>JAENPR010002729.1:0-44265 GCA_018135685.1 Themeda triandra | reverse complement strand
GCGTCGTGCACCGTGCCGTACTGTACTGGCCGGTGGCGAGTAACCGTCGGCGATGGCGCACCCGGACCGCCGGGGACATTGGCCCGCCATCTCTTTCGTGTTTCCGGCAGCCGCTGACGCGCACGGGCATCCGCCTGATGGATTACCGGGTTATGACATCTGTGAATGCTAGGTGTGATTAGTAGTTCTTTTTGTTTTCAGGTTAGTTGATTTATCTTGCTTGCGTTGTCCAATTGGTTTTTTTTTTCCACACAATCATACTCCTCTACCAAGACACACCTTTCTTTTAATAGGCCCTCTATTGCAAGTGTCATACTTTTATATATTGAGGCTATTAATTAAATAAAAAACAGTTATTTTCAGTCGTAGATACGTAGCACTGTTTAAAAAAACAAAATAAATGAAAACTCATGCTAAATGTAACTACAAGACTAGAACTAAGAACAGGATGCATAGAGAAGTCTAGAGCCGTTAATTCTTCCGGGCTTGATCCAAAACTCATGCGCCAGGGCAACTAAATCAGAGATCAGAACAGAGATTTCATTGCTAAAGTGCAACACATGCTAGCTCCATTAACAACAGACAGTGTCTTGAGCCACATCAAAGCGAAGGTCGCTCTTCGTCAATTTGCCGGAGCATATCTCACCTGGTAGAATAGAAATATATGTCCAGATCTGATCTGAGCCCGGCATGCGTGCTGTGAGTCTGTGACATCATGCTTAGCGAGAGGCTCGTGCCTGATCTTTCCACACGCAATTCCCTCGTTGGCTTACCGGAGGGCTTTTTACAGCGTCCGTGTAACATATAGCGATTGTTTGCTCGCTGAAGACATAGAACAATTGAAGAACGCAGTTTGCTATATATACAATGTAGAAGGCACACTGCATCTGCATCGTCGGCTCTGTGCTCGGCTGACTGGACGCATCGTTTTCATTGTAGAACTTCCAGTCCACGAATGCGGCATGTGCTCCTCAGGTCCTCACCGTTGCAAGCAAGGATAATCTGACCATAAAAAACCCACTGTTCAGCCAAGATAATCTTGCAGTTTCCTGCTGAAGAGCAAAGATCGTAAACTTCATAGAACTGTATAATAATGACCAAATCAGATACACTGACGGGTAGATTTGATTTATACTTACTACTGTGCAGTACTATGGGGCACTGTAAAAGCCTCTGATCTGGCCTCATACTTTCTGAGATCGTTATCTTTACTACTAGTACAAGTTAGACATCCAGCCTCACACCCCCAAGTTCTCAATGTTAAAAAAACATGTCAGGGCACCGAAAGATAACGATGGCACAGGTTAATTGTCGGTCGAGGCCCTGTACATATATAATTAACAAGTCGGCGAGCTTTTCAGTTCAGAGAGGCCTCATCGAGGATCAGGTGAGGCGAGCTCCTGAATAATTCTCTGCAGCCTGCAGGTGCGTGTGCGAATTATGCAGGGAGCAGTTGAGACATTTGGACACACAGATCATCATACGGGATTCCATAACAGCTAAATTTGCTCTGATTTCTCAAAAAAAAAAGACAAAAACGGATAAAGAAAAGACTTGAGTCGCCTGGCTGGAATGTTGGCTGGATCATAATATGCTGATATGCGTGCGCCATGCCAAGAAACAAAACGCTCACTTGTTCATTCCGTCTTCGCCTGCAATAATTTGCAGCCACGAGCAGACGAGCTCGTCCAGTGCGATTACGCTCCTATTCTAATGCCATTATATCTGCATATATGATGGTTTTCTAAGGAAGGTAGCAGCATCACATGCCACCATCTAAGGTCGTGTGTGCCCTGCATGATAAAAGGGATATGTCTGAATTTTCTTTTTCACGCTGCAATGAAATTTTTGTAATGGAAGATTGCGTGGTTACGAGCAATCTCAATGGACTACGGCTGAATGGTTCACACACAGAGAAAAACACATGCTCTAGCAACGTGTAGGCGACGTGATTAACAATTCTTAGCGATCGATCAGCAGTATCGATTTCGCATGATTCTACAACGAGGTTAATCTTTTAGAAGAAAATCGATCATTCCGAAGCAACTGGGATCGTCAATATCTTTTTTTATGAGATAGAATTATTAAATGTGGATAGGAATGCAAGAGCTACCTTTTCTTAGAATGAAGAGAATGTTACTTTGCAAGTGGCTTACGAATACCTCCAGATGTTTGATACCCTAATGAGGAGCAAGTCACATGCATTGGAATGTATAGAACTCAACCAGCTAGCTAGTCTCTTTAATTGCAATGTTGTTGGGTCGTGCTGTTGCAATTGTAAGGTTATTACTAATTGCTATTAGTTAGTACAAAATCAGAATCCAGAGCAGCACTTCTATGATGCTGTTATTGACCACACGACGTTGCTAAAAGATATCTGCCTTTTGTAATGTAAAGTTAGTGAAACCCCTCTCATCTGTTAGAGGACTACTACCTGCAGAATCAGATCTCTGAGCTGTTAACTGTCCTGTGATAGATGCATGGCTACTAGCTGCTGGATAGTACACATCTTATCAAATATAAGAGATGATGAAAGTATATCACCAGTCACCACTGAACATGCTTGCAAAAACAAACATGGCGATATCAGATACAGGTAGTACAGGTTGTTCATGGAGAAAAAGCAGCAGCGCTGCAGGAACACCAACCCATTATGCAACGCGGCCTAATCCAGTTGTACTACCGGTTCACGGATTGCAGGCACAGAAGAAAAGGGACGAAGGCCTTTTGCAAGCGCTTTTGAAAGAACTAACAATTTGTTAGTTAGTTAATCATGAGCTTATCAACCACTACAGTGTCACATCTACCAAATAGAGCTTGCGTCATTCATCAAACGAGAACATACTAGCACATGCCAAATGCTGCTTGGAGGTTGACATCCGCAGAGAGGTTAACAACTTAACTACCATTACATCATCAACAACAATAACACAAGGAAAAGGCAGAGCTTAACTAACAGATACTCCTAGAGACTCGAAAGCAAACAATTTTCGTGTGAAGTATTATATGAGAAATTTCCCTTAAGGAAGAAACTAAAAATGGTGTGGTGGTCTTAAAAACATTCAGGACCTATTTCTTTAAGGTCCAGGTTGTAGGCTTTTGGCTTCTGGCTAGGTTTTTACCATTTATTTTTTTAATAAATTTTGAGCTTCTTAGCCCACCAAAAGTCAGAAAAGCTCCTTTTCAATGTGTTTTTCATTCACGCTTCCAAAAAAACAGGTGCCTGAAATGTTTCAGGCGACCACAGACACAACGTTCCCCTCTCAGTAACCTCTCCACACCCGAACTCATCACTCTGTGATGATAAAATCATAGAGTGATTTTTTCTCTGCGTGACAAAATCACATCTATTCACGTGATTCACTCGGGATATATAATTTAATTTGAACCGATGAGTTTGGTGTCCTTTGAAGAACCACACCAGATTCTATCGACATAATGTATACAAATTTCGCCATTATGTGTATCGACAAGTATGGTGGCCATAAAGGAGTAGGAGCTAACCATAAAGGAAGTCCTTTTGATCAACAAACATAGCTATAATTCATCACGTCCATCTATCAGCAGGCCGCCGCATCTCCTCGGCCTAATTAAGTCTAACATGCAAGAGCAGCAAGCCACAGCGATATGTGCTTGCATAATGGAAGAAATGCCAGAGCCCAAAGGGAGCAGGGCACATGCGGAACACTTCGCATGCGGGGCAACGCTGCGGTTGTTGGTTGGACATGCGTGAAACTGTTGGAAGATGGTTGTGTTGTGGTCTTGTGGGCAGCCATATATTGTGGACAGCCATATGGGGGACAGGAGAGGACCTAGCTAATAGCTATAGCAACATCATCCTCCATCGGCTGCGTGCATTGGTCGCTTGATCCATAGTAGGTCAACCCAACAAACGTATATAGGACCGGAATATAGAACTAGTACTACTAGTAGTAGTACTAGAATACATGAACATTCCAGTTAACCACTAGAATATGTGAAAGTTTGGCAATTAACTATTCCTGTGTGCATATATGCATAATTAACAGCCATTCTCAAAGATTGCATTGGTCCTAGTAGACATTATCCGTATCAAGCGAGAGACCTCTGGACCACCAGTTAAAGAACAATGACGATGATGCACGCCGGTTAATCATTCATCTGCTGCCACTAACTACTATAAGTACTAACTATAGGTTCAATTCTCTATCAAATCGAGCTGGCAGCTGGCAGTGGATACTAAGATACCGGTCAGCCAATAAGAGGCAGTGCAAGCATTTTTCTGATTTTCCCAGAGCTATGCTCTACATCTTGTCGGCGATGCATGCATGATTGCTGGAATATTGTAAAAAATGCGCTCGCTAGCTGCACATCACAGGCCTAGCTAACGTGCTCCATAATGCATGGGTACGGTGTATCACTGAATGGACTCCCATGCATTATCCATTCCTCTAAGCACAAGGAAAGCGCAGACGTATCGATAACCTTCACGGGCACGCACGGCGCCCCGGCCTCCTATTTGGCGAAGGACGATGATGGACTATCCGAATTCCGATCCCTACGCCTCGTCGTATGACGACACGTGCGCTCTGGACCGGAGTCTGGACCTCACCTCCGTCGATCGATCACCTTATCCATGGCGCGTACTGCATGGTGCTAGCTTAGATCGATCATGATCGATCCAGAACGACGAAGCATGGTGGTCCTCCATCTCCCAACCCATGATGATCGATCGTCTATCCAGCAGAAACATTCTGCGGTCACTACACTATTGCGTCATATGGATCGACCAGTGGAGAAAGTGCTGTTGTTGCCGTTGCCCGGGGCGCATGCCATGTGGGGGTGGGGTGACTGCCGTTGGACCGGCGGCAGAGAAACACACCTCATGACCATGACCATCCATGGAAACGGCTTATGAATGTGAGTAGGCCACAGTGCCACACACGATGCATGCGACGACCCACTGATGGGTGGCACTGTGGGGTCGTTCGATGCATACATGGCCTCATGCCAATGCTTGCATTGCATTGCTTATGAACCTGATCCTGACTCGAATGCTGAATGCATGCGGCTCGTCGTCGTCTTCCTTGTCTGCCTGCTGGCGAAGATGAAGGCAACACAGTCGTCCCTGTTCGCGTCAGCGTGGTGGTGATGCGAGGACGCGAGGGTACTGTTAAGCTGTTGGAACAGTGAATCATGCATCAGTATGGCCGGCACTGTGACTCATGCCTTTAAACAGCCTTTCATCAGCCTAGCAAGTAGTATGTACTACTGTTGCTCCTATAATGCAGAAACTACTATGCTAGTGATAATGTAGATTAGTGTGCGGCCAGAAAGAAAAAGATTCAGTGAACGCGATCGGATGAAGTAAGTGTCCAATTGAGTACAGTAGTAGTCTAGTGTTATTGTTTACCCTCCCAGCTTGGAATTGGATGGTTTAGCAACGAGCACGCTGTACTACTAGCACTCTAGCAGTTGGGACCGAGATTTGATTCTGTTCAAAGTGTGCACTCCTAGTCCTCTGCCAATGCTGCTGGTGCTGCTCTGGATCTCTGCTCTGCTCTAGATCTCTGCCCTGCATCCACGGGTGGCGTCACGCATCATGGCTGGCAGGTGGGCCTGAACCAGCCGCAGGGTTGGACCGCCAGCCTGGCTGGTCACTCCGCTCCCGTCAGCTGGGATTTTGGATCTCCCCCTCCATCGCCCCCGATCGAGCTCGATGTCGGCTGACCGTGCCCGTGCCCCGCCGGCGTGCCGTGACCTCTCCGGAATTTGAATTTTGGCGCCCGTGCCGTGCCCTCTCCGGATCCGCTGCCACTGCCACCCACCACCACACAACCTCCACCAGCTGCAGGCTGCAGCCTCCAAGGTCCAGGCTCCAGCCGAGGCGGGCGCGCCATGCATGTGCCACGCACTCAAGCCGTCACGTGCGCCGCATTCGCACGTCACGTCACTCCACGGACACTACTTTCTTAGCTGGATCAACTAATTATCCGCCTGTTATTATCCATAATGCATCCAGCAATGGCGGAGTAGGAGAAAATGTACAAAGTACTCCGTAGCTATGCAGCGATGATTATTGGCACGTAGTATATCCAGCTAACAACTCCCTATAATGAGAGCGAGTATACATACAAATATGGGCACCATACTCGATCCCTACTATAGTAGGGCAGGGCTAGCTACTGTCCATCGCACCGCAAGGACCTCTCGATTCTGTGGGCATGGCACATTCAAGAGTACCTAGAGCAAGACAAGAATGCCATGGGTGTACGAAAGGTGGCCACACACCAAACGCCCAGCACAAATACAAGTACAAACAATATACGTACGTACGTACGCACATGATGCCCAACGCAAGGGAGGAGAAATTTAGTGCAACAGCAAATACAAGGGGCCTGTCCGGTCCTCCCATCCACCCATGTCGTCACGCCTGACAATTCCCGGTCCCGGGTCCGGTCCAACCGCCGTGCGCGATCGATCTCGCCTAATCATGGCATGGTCGCCAACGATGCATGCATGCCGCGGCCACTAGCGCTCCGGCCGTCCATGTGCTGATGTGCACGCCCCCGCCGCAAATGCGATGGACTGGTCTGTTTGGGATGGCGTCAAGGCTGCACGAGAGAGAGAGAGAGAGAGAGAGAGAGACACAGAGAGAGAGACAGAGAGAGAGAGCTCATAGTCATACAAACAAAAAAGGGCGCGCGCCTTTGCGTCGCTTTGGCGCCACACCTTTACCTCGGTGGCCTTTGGCATCTGCTCCGATCTCAGGCCCGTCTTCGTGTCGACTGGATATATATTGGATAAGGTTCAACAACTGCCAGTAGATGCATGCCTACTCGTAGATCGATTGGTGGATTACGACGGTCTCTTTTTGAGGGGCAGCAGGGCATGGGCATGATGTCATTACCAATATGGCAGTGCGGGGCCATCGCGTTGTTGCTCCTGCTTAATCCTAATCCCTCCAATCAGTGTGGCGCCGTACGGGACGGCGGCTAAAACTTTCGCCTGCAATGCCGAGGTCGGCACATGTTTTCCACTTTTCCTAGGACAAAAAGGAAATGGTCAGGCAGTGAGGTTAGCTTTAGAACGTGAGCAGCGGTTCAGAAGCACGGCGACTCGACGAGGCTCGCTCTTGTTTATCCTACGGACAACAATCTTTACAGGCACGGAACTCCACGCCTGTGCTTCCTCCGTCGCAAAAAAAAAAAAAAAAAAAGCAGCGGGCACGTGTCGCGACCCAGGGACGACGGGTCCAGTTGCGCAATCATTTGCTGCGATTGCACCAGCACCATTCACCAGCGTACCATCGGGACCCGGAAACGCTGCACTGCACAATCCAGTGTACAGTGTCCTTGACTCTCCTTGATCGTGCCAGTGGTCAACCTGCATGCCATGCCAGGCTCGATGTGCTGCGCAGTGCGCACAGCGCACTTGCAGGTTTCACGTGCCATGCACGAGACGGAGCTGGGTGGGAGTCGCACGAGGTTTTATGTCAAGTCGTCAGACAAAAAAAAAAAAAAGCCGCCGTGTACTCGGCGCTGGGCCGGGGCGTCCTATGCCACCACCGGCGGAACCTGACTGAGCCCATGAGTTGTTGGTTGCAACGTTTTCCGAGCCCAGGGTGAGAACTGTTTGCCGGGCTTGAGGTTCAACTAGACGGGCCCAGCCCAGAACAGGGTGAAGCCGTTCGCATGACGGTTCAACCGTGAGCCCGTGATCCGGGTCCATCGCTGTTATGGGCCGTGGACAACACGTCCTTTTCCCTTCGGGATTGACTGGCGCTAGGACGTCCTAGACGTCGGACGCCTCCCGCGTGGCCCATAAGGAAACCGGCCCACCCCGATCCCCTCCGCCATCGAACAGCCCATCCAAAAAAAAAAAAAAAACGAGTCCTTCCCCAACTCCGACCTCCCTTGCCGCCAAAAAAAAAAAAAAAAAAAAAAAAAAAAAAAAAAAAAAACTCCGACCTCCCGACACGAACCGCGGCGGCCAGCGAACTCGCCGGCGCGGGCGAACCTCCAGACCCCCGCGTCGCGCGCACCTGCTACAGCCCAGCCCGCCTTCCCTCGCCACCGCCGCCCTGCTCCAGCACCCCCGGCTTCTCGCAGCAGCGGTGGTCGTCCGCTGAGCCCTCGCCGCCACGCCGCCGCTGCCTGAACCTTCGCCGCGGCGCCTGGGTCAGCTCGTGCAACACGGCGACGCTGTTGCAACACCCTATCACCGCCACCCTTTCCCCCACCCAAAATGTCTCACCTACGGGACCAGATTGAATTCCCATAAGAGAACCTACTGGACCAAATGGAAAAAACAGTAATGTTGTAGTATTTTAACATATATGCTTGTTGCAACAAATTGGATAGTTCCTTGTTCTTGTTATACTGGGTGTGTGATCAACTTAACAGGCTGTTTGAGTTTGCTTATTCTCATGTTTGTTCAAGGGAGACACTGGCTGAATATTGAATGCACAACCATTTTGTTCAGACTCCATTCACCAGAAATCGCCACAAGAGCAGACCATTGAATTGAAGTGGTGAAACCTGCTGCAATCTCGCGTTACAATCCATTGAATTGAAGTGGTGAAACCTGCTGCAATCTCGTTACAATCCATTGAATTGAAGTGGTGAAACCTGCTGCAATCTCGCATTACAATCTCCCTATCTTCAATTTCAGAGACCATTTTGATCACCGTGTGGCAGTCCCCACACACCCGAAGGTTCTTAAGGGGTGCCCCTGGTGGTGTAGCTATCAAACCAAATGCAAGGGCTAGGCGCTCAGCTTCTTTCTACTCTTCAGCCACTTCATGAAGCGCAAAGCTTGTATCAGGACAATAGCCTTCTTTCTTTAATTTAGCTGCCATTGTCCTGAGCTTTGCATATGTCTGTTATGATAAAGGATGTGACTTGTCTGAAGCTATATAAAGGAATGAGATTTATTCTTGGTCTAAAATCCAATTGCATCAATGGTTCTAATCACACATTTTAATCTGCTGCTCTATATTTAAGTGTGGAAAAGCCACAAAAAGATGAACTTGAAAACAATTGCAATATAATTTAAGTTATTAAAATTTTTTGTTAGTACATGAATCATCTCTTTTACCTGAAAATGTGGCCATGAAACAGCATGGTTCTGGGAAATGATTTGATGAACAGCCAAGTGCTGGCCACCGGTATAATTGATAATTATGTAAGTGAAACAACATGGTATGACTACAAAAACATTTGGGAATGGTTTAATGAAATAGCCAGGGTGACTACTGTTACATCTGGGAATGGTTTAATGAGACAGCCAGGCCTGCCTAATCTTACAAATGAATTGTTTTTAGTGAAACAACATGGTTTTAACCTCTATTACATCTAGAAATGGTTAAATGAAATAACCAGGGCTGCCTAATGTTAAAACTGAATACTTCTTAGTGAAACAACATGGTTTCAACATTTACATCTATAAATGCTAAAATGGAACATGCATAGCTAGCACCTGTTACAAATAAAATCCTCTTAGTGGAGGAGCAGAAATGTACTAACATTACAACTCAAATTGTAATAATGAAACATCCCAAATAAAACATGTAACATGTTAAATGTGGGCTAGGATGCTCTGAAATTTAAAAAACAGAATATCATATATAATTACACCACAAAAAAGTGGCAATTGAAACTAAAAAAATAGTAGACAACAAACACCATTTTCACAAGCAACCATCATGGACCAAAACACATATTTTTAGATAATACGCTCCACATTTGTACCACATAGCATAGAGAGAGACTCCCATTCCATATATTATAACTAAAAAATGTCTCTAGAATGGAATGACCTAAAAGACAACAAAAGCATTCAGATTTGTGCCACAGCATAGAGAGAAGACTCCCATTCCATATATTACAAAAGAAAGGATGTACATCGACCTCTGCTGACACATTCCTAGAGAGTACTATAGCATCTACTGGATCAAGAGGACAATTTCTTCATGGAAGCCTCGTACTTCTTCCCAAATTCATCTTGCTTCACCACATTGTGCTCTGAATTGAGGAGTACTGGCAGCACACGCTTCCTGTACACTAGCGCCGGCCCCTACACATACAAAAAAGGGAATGAAGATAGAGCAATGAGAGAGCAAAAAAAGATAAGGAAATTTAGATAGAAAAACATACTTTCGCAAGAAATGAATCCACGATTGTCTTGTCGTCCGATGAGTCCATAAAAACCATGATGTATAGACCGCATTCAAACCTTTTACAAAAGGGAGAAAGGGAACAAAGATAAGAAAATGAAAATAAGATAAAATCATTACATGACATAATAACATGTAAGAACATGGAGAAAAAGGTACAAACATACAGGGTACTTTGTTTTGGAGCCTCAGGTACACCCACTGAAAAGAAGACACGTTGTGTTTGAGGAACCCATGTTTCGTTGTTGTTGCTCCAAAATTCTTAATCTGAAAAAGAATGAAACATTCGGACAAGCATATAGAAACAAAATAATCGAGCTACTTCAACAATTTTGAAAAAGGATGTGCAACAAGTCGTAAGGGGAAAAACTAAAATATATAGCTCGTCAGTCTTCAAATACTTGAAGGCACGTTCCTAGAGGATCACTGCTGCTCTTATGTTTGCTTTTATCAGCATCCATTCCAGCATGAAAAAAAGAGGGGAAAAAAGGAAACAACATATTAGTGTTATTGTAACATGCCAAAAAAGGTTATGTTGCTGAAACAGTGGACAAATGAAACAGCGTGATATATAATGCTGAAACAAAGCAGCATAGTATGATGAAACAAAACATTGGTGTATGAGTTTATAACTGAATGTATGGTGTTTGGGCGTTTGGCGTTTCATTCTAACAAACATAATAGAATGTTTCCCTGGCATCTGCAACTAGCACTCTTCAATAGGATGAACCTAATTTCAACATAATGTGGTACAAAGGATCAACATAGTCAGTTTAGAAAGTAAATTAAAATTGACCAGGAATGCAAAAGGGAGCCGACTAGGACTACTATAGTACAGTCAGCTTGACAAAGCAGATTGGCAACTCCACACGATAAAAAATGTGACTAACTCAACAAACCTTGCTCTTTGGGGGATCCCTCCTTCATTGGAGACTTGTTCACAGGAATATTGTCCGCTGCTGTCCTCGAAGATGGTTGACCTTCGTCGCAAAGGCCACACGCTTCCTCCCCGATCGTACGCTTCCAACCACGACGAAGCCCAGCAAGCCCGGCATCTGCCTCCCCATCAGTGGCATCTGGCTCCCCATCAAAGTTGCCCGGCAAACCGTCCTTGTAGGACGAGCATTCAAGCCTGATCGGGTATGCATTGCCGAACAAAACGGTGGATAACTCAGCCAACCTGCAAGCCACATACAACAATAATACAGTTACATAACAAACGTACGCAAAGCTAGAGCTACAATTAAGTGGCTGCAGCAAGCACGTCACAAAACGCACAACAAAAAATCAACATATACATGATCACAGAAATTGACATATTAACTTCAGCATACATGTTAGTTTCCCCTGATATATGCTTATGCCTGCACGACCTAATCAACAGAAACAACCAAAATCATGTCACCTGCACGGCACAAATTTTTTACGATTTGGCTGCTTGAAGGATGCTTCCTGTTTGGAATGATAGTAGAGGGGCTGCTTTTTCTCCGTAACTATCAGTACCTTCTACAGATGACACAAAACGCGAGGAACAACACAGTACACGAACGAATCAGCCCGGCCGCATGACGGTCGCCGCGCTACCCCCTGACAACCACACTGCCACCGCACATCCACCACCGTTGGTACTCGCCGTCGTCGCCGACTAGGGTTGGGAGCTACGACGACCGGAAAATGGAGAGAGGAATGGGGAGAACCAACCCGTGGAAGCTGCGGCACGGTGCAGACGCGCGCGAGCGACGGATGCTGGCGCAAGCGAGCGGGTGGCGCAGTGGAGCCAACCCCTTCCCCGCCCACGGCGCCGCAGTTGAATCGATGGCGAAAAGGAACCGAGGGCGGCGGCGCTTGTCGGACGCGCGCGAGCGGCGGATGCCGGCGGACGCGAGCGTGTGGTGCGGTGGAGACACCCGCTTCTCGCCCACGGCGACACGGCTGAAAATCGCCGGCGAAAAGGAACCGCCGCCGCGACACTCGTCTGTGTCGGAAGGAGAACGAAACAGAAAAGAAGAAAAAGGAAACTACTGTTGAGGAGGGAAGAGAGAGTGGGCTGGGGATCTGGGCCGCTTGGGTCAAAAGCCCATCACATTTTACTGTCCTAGGGGTAAGACGTAAGATTGTAAGCATTACCGTTTCCGTTCTCAGCATAACTTAGCATTCTTTCCCTTTTCTTTTTCCCATCATTCTTTCTCTTACCCTTTTTGTTTTCCCTTTCCTTAATATATTTTAATATTTAATATTTATAATTTATATTTAATTATTCCCATTTCTTTTTTATCTACATTTGATATGTTTTTTATATCCACGATCTTAGGGTGATATTCACTTGAATTATTTCTTCAAGGCTGTACTGACAACATTTATGAGTTGTATTCTAAATTATTATTACAATATTCATGTTCTTTATGTTTTCCACTACGTATTTAGGTCTTCTCCTCCCCCAGCAAATCATATTTCCATCCATGGAGCACTCTGTAATTTTCTTGTACTACCCATGAGATATTGCTTGATTAATTTCGGGCCATTCACATAATAACAGCAAGATTTTCGATGTGTTTTCTATTGTTCATGTTGTACCGATGAGATGTTATGTTGCATATTTTAGGTTGTTTGAATACTATACATAGGATGTTTGATTACTTTTTTCTATCAATTATGCTTCTTTCTCTTTTTATTTCATGTTTCTTTCCATTTTTTTCTTTCCTATAGATATTTATTTCTTTTATTAGTTTTATACCTATAATTTTTTATTTATTTATTTTATATGATTTTGTTATATCTCCCGTAGCACTTTTTGCAGTGATATTCAGTTAAATATTTTGTCCGTAATGAAATAAGACAATTCTCAAAATATTTATGAAGTGTACTTTAAATTATTATTATTATTATTATTATTATTATTATTATTATTATTATTATTATTATTATTATTATTATTATTATTATGAATTTTCCACTGTTCATGTTCCATACATGGTATATTAATTTTTGCCATGTTCTTATAGTATCCATGAGATGGTTCATGTTGTATCTTGAGTTTGCTCATATGTAGCAGTCCTTGTTGAGAATTTGAAATGTACCAAATATTGCCCTCGATCGAAGTATCTGACAATTGGTCAACAAATTAAATAGAAAGCTAAGATTTAATGGTGGACTTGTTGTTTGCAATATGAAATATTGTCTCTTCATTCGTGTGGGGCACTATTTACAGTGCCTAGATTACAATGGACAAACCCAAAATGCCCTATGCTAAACTAGACTCTAAGAACATTCCTAACATGTAGGGGCATTTTGGTCTTTCGCGATATACAATTAGGATATACCAAAGTAAGGCTACTGGAAATGGAGAGGAATGCAGGACGACGCACAATCTCAACTTGCGTGCGCACTCGAATGTGCTCCCCGCTCCTGGATCGCGTGATCGAAAAGGACCGGCATCGTGTCTTGACGGTTGAACTTTCATATTTGGTCTTCTTTAGTTCTCTTGAAAAGTTGAAAAACTTTTCAAGATTCTCCATCACATCTAATTTTTGGACGTATGCACGGAGCACTAAATGTAGGGGGTTCCGAATTTGAGGGATTTGAACATTCTTATTTGTTGGCTTCTTGGATCAAGAGGCATGAGAAAGATAGATGTAAACTTTGGATAGAACTGATAGACTTTAAGTACAAAACGGCTAAACCCAACATTTTCTGCCCTAAGCCTAGTAGTGCCTCTAGTTTCTTAAAAGCTTGTGGGGATTGCACAAGCAGACAAATTGGGATACAGATGGAAAATAGGTAGAGGAGATAGGCTCTTCTAGTGTTGCCATTCAATTCATGAGAATGGTTAATGAAAATAATGCTACCATTCTAGAGGTCTAGGATGGGTCTACTCTCATATGCTCCTTTACGAGAAACTGGATGATAGGTAAGAACAAGAGTAGGAAGATATTTGTCAATTGGCTTCTACTATCTCTTTCCCTAGTGAGAAAGATTCTTTGGTTTGACAATTTCACTCTTCTAGGACTTTTTCTACTCAATCTCTCTACAAGGTGATCAACTTTAGAGGAGTACAACCTGTTATAATTCCAGCCTTTAGGTCCATAATAAAAGTTTCTCCTGGAGTTCATTTCTTCATTTGGCTAGTTTTAAAATATAAGGTCTTAACTTGAGATAATTTTGGCAAAATAAGAAGGTAGATGATGCTTCTTGCTTGTTTGTTGTGAACTCGAATATGTGCAATAATTTAGGCAAAATAAGAAGGTAGATGATGCTTCTTGCCTGTTTGTTGTGAACCTGAATATGTGCAATACCTTTTATTTGATTGTGTGGTAGCTACTCAACTTTGGAAGGTGCTATCTTCTATCATACGATGTTAATCTTGGTCGCTCCTTAGAGGATATAATTGGGAAGTATTGGCTTACTAATAGGATACATTGTGTCACTAAATATCTACTCCCTCCGTCCTGAAATATAGAGCGTTCTTGCCATTCTCGGAGAAAATAAGAGGACAATAGACGCATGTACCCCTTACTTAACTTCCTAAATTATTAAAATCTGATATGTATCTCTTGATTAAAGGCTGCAAACTAAGTTTTCTTTTAGAAAATATGGAAACCATTCAATCATGTATTGTTATTTGAGGGAATATTATCTTTTTTGTTCCCCAAATGTATTATATTTGAGGACATCTTCAAAACCCAGAATGCTCTTTATATTAGGACGGAGAGAGTAGGATACATTGTGTCACTAAATATCATAGCGGCTGCAGCTATGGAGCATTTGAAAACTACTCCCTCCCCTAAAATAGATGAAGTTATGGGATGTGTATCGGTCAAACTTTCTCAACTTTGATTAAATTTATAAAAAATGTGTGTAACATTTATACTCTAAAATAAGTTTACTATAAAACTATATTCAATGATATACCTAAAAAAGGAAAAGTTACAGAAAATTTATTTACCAAAAAGAAAAAGTTGGAGGTTGTCTGATCGTTGGCTAGTTGGATTTATGATGAATGTTCGCTAATTAGCAAATCCCCTAAAATACGGCCGGCCTTATTTTAGCTGCAGACTTCTTCCTTGCCGGCCGTAATTTGGACCGCATGCACGGCTCTTCTACTTGCCTTTGCTCCGCACGGCTGTCCACTCCATCGTCTTCCACTCCTCCCCCTCTCTCTACGTATGGCACTCGTCTTCCACTCCTCCCTCTCTCTACGCATGGCACTCGCTCGTCTTCCACTCCTTGTTGCTATAGAAAGTACAGTATTATCAATCCATCATTCCTGACGTCAGCGATGCTTCATCCAAATGGACCTCAATTCTGTACTTGCAGCTGTTGAAGAAATGAGAATCCGTTGCCGTTCCGATCTGACTAGTTCATCCCAAAACCCAAGGCAAAATCACCACCCATCCGTTGCAACACTCTCCATTTCCCCTATATATTGACACCTCCCAAAACCCAAAACCCAAGGCAAAATAGACACCTCCAACTCCAATTCCCATATACGTATATTGACACCGACGGTTACACTCTGATCCGAATCAAATGGACGCGACGCTACTGCCACCAATGGACGCGACGCGACTCTTGCTCGGCGCGCTCCTCCTCCTCCCCGCCGCTCCCCTCCTCATGCTCCGCAATCGGGCCGGGCGCCGCCTGCCCCCGGGCCCGCCGTCGCTGCCGCTGCTCGGCAGCGTCGTGTGGCTCACCAACTCGGCTGCCGACATCGAGCCCCTGCTGCGGCGCCTCTTCGCGCGGTACGGCCCCGTCGTGACGCTCCGCATCGGTGGGCGCCGCTCCGTCTTCGTCGCGGACCGCCGCGTCGCGCACGAGGCGCTCGTCGACCGCGGCGCGGCGTTGGCGGACCGCCCGACGCTCGCGTCCGTCACGCTCCTCGGCGAGAGCTACAACTCCATCGCCCGCGCCAGCTACGGGCCCGTGTGGCGTCTCCTGCGCCGCAACCTCGTCGCCGAGACGCTGCACCCGTCCCGGGTGAAGCTCTTCGCGCCGGCCCGCGACTGGGTGCGCCGTGTGCTCGTCGAGAAGCTCGGGGAGCCTGGGCCCGACGGCGAGCCGCCCCGCGTCGTGGAGACGTTCCAGTACGCCATGTTCTGCCTCCTCGTGCTCATGTGCTTCGGCGAGCGCCTCGACGAGCCCGCGGTGCGCGCCATCGCTTCCGCGCAGCGGGAGGCGCTCATCTACCGCTCCAGGAACCAGCAGCTCTTCGCATTCTTCCCGGCCATCACCCAGCACCTCTTCCGCGCCCGGCTCGATAAAGCGCGGGCGCTGCGGCGACGCGTCAAGGAGCTCTTCCTTCCGCTCATCAACGCGCGCCGGGAGTACAAGAAGAAGGGAGCCGGCGAGACAACAAGGGAAACGACGTTCGAGCACTCGTACGTGGACACGCTGCTCGACATCAAACTTCACGAGGACGGCGATCGCCCGCTCACCGACGATGAGATTACCGTCCTGTGCTCCGAGTTCCTCGACGCCGGTACGGACACCACGACCACGGGGCTGCAGTGGATCATGGCCGAGCTTGTCAAAAACCCAGCCATCCAGGAGAAGCTCTACAGCGAGATCAAGGCCGCCACCGGCGACGACAAGGAAGGGGTCTCAGAGGAGGACGTCCACAAGATGCCATACCTCAAGGCGGTGATCCTCGAGGGCCTCCGGAAGCACCCGCCGGGCCACTTCGGGCTGCCGCACAAGGCGGCGGAGGACATGGAGATCGGCAGGTACCTTATCCCTAAGGGCACAACGGTGTACTTCATGATCGCCGAGATGGGCCGGGACGAGCGGGAGTGGAAGAACCCGATGGAGTTCTCGCCGGAGCGGTTCCTCCCAGGCGGCGACGGCGAGGGCGTGGACGTGACTGGCACCAAGGCGATCAGGATGATGCCGTTCGGCGTGGGCCGGAGCACTAGTACAGAGGGCGCTAGCACTAGCGGTTCGCCAGCCCCTTTTACCGGCGGATGGCCAGACCGACAGTAACCATTCGATAGTAGTAAGAAGTTTTTCTACCAGCGGTTACTTATAAGCCGCCGGTAAAGAACGATTTACACAGGCGGCTACATTAAGACACCCGCCTATAAAAGATCAATTTGTACTATCGACATACACTGGCGGTCATTTGTCCCCGCCTGTATATACTTTTAACACTATCGGTATTTATAAACCACCGCTGATATAAAGTAATTTACACTTGCGTTTGTTAATACACTCCGCCTGTTTAGTTTATGTTTTACACAAGCGGTTATTTGTAGATGCCGTCCCTGTAAATACTTTTATAATTCATAATTTTTGGCGCGTGTACAGTGCACGTCCGTGCTTTTTCTTTTTCAAATATTATATAATCACCACATATTACATGCCACAAATATTTCAGTCATAATATAGCATTCATTATAATATAATTAACCGTTACATTTGCAAGTAGATTAATAAGATGGTACAAAATCCACAATTAATGTGACGAACAAATTAAGTTTTCCACTAATTCTTCCTAAAAATCCTCATCATCACTAGCTAGCCGGTCAACATCGACGAGATCTCGGAACTCTGGTTTCGCTAACTCACCATCCGGATCAAAATACTTCCCATTCTTGTTAACTACTTCTTTCATGATGAACCAGCAAAGCTCATCACAAATGTTCCACAATTCTGCGACCGAAAGATGGTTATCCATTACATCTGAACACTTGTACACCTGCAAAAAATACGTTCATTCACACACTAACCAATATGGAGACGGGGTCGGTAATGACATTCACATGTGGCCTTACTTTCTTAGGGTTCATCAGGTACCGACCGTTGTCTCTGAGAAACTCGCACACATAGTATCCACAGTGATTCGATCCTAAGGGTTGCTTATGACACTACAAAAGAATTGAAAAGTATTAATAAATGCATATTTCAAGTATAGATCAACTACAGACAATAGGGACAAGAAAAACCCAAACAAGAGTATTCTCCACAACCAAATTCTTTTTATCAATGCATAATATACAAATTACTAATTGACCAATTATTCGAGATTTCAACGTCAAAATAGTTGACAGTAATGCTACTAGCAGTTCCAGATCTTCAAATACCTTGTCTTTACGTAATGCTACTATACAAGATCTTCAAATCCAAAATTTTACAAAAAGAGGTCAAGTACTGCTCTGTTTATGATTTTTGCACTCAAATTTATGAAAGACGGATGCGATCAAAAGATTTTAAAAGAGAGGCAAGAATGCTGCGTGACACCATCCACTTGATTGAGCAGGTGCAGCCCCAAATTTATCTCCATCAGGCATCAGGCATTACATACTGGCTACCAAATTAAATCCCTGGATCTGCTGCGGGCTCACAAACCACAATGGTGTTCATATATATACATGGCTAAATGGCACTTAGTAAATTCATGAGTTGTTATAGGCAACTTGTACATTCACGAGGACCAACGATCATGCCTCCGACCGACATGCCGATGCACATGAGAACCCGACAGGTGATGTACATGAAATTGGGCTGTGAAGCGTGATTCAATTGCCCAGCAAATGTGGAATGACAGACTGGATAGCAATATTGTTACCATTGACAATTCGTTAGTATTGGCAGTTTTTTGAGTCTGTAAACATTTCAACTGATAATCATCTTTACTGCTGTAGTGCACTTGTGCTTGTACGATTTATGGATTGCCTGTCTTTAATTACAAAAAATCTGAACATACAAAATTGTTGTTTTCTTATTCTAACCATTCAATTTTAGCATGGGTAATAAGGAACAGAAAAGATGGGAACCCCCAGGTCTCGTCAGAGAAGTACGAAACATGGACGGATGACAAACACTAGTGAGTTCATGCTTCAACGGTATATTGATTATATTACCTAAAGGAGAAACCGGCCTGCTACCTATAGATGGAAGCAACACCACCTCCATATTGTTGTGTGCACAAGCTTTAAATGCTCGAATTGGAATTGAAGCTCACACAGCAAATTAATCTCCATTTCAGGCAAATCAAGGAGAAGTGGAATTTGATAAAACTAGCTCTAGACGATAAATTGCTATATATGGTTTTGATGCATCATCATTCATGTTCACTATTCACTATTCGAGCAATCCCCTACCAAGCTTGGGGTAATAAGTCTCTATTTGCTGCGTACATGTATCTACTATCAAATACAACATGGCATAGTCTTTTAGTTAACTGGACTCACTCAGTGATAATTACTGCAGCAAAAATACAACTATCTTACTGCTTGACCTATTAGATTGAGCTATTTTGGAGAATCTGCCAAATCTACTGCATCTAACCGATCGACCAGTTTACGTACTGAAGAGGATAATAATAGTTGATGAGTGATGCTATATATACTCCTGATCATGCCGGGAATGATTCAGACCACATTGCTCATAGAAGCTCACAGATTGTACGTAGGGACCGATTTGGGCATCGAAAGAACAAAGGAAAACATGCATGGGGATCATGATGAAATAGCTGCAAGTCCGGTATTGCCATGCTTTCATAATTCCATTGCTTCAAGTTACTTTGCAACTACGTATGCCAACCTTTGGAAATGTATTAAGGATAGCAAGGGACAAAGTTGACATTGCTACCCAACCTTTCGAAGCTGCAGCAGGTTTATTTGTGAAACTACTTGCACGCCGTGTCGATCATATTTGTCTGAATTCTTTCTTGGTTCACTGATGGCATTGGAACTATGTGGATTCTTCGGATCCACTCTTTTATTTAATCTAAATGCCGCCGTGGGTATTACCCAACGTTTTCGGTTCAAATAAAATTGTGCCGACTTTATTGCTGTGTACGTGTAACTTATTTCAACCGCATTGTGTCGGCATATCAAATATCTATGGAAACCTATCTGAAACTTGAGCAAGGATAACTACTTCTAGCATTTCGGTTGACAAAACATGTCCGAACTTTGGCATTGTCATATGATTAACTATATGGTTTTTATAGACTGCTTGTCTGCTATTTTCTTGACAGGCACTATATATACTGCTATGATATTGGAAAGACAATATGAGTTCTGGTTTGAGCTTTGGCACTAGGCCTGCTAAGATCAAGGTCTAGTACCCTATCGAGTACAGCCGGTTGCTGCAACAGTCAAATTAAACTCAACTAACATCTATTAGCTTCAATCATGTGTGACTCAGCTACCAAGCTGAAGCAATTTGCACGTTTTGTAGCTGAGTTAAATGCCTCCTATGCCTAAGGTATATAGCTGCAGCTTCTTATTCTCACACGACTGAACGTATATTGAGGTGTGAGCCACCTAATCTCATCATTTTATATCTATAACATTTTTTATTTATGCTGCAGGGGGCACATTTCAAACACCGTTTTTGCTATCATGTACAGACCCACAAGCAAAGGTATACTTTCCTCCTCAACAAGGCTAATTTCTAAATAAAATTGGCCATGTCACCTATGGAAAAGATTCTGTGTATGAATGCTTAATTCAAATTACCTCATAGTTAGTCCTCACGTGTAGCGGTTTGTTTTGTTTACTTAAATTGTACTGTCCACCCTTCATCTTATACAATACGTATGCCCCGCATATATTGAATGATTTCACCAAGTCATTTCCAGGTCTAAGACAATATAGAAATATTGCAAAGAACGCTTGCACTTCATGACTTACTGATTTAAAATATCGATGATTTTTTTATAACTGTCCGTTGGGAAATCTGAGGAGTCAAGGACCAAAACCCGTGCATCATAAAGATAGATGTACATACAAATCCAATGCCCCCTGCGCCAATTTTAACTTTGTATTAAGACAGTACTAAGTTTGTGAATAAGGAAATTTAGGACCAGCATTTACCTGAACATGTATGGTGCACATACAACACACCTATCTTGGAATTCAAGAAACATGTTTGCTATGTAGGTAGCCACTGCAAGTTCCCGCTTCTCTTGCTGCTCCACTCTAATTATGTGTTTTTCAGCCTTGGACTTGCCCTTGAATAGTTTGTTATCGTGACCCATAACCACCGTGTGAGCGTCCTCGCTTATTACGAACGGGTCGAGATACCCAACTTTTTCCCCTTAGTAAAGGGGTCCTCAATAAACCGCATCTCCCCGAGCGGCTATTTGCATTCGAAAAGCACACAAATGTCGATTTCATGTAATAACATTATATTAGAAATATATTGGACACAAAAACTTAGGACTCGGCGCCGTTCAAGCAACAGTTGATATGTGAGGGGCGCACAAATCTTGAAGATCTAGAACTTTTATAGTATAGTATAGATATATATAACATAATTACGTACGAGTGGAACTTACAGGCACCACACCCTCACAAGCTGTAAGTCGAGTTTGTCGAGTCGAAACATGAGCCAAATATTCTCGAAGTCAATTGGGATCTTGAATGGCCCAACCAAAAATGAAAGTGGTGGTACATCTACATTGAAGGCATTGATCTCAACTGAAGATGCTCTCATATACCAATCATGCAACCTCTTCATCCCACGTGGAACACAAATGAGCTCATAGTTGTGGATGAGAGGCCTGCCCGGCACATATACTTCGGGTACATTCTCATAATCCTTCTGTGTTAGGTTCTGGTTGGTCTTTTTCGAGGCGGCAGCGCCCGGCTTCTCCACTATCTCGGTGTCCTTCCATTCACCGCTTCTTCGTGATCGTGTTGATGCCTTATCACCGGAGGCCAAAACCATTTCTGGCACATAGGTTAATTTACCCTCAGCACCTGTAGGTTCCGACAAGGTATCCTTCTGGCTAAGAAGTGGTGGATTCTCTTTTGGCAATGGGGTTGGTGGTTTAGATAGAGGATCTCATGCCGGGTTGAGGCCGAATGGTTGTGGTGGTTCTCGTGTGCCGGTGGTGAGTTGTGAGATGGTATGCCCTCGGGGTTGAGGCTCAATGCTTGTGGTTGTTCTGGGTGCTTTGGTGGTGAGTTATGAGATGGTATGTCCCGAATAAATGTTGGATTAGGTTTCGGGGTAGCCGCGACACGAGAAGATGGTTGGTTCTGAAATGGTGGGGAGGACCCTCTCTCATTGCCAAGTATGGAAGTTGGGATTGATGGAGTAGGATTGTCCAACCCGATGTCCCGTCGAGGCCATAAGATGAAGTTGTTGATAGCTTCTCCAAGTTTCGGATACCCTCTTTAGTGGGGATGTCTAGCAAGTCGTCCCCATGTCCATCCAAAACTGTCCAACACTCCAACCCCGGCGTAGTCGTGGGGAATTGGATCACCATGAAAATTGGGGCCGGGGGTCACAAAACCGTGGCAACTTTTATCATACGGACATTGGTGATACCATAAGATATAACTAGGGAGCAAGCGACGGTCCAACAATGTCATCAACTGCATAGTGCTCCATGTTTTCCGCATCCGATATCTTGCTCGGAACTAATGGACCCGAGGGATCCATTGGTACCATCTCGCATCTCCGGTACTGTGTGATCATCTCGTGGTGCTCCATTGTGGGCACCAGTTGAGTTGTCATTAACCTAGACAATTGATGCCTTAACTCGAATCGGATTGGCCATGATTTCAAGCAACATTTGAGTCATTTCTTTCTTAGCATCCTCCTTACCACATTCTTTGATGTCTTCCTTGTATCGGTCACGTTTTCTATACATGTTAGCAAAATCGAAATCCTTCCTTCCGGCCCACCCTCGACGACAAGCCTCGCACACGACCGGGATGCTCAGGGTTTCCCACCAACACTAAGGACATCCCTCTCCCTTGATGGCTTGAATGATCCCTCTTTCTTCTTAGGCGCCACGGCCAAAATGTTCCCCGGGCCGCTTCATCGCCTTTGGATCTCGGCCATGTGATACAACCAGACTTACTTTCTTTTGGATCTCGAGCGAGAAGCCATCGTCTACCCCTTGGCTCAACATTTTCAAACCCGATCGGTAACCCCGCGCCGCCTTGCGATCTTCTCGTCCCATTTAGGAATCTTACATTTGTAACCACCCGTTCCAAGGTGGTGGTCAGTGGATGTTCTTCTTAGCGAAGTAAGACTATTGGCTTCGCTCTTAATTAAGAACTCATCGATGTCTTCTCGCTGAACAAAGGTATTCCATTGAGCCGCGAGAAATATTTTTGTACTTCTTCGGGGGTCCAATCCTTTCCTCACATACTTGGTAGTTAGTTCGACCGAAAGCCACGAAAGCCGATTCCAAACCGCCTCAATGCATAATTCTTTGCGATAGCTCGTGGATCGCTTTCGAAAATAAACCTTGTTTTCAGCTTTTTCCATAAATCTCTCCTCGTTTCCAATGGCACCGATTCCGGTGTGAGATTGTAATGTCTAGCTTGTCTCTTACAAGGAAACCGATGGCGTTCCGAAACTTAGCTCGCACCTCAAGAGGTTCTAGTGGCTCTCCCGTAGGGCCTACTTCGTTACGTAATATATTTGATCCGGCCACTTGTTCCCGCCTCGTCCTCCTCGCTTCCGCTTCCTCCGAACTTCGGTGGTGGTCTCACCTTCTTCGTCGGGAAGACGATAGACCTTCCTCCGGTTGGTCCCGAGCCTTGGTTACCTATGAAGAACAACCAATGATAAAAATTAGGTACTTCATACATGATGGAATGTAGATTATGTTCATAGCCACACTATTTATGAAACTATACCTCTTCATGTTGATTAGGATATCTGGTTTCTTCACGAATAGTCATCCTATCGTTGCTTTGGGGCACGGATCGGGCGGCGTCCGCGAGACGAGGATCCACCGTTCGCGGTGACCCTGACCTTTGGCCACCCGCCACATCATCTCCATTGTTTGGAGAACTCATTGAGCTGATTCTGATTTATTGAGAACATGTATTAGTGGTAATAAATGCAAAACATATATGCATGCGTTAACTACTTAAATTGCTAGTAAACACATGTACGTATGAAACAAAAAGACCAGCATAGTACTGCAATGACTTCTGGGGGCAATATAGAGTACACAAGTTGAATATGATCAATAAAATGCACACATAAAATTCAACAACATTTTGACAGCCTATAATGAGCCACTGTTGCATGCATGGCAATACCCCCGCTTAGAAAAAAAATGTTCTCTCAAATCTTATACTAAACAGGAAAAAATATCCTATAAGTATTCACAACGTGTCTACCAGTTATTATTAAATCTCATAAGAAGATAACAATCGAGACAAATAGAAAGATGATGACACTACAATGTAGGGCTTCTTAAAGACTACCTCGAGTAATAGTATGATGCTTCAATCTGAATCAGCATAAGTGACTTTTTCACATGCCACTATATATATGCCTCCTAGCTAACTAAACAATGGAATACACAGCTACATTGGCTACTCAACAAGGCAGATAGTAATGAGTCCCACTAGCTGAAAAAAGATCACAAATGAAGCCAAAGCAACTCGAATCTTGTTCACTTAGAATTTCGACATGGCTCGTGACCTACCGGTCTTTCCCCGAAACTAATTAAGCTGAAAAATTCCATTTACAAAGTGGACGGTTGCAACTTTCCAACAAGTAATGGAAATGAAACAAAAAAAGTTCACTCTATGTGGTCCAAGACCACTTAGCAATTGACAAATTAATATCCAATGACCTGATTATTTGTGATGCAATAGATAGCATGCCTTGAATATATATACACTTTACCGTTCTTTCAAGTAAAAATTGTTCCCTGGTCAAAGCCTACCAAAGCATGATTCTCGTCCCGTGCTGTAGCTTTGCAGCAAGTTTTTGGAGTCAAGCTAGCTGTTGTTCACATTGTGGCAATATGTTAGTCCAGATTAAAAGCTGCTAGGAAAATGGACAAAAAAGCATGCAACTCGACGTTTCAAATGTAATGAAAGTAATTTGATTATATCCTACAAACAAGTAATGAACACAAAATTACATTTTGGGCATACATATAAGAATCGGCATAACTATAAGAATTACGATATTTCATAATTCATAATCAATAATTGATTATAGGCTTATAGTAACTGAAATCTAATTCAGGTTCAGTGCCATGTACATTTTCATATCTGAAATACTGTAAGTTTCACATGTATAAGGTATATAGACAAAAATATATCTTATCTGAAACATCATGTCCATGGCTTACCTAGTACTAGGAGTACGTAGAGGGGCTGTACTCAGTGCCTCATGCATCCCTTTATTCAATTCATTCGGTGTTTCAGGTTTCGATCAGCCACTTCGCTGAAACTGTGTGCTCTGTTTGTGCAAGTGCAGAGAGCTCAGCTAAGGATCAGCGGGAGCTGCTCACCAGTGCCTTGGGTCGTTGCAGGGCCAACAGTAGAAAACAACATACCATAATTAATCTTTACTAATATAATTAACTAGTGAAAGCTTGTCTTTGTTGCCTAAACAGTACGTAATCTCAATGAGCAAAGCAAAATCCAATAGCCGTAATATATAGCTTACCAGGGGCTCGAATCGCAACCCTAGCTATGCAGCTCACAGGTCGGGGCGCCGAGTCCTCGCGTCTCCTCGCGGCTTCGGGCGTGGCGCCGGCGGGCAGCGCGCGTGCGGGGAAGGTTTTGAGGCGAGGCCGGCGCGCGCGCGCGCGTCGGCGCAGCCTAGATCTCGGGACACGGCCTCCGTCGGCGGCCGGTTCCGGCGTCTCTAGAAATTTGGACAAAAACGCGGCAAACGGGAAATGACCTTGGGGCCGCGGGCATCTCACGCGCCTCCGTAAAATTTGGCGCCGACATGTGGGCCTGCCCCTCCTCCCGCCCGGAAGGAACCAGCCTGGCCCCGGCCCACGTCTATCCTTCGCACGCGTGCCCGCGCCAGCAACCTCCCTCGCGGACCTTTGCCACCCTCGCGCCGCCGTCGCCGGACCGCCGGCTCCCGGGTTGCTCCGCGCCCGACGCTGCCGACGCCACGATCGCTCGTCGGCCGTCCCGACTCCGCCGGACGCCGTCGCCGCTCCACGATCTACCCGCTGCCGGCCCCGACACGCCGCCGCAGGATCGCGCCGCGTCCACCGCCTTCACACCGCAGATGTGTCGTCGCCTGCACTCTCGTCCACGGTACGGTGGGAAGCACGGAGGAAGGACCACCGGGTTGCCAATCCCATCTCTTTGATCCGTTTCAGTATTATCATGCGTACATGTGCACATCGATCCATGTCCTTGGATCTGCGCTTGCAGTTCTTAGTTACTGAATGTTGTGTGCACTAAAATTTACTGAATGTTCTGTGCACTAAAAGTTTCCCAATCAAGAAAAATTGCTTACCTGCTGATTTCAGATATCTAATTATTTATGTGCTACTTTCATGTTGCTGAAGTGCTGCTATTTTTTGCATCAAAGTGAAACCGTAAAGAAGGGAGAATGACACAATTGAGATCATTTTCTTAGAGTAGGCCTTGTGCCGTAGAATGCCTTTTACCCAAGTGCTTTGGAGTCTCCCGAATGCCAAGATTTTCAGACTCAAGGTTCGTTTCATGGTATATACCTTTTAACAACTTTGTGAAAACTGAATGAATATCAGCTGTGGAGCACTTGTAACTTTGATGACTCGGTTGTGGGCTGAATTAAGATAATGGTACTGATATGGTGATAGTGTTTTCCCGTTATTTGTTGTAACAACGCCCTTCAAGTCTGTTTGACCATTATTATTATTTTTAAATATAGCCTATTATGGTCTAATTCTACTTGAGCTCAAATTCATAGCTTGCATTGGCACAAATTATAAATGTCCTAACATTATGTTTTACTAAAAGCTCAAGAAGTAAAGAAAAATCTGGAGTCCCGACAATTCATATTTTGTTCCATGTCTCGAATCCAACTTCTTGACCCACTCGTGAGCAAATGATAAGAGTTTGATTCTCGCTTTTTGTTCGACTTTATTTCTCACTTTGTTTGAGAAATGATCAATTTGAACTTTTCAGTCGTTTAGAACAAGTAAACATGTAAAATATCGAAGTGTTTGATTTCTTTAAAATATGGGTATGCTTCTCTTGTAGCAGCATGTAGTCATCCGAAGTGTTTGATTTCTTTAAATATGGGTGCATTCATGACAAAAAGGTATGATTGACCCGTAAGTATTCTAGACCCCGGTCAAAACATAATATTGTTGTAATAGGCTCGAGTTTCGAGTTAGTCCCATCTGTATGCTCGTTACTAGACATTTTTTGAAAGAACCTTGTCACTGAATCGAACTGTCTTCAGAAACTTTGCAAAATAATGTTCGAAGACCCAATAACTGCACTACTTGCGCTACACTTCGAATGATACCTGTTCTTTCGCATGCTTTCTTTTAGCTTATGCATATGCGACATGCTCAAAGTCCATCACCGATTGGCTTCATCCTCTCCCCGATAACGAGGTAAGGACGGCCCTAATCCTTTTCTTGAGAGAAAAATTGATTTCTATTGCATTCAAATAGGATTTTAGTTTGCTTTCTCGGAGACAACATTGTTACGTGCCGACAAAACTTTCATATCGAATTTAACTTTATTTAGACTGATTATATGATACCACATATTACATATTAGTAGGGGTTTCTCTAGGTTCCATGTGTTGGCACCTGCTGCCATTTATTTTTTTTAATCATGGTATCACCACTTTAATAAAGATGTGCATAACATCATAATATATAATTTTAATAGAAAAAATCAGGGCTATTTGATTCCATGCATGGTATTGTTTTGCAGGTCTTTTGACGATCGACGAGGAGCCCGGCGGCGCTCAAGGTCGCTGGGCCCTAGGTCTGCCCGAATGGATGGGAACAAATGATCCATTAGTACACACATAGAATTAACAAATCTGAAATCTCACGTTGCTTGATTTGGCGAAATTTGATTTAAGGGGCCATCGGTGATTCGATGGTACGGGAAATGGGGCCAAGTGGTGTATGAATGCAGTTCTGCTCGGTCTGTGAATCAAAGATTTGTTATTTTGCTTGGTACATGTGAACCAATGATTATTGATATTTTGCTTGTTACATGAATGATATTGTTATGTTTTTATTGCATGGATCTTTTTGACAACTACAACAATGCAGAGGCAAACTCAAAATAATGTTATTTTTTCAGTAGCGCTACACATTTAAACTGAAATTATTATGATATTATAATTTTTTTCCCGTTGCAACGCACGGGTATATGATCCTAGTATATGTACGAAAGAAAAAAGTTAGATGGTGTGGGGGTTTTTGGACATTTTGCCAAAACATGAACCTGAGCTGGGAGGTGTTTTGCTGCAATAAGAGGTAAGAATTTTTCTTGTTTCAATTTACTTGCAAACAAACATATTTTGAATTGTTTGAACCGGTGTTGCGCGCAGTTGCAGGAACGGCTGAGGATCAGCAAAGCTGGACCATATCTCAAGTAAACAGGCAAACTAAAAGAAGAAGCCTAATTAAGCTCTGCGAAGAATATAGAAGAAGTCAAAGAAGAAGAAGATAGAAGAAGAAAGAACTCAGAAATGCATCAGCTCCTCCAGCAAACGTTGTTAGAAGCCTTCTGGACACATGTATGTACTGGTGCGCAGTCACTAAAATGCAAGAAGGCATCTCTAATTAGGTTCTATGAACTGTTGCTTTTGAAGTAATGTAGGCACCTGAACCTGGTATTGTATAATGGTGCAAGAACCTGTATTGTAATGCCACACCTGAATCTGGTATTGTAATGGTATATTTGGCCTTCGGCCTTTGAACCCCAAGTATTGTAATGGCACTTGAACCTGTAAGTATCTTTAACTTGTGATATATACTGCAAAAGTGAGAAATTCTTGGCATATATATATGGTACATGCATCCACATACATTGATCCATTTCATTTCAATTTCATTGCAATTTTTGGGAAACAAACATTCATTGCGCATTGCAGTTCTTGAAACATACAACCACTCACTCACTCACACACACACTATTTTGAAATGCATTTCACTTCCACACGAAGCAACCAACAAGATAGCAAGAAACATAAACACAACCACAACTGGATTGTCGAAGGCAATTGGACTCTTCCCCTTCTCCATCTCTTTCAGTTCTTGCAGCTCGGCCTTCAGGTTGCCGGTCTCAAGTTTCATCTCACCAAGCAGCGGCTTCAAATCAAGAGCCACCGTCTTCATTTCCCCACACAGTTGCTGGAACTCTTGACCAACAGGCTGCTTGACGACTTCAACGGCCCCAACTGCATTGTGCCCAGGACCAATTGAACTCGCCGATGGATCCTCAAACCACCAGTTACTACATTGTCGGCACTTGTAGTAGTAGTTGTGGTTCTTGCTCAATTTCCTCACAACAGGGGCCCAAGCATTGGGGGCAATGGACGTTAGGGAGAGTCCTCCCTGGCGCTGAAGAGCTCGAACCACCGTTGGCCATTGGGACGGCGGCGGCGGCGGGGGCTCGATGCACGCGCGGCCCGGTGCTCACCGAGCGCGTCCGCGGAGGCGCTCGCAGCACGGCACGCGCGCCCGGGGCGGGCGGCCCCGTCGAGGCGGCCGGGGCGCAGCCGATGATGGGGATGACGAGGCGGGGATGGAGCGCAGCCGCCGGTGCCGGTGATGGATCGAGATGCGGCACCTAACCCTCTAGCGGCAGGGGCGTGGAACGGATCTGGATCGAGAAGGAGGCGGCGGCCGGGGAACGGAGAGATGCGTGTGTGGCGAGCCGGCCGCGCGACGTCTTAATTATGCGCGAGGATGTCCATACGAAATGTGTGTACGGCGTTTGTATATACATACAAAGGCCCAATCGAGTGCATACGCGTGGCAACAACCGACGACTTGTACATATCTCCAATTACACGAATAGTAATGACAGATCTCCAAAGTCGGAAAGTTGTGATGAGGCACAAATAAAAAAACCAACACCCGTAAAAATGTCGTGCACGTGTATATTTCAACTTTCACGCCGACCACGGCCGCCCGATGTCGCGCCATCGACGTCACTCTCGATCGTAGGGCGTGCGCGTATACGAGAGGAAAGATGGAGTTGACCCGGTCTCCGCGCACGATCGGGTCTCATAAACTAAACATAGTTTCTAGAAAATTATGTAGATAGAGTTAAATGAGATTTCTGTTCATACTTTGTGAAATGAGAGTTAAACAACTTCAGCTTGAACTTTTTTATCGCAACAACACTGCACAGGAAGCAAATAGTAAAATTGTAGCCTAACATCTCGCCTAGAGCTAACATATCCTGTCCAATTCCACCGCAAAGGTGTTCAAAGCACCAAACAATTCAGCTATATTGTCGATCCAGCTACCAAAGCAAGCAATACACACACTACAAAAGTGTAGAGCTTGGAGTTGATTTTACAACTATCAGTTACTGGTTTTCACAGAATAAATTAAATAAACACTTCTTAAATAAGCTATGGATGTATATAGGGTGGCAAATGGAGTGGCATTTGCATGCTCAAACCATCGGCAACATTGTTGATAGAGCAATATGAATGTTGAGTCAGTCTCAAGAAGAGATGGATTTGCGTACCCTACAGTCTCTATTGCTTTAAGAAAACTAAAATTAAAATATTAGATGGGCACTGCATATAGAACCAGCTAGCATATAATCACATAAGACAAGTGCACGCAAGTAGGAAGATTAATCATCAACACGTATCCACGGGCACAGGGCTGCGAGGCTAAATTTTGTGAGCAACAAATTATCATTGACGAGCTGTAATCAAACAAATTCGGCAATCCTGCACATCGGGATGCATGAATGATTGGAAGGGAGGCTTACATGGGAAGGAGGCGAAACACAAGCAGCACGTCGAGCGCCCGGCTGCCATAGGGAGCCCCGCAAGCTTGCGAGAACGTCGAATAATCCCGGGGTCGGGACGGGCAGCCCCGATCCCCATCTCCCCTACCCTCCGCCGCACCCGTCTCTCGGCCGCCGTGGCTGTCGTCGTCTCACCGGCATGGCTACGGCGAGCGAGGCAGAATCACGAGTTAGGGTTGGGTCGCAATGGGCGCGAGCGGATCTAAGCTTACGTGAGGTAGGAGCTCGGTTCGCGAAGTAGGGAGGAGGGGGCAGGTATGGGGGATGAACCTGGTGGGCGCTCGTCGCCGGCGAGTGGCCAAGGGACCAACGAGCACCTGGCGTAGGTGTGGGGGCGCAGCGGTCCCGGTCTGCGCGGATCCCCGTCGTCGGCGCGGGTTGGAGCGCGGAGGAGGCGCGGGCACGGGGAGGTGGTGGCGCGCTCGGCATGAGGAGGAGGTCGCGCGGAGGAGCTTCGCCGGTGCCGATGCCGCCGGTTGCCGGCCACGGGACGGGGGCGCAGGTCGCCAATTCCGGGGGGAGAGAGAGAGGAATGAAATGGTGGCGTGTGGACCGAGTGCGGAGAAAAGCCCGATGCTGTGGCTGAGATTAGATGCATGCGTGTCGGTGGACAAATGGACGCATGATGAAAAATAGTCTTTACCTAAAATTAAACGATTTGTTATTACAGAAAAATAAACTCCCATTAACTCATGAAATGTTCCTCTCTTAAAAAATAATTTTAATATTTCTTTCTCCATGATAAATATAGCCAAAAAATGGTAGTTCTTGAATTCACAACAAATAATTATTTGCAGTGCAAAAAAAATACCACGGGTCCTAATGGGCATAAGCGGCAATGCCGTGAACATTTCTAGTCATAATGTCTAATTAACCATATGCTGAATTAGTAACTTATTTTGACCATAATATTTTTTATAATTGTATTTACAAAATAAGATCTCACGTGACAATAAAAAAAATTAGATGCATTTTCATTTTTGCATAATATTTTTCTCAATAATCTATGATAACCACAACCATGGTAAAAACAGTTATTCCCTCCATACCTAAATAACCCGATGTTTTGGACATGATTAAGGTAGCCCGGAGTGATTAATTACGGGTTAGTTTTCCATGTCTGTACAAATAAATAGGGTTGTGGGTGCTCATTGTACGAGCAGCTAATCGAGCCCAACTGGTTAGTTGGTGGTGGCCTTAAGAGTGGCGAGCCAAGGTCGAATCCTGGCAGCCCCTAATTCTTTCTGGTACGCCTTTTTTTTTTTTGCTGGACAGCTTGCGCCTTGCGTCTTTGCTGGGAGCCAGGGACGCGCCTCGAGCAGTGACATTGATGCGCGGGGCCCGCTCACCAGTGACAGCTTTGTCTGCTCCTGCACGTTCGAATCAATGAGTCTGCACGGTAACGTGCCGGCTGGCGCGGCTTTTATTGCGACGAGCACTGTGCTTGGCAGATGGGCCTGACATGCTGACAATTATGTTTGATTGATTTAAAATATATCAGTTCATAAATTATTTTTCATTTATTGCATCATATTATTTGTCTTGCTTTTATTTACAAAATATTAACTATAATTTTATTAGTAAAAATTTAGTGTCACTAGAACGTGAGTTGAATTGACTATGAAAAATGAAAACTTGATTTCAAATCCTAATATCTAACTAACCATGTGTCCAATTTTATTTTATTTTGCCTCCATAAAATTTCTTGTGATTTTATCTACAAAACAAGATCTAAAAAGTTGATATTTGGTTTTTGACGGGACTATATATCTAAAGTCATAATTTTTTTGAATGCCCACGTGTCATTTATTTTTCAGTTTTTAAATATTGTTATTACTAATTCCACATGCCGAGCATGTGAAAATTGGTTATCGTTATATTACTAAGAAATGACCCAAATATTATTATTATTACTTACGCAAACAAGAATTATTACACTGCATTATAAATTATGCATGCATGCATGCAACAAAAGGCACTTATTTATATTTTTTTTAGCAGGCGGTTAGCTAGACCACCCGCTGGTAGTGCAGCTTAGCTACGATCAACACAATGCAACAAAATAAAAGGCACTATTTTTGCAGGCGGAGCTGATCCCACCCGGTGCTGGCCTCGATCTGACGGCGCTAGCTAGCTGGCACTCCACGCTGCATTGTCGTCCTCCGCACCGTTCTCGGCCGGTTGCTCCTCGCCGCGGGCCGCCCGGTCCAGCGCTGCGCACAGACTGGCGGTCACGGTACGCAGCGCTGCGCGCAGACGGCCGCTCTGCTCCCGCTCGGCATACAGCGCTGCTCGCAGACGGAAGATCTCCGCCTCGCAGTCCCGCGAGCCCTGCGCCGCGCTGCGCGTGCAGTCGGGTCGAACTCCGTAACGGCGGCCCCCGCGCCGGCGGAAGGAGTTGCCCGCACCGCCGGAACGGCCGCCACGCGCCATGAGCTGCGGATGAAAGTGAAAGAAGCTTACAAGATTTGACGGACGATCGTGGGCTTGCGCGCGCGCGCCCGGCTTTTAACACGCCGCCCGGCTTGTCATGTACGCCGGGCCGGGGCTTCCTCCGCACGCCGCCCGGCTAATTCCCCAAATAAGCTGCGCCCGGCGCATGCGGGCCCGCGGGGCTCTGCGCCGGCACTGCAGCGCCTGCTGCAGGCACAGTGCCGAGAGCCAAGAAGTCACGCGTCGCGCCGCCGCGCGCTGGCCCGCGGTGCCGCCCCGGGCCGGCCACACCGCCGCGCGCGCGCATGCAAGGCGGCGACGACCAACGCGCGGGCTGCTGACCCGGATAGCCACACCAAGACCGATGAGCCATGCGAGCATTGAAGTGGCTGTCCCGTTTGAGTCTCGGAGGCGGTGGAACCGTGCCGAGTCACAACCGATCACGGTGCGCTTGCTGAATCTAGTGTAGGAGAGAAATTAAGTGAAAGTTGAGAGAGGATTTGGAAGTTTGGTAAATCCAAATGCCTCTGCGTGAATCTTTCGATCCCATCCGGAGACATGGTAGAGGTGCTTAGGCTTTTTTTTGTCGGCCTCGTAAAAGGAAACTTGACAGGTACTGTTCTCTTTTAGCTTTTACTAATTGGTCGCGCCGTGTTAATTTTGGCCGTCAAATGGCATCCTAAACATCTTTTTTGAGTGTCATGGATTGAATTGTGTTTTGTGATTATCCAGCCTTTTTCCCAGCGTTGATCGTGCAAAAGTGTGGCACTGACTGGCACCATCAATGTGGCGGGCCTGCTTGCGTTTTACTTGTCAGCAGTACTGCGGCTCGTCGACGGCGTGTTGTCAAGCCACTGATGAGTGTCACTGACGAGCACGGAGGTGATGGCGGCGCCGGCGCCGCTCGAGCCTCTCTCCATCGGCGCTCCTCCGCGGCAGCCCGTCCTCGGCGCCGAAACACGGTCGGGCGGCGCGCGGTGAACCGCGGGCCGGGCGCACGGCGAGGCCGAGGTCGGCGCTCGCGGCAGCAGGGTCGGGCGCTCGCGGCTCATTCGCGGGGCAGCGTCCGCTCCCGATCTCACACCGGCGGCGGCGGGCCCCTTCCCCCACCGGCGACGGCATCTTCGCCTACCGGCGGCAGCTCATGGAGGCGTAGCGCGTGCCTCCCCCGGACCGACGACTGGAGGCTTCCTCTCCACCAGCATCAGCACTTGGGTGAGCTCCGTCCCAGCGGCATCGAGACCCCCTGGTCCCTCTCCGGTAGCGGTGCCGTCCTCTCCCACCTCCAACGACCCCCGACAAATGACGGCGGGCCTCCATTGCCATGTCTTATCCCGACGTGGATCCGGTGGCAGTGTCTCTTCCTCTTGTGCATTTCGAGAAATACCGTGCTCCCACCGCACAGATCGAGGGACTGAATATTGTCAAAAATACAATACAGTCCGCTGCAGATTTAGTATTGGTAAGTATTTGGTTCGTAGAATTGATGAAATACTAGATAGATTGGTTCGCAGAATTGTGTTTGCTGCCCATGATTCAGTGTCTGCTATCTGTTGATTCAGAACGAATAACATTATCATTTTAGTGCTGAATAATACTGAATACTAAAGTACTACCGAATGGAACACTGGCTGATGTGAATCAAACAATCTGCTTCTTGCTTGCATGTACTATGCTGCTATATTTAGTACTGAAAGTAGTTTTCAGATTTTGTTTTCAATATATTTTGGTACAACCAATACTGAAAAATAAAAAGCAACATTCATGTAGGAGTGGAAAAAAGAAAATTGGTGTTGAATTAAGGTCCTAAGTAACTACTTTAGACTGTTGTCGGTGCTTAATACTGAACAAGCATCTTTTTTATATTCAGTATTTTTGCAAATTGGTGCAGCGGCTGGCCGCCTGCCCTTGCCATGGAAGATGCACAAGCTCAAATGCCTGCTGACACAGATACTATGAAGTACTGAAACGAACTGATCAGAATGATTCACTGTCCACCAGTGTTGTCATCGAGAGGAGGTGGGCTCCATCGAAACACCAGGCTCTTACAAAGAATTGTTGGCGGGGGTCGGGTTCGTAGCAAGGCTGGGCACACGTATATAGATGTTGCCGAGAGGTACCGAAGATTTTTAGAATACGAACAATATTGAGATGGTTGCTTTAGCTACCCGACATTGTGTTTCTTTGAATGCCGTCAAGTTGAAAGATAACGGTGCTCTTTGCTAGTCACCTGAATGTTCCATTCTTAATGCTAAAGGATTGAATTGAAGAAAAAAAAGGAAATGTACCGGATGATACTAAACTAAACTGCTAAAATATACTGGGTGATACTAACCAGTACTTAGTGTTACTGAAGGATTGTACTGATGATACTACATTATAAGGAATGGTACTGAAATATACCGAGTGATACTAACCACAAAGATACTGACATTACAATATAAAAATAGTTAAAAATATTGAATGGTACTGAAATATTGAGTGATACTAGATACTGAGTTAAATGGAAATATACTAACAGGAGACATGAACATACTAATAGAATCTTTGAAGATACTGACGACTACCTGAAGGTAAACCACTGGACATTCCATGAGGGATATATACCGAGAAATACCAAGACCATGAAATGAACTAAATGAGAGCTAATGGCATATACTGAGATGTACTGACGGGAAATACTGAGGCATACTAACAGCCATGTATGGAATACTGAGGCATACTAATAATACTAGATCAGAAAACCGACAAAAGTAATCTGAGCAATACTAATGAAACCCTAAAGATACTGAGAAAATACTGAAAAAATAGTGACAAATACTAGAAAAAATACTAATGGTTATTAATAGCTAAGAAAAATACTAATGATTACTTGAATGCTACTTAAAAATACTAGAAAATATTGATACAACATACTTAAAAAGTAAAAAATACCGACACCACCGATAAAATACTTAGAACTACTGAAATTGTAATATGAGCAATACTGATGGTTACTAAATTAAAAGCGACTTAAAGATACTAACAAATACTTAGAAAATATTAAAGTTATATTACCAGCTATACAAAGACACTAACAATAAGTACTTAACCATACCGATAAAATACCAACAAACTATTTAAAGATACTTGACGAAATATATTAGCTATGCTTGTCACGATCACTCATTTCTAAATGCATCTAATGAAAAAATGGTGACTAAAAATAGACATCGCATGCTCATAATAAACATGGTGCCAATTAATACGTACTATGCATGACCATGTGTGACTAAAAAAATTGATGCTATGGTAAATATGGTGATGCATAATTGCCTATGCCATACAGTGATGCTATGTGAGTCGGACTCCCGTCACATAGCAGACCGGGCGCCTGGTTCGGACAGGAAGGAGTGGACCCCGCGCGTGCTGGGTCCGTCCCGGATAAGGGCGAGCGCGGCGTGCCCACGGGGCGCGTGGCCCGAGCGGACGCGAGCTGGGATTACGCCGGGCGGGAGCGGACGCGGGCGCGTGTTTGGTCTGTTGTTTCGGTGCGTGGATTGGCACGGGTGTAGAATGGTGTAGCATAGCAATAATAATAATAATAAAATGGACAAAATAAATAAATAAATAGAAGAATATAAAAAGGGAAAAGAATAATAGAAACCACAAAACACGAAATAGAAAGGAAAATGAAACACAATTTACGGCATGTGAAAAAAAAAATCAAACACAATCACGGCATGTATAGTGGCATGGTCCAAAAAAATTGTTGTACGGAAAATTGTTGTAAATTTTTAAAAGGTGGCGCGCGCATGCACCCCACGTGTGGGCTCGCGTTAAGCGACAGTGGTCGCCCGGCGGGGTCGGAAATTCCCAGCCGGGTTCGCGAGATCTCGCCCTCTTGTCCACACACCGCCGCCGGCCGCGCCCCGCATCTCGCTCTCTCCTCGCGCGCGTCGCCTCCTCCGCCGGCCGTCCTCCTCCCCGGCGTATAGCCGCGCTCGTCACCCCAACCTCTCTCTCCCTGTGCCGCATCGCCATGGAGGCTTAAGCCGCCGCGCCCTCACTAGCTCGCCCCAATTCCCTAGCTTGCTACCCGCCGCCACGCCCATCCGCCCTCGACTCCGCCCCCGCCCGCGCACCCTCGGCGGACGCCATGGCTCCAACATCCATTGTTTCTTGAAAGGAACTCCTTTGGTGCCGTATGGCGAAGAAGGCTTATCGAACCTTTGGAGGGTCTCGAGTCCGGGCGGCGATGCCGATGCGCGCCGATGGCGACGACAACGACGACTTCCCGACCACTTGAAGTTTGGTGCCGTTTGTCCGAAGGCATTCGGAGCCCGCGGGCAACGGTTCCAACAGCGTATTCGGCTACCGCCGGCGTGCTGGGCTACCGCCGGCCGGCCACCTCCGGCGGGCTGCCGCCGGTACACCCCGGATCCGCTCCTACCGGGCGCTACGCATACCTTCGGAGCAACTCGGGAGCCGCCCCCGGTGGTTTCGGAGCCGCTCCCGGTGGTACCTCGGCCGCTCGTAGCCCCGGTACCCGATCTCAGAGCAGCCCCGCTAGCTCCCCCGCCGGGGGCCGACGTCCAAGTATGCCCGTCGGCTATGTGCCTTCAATAGGAGGTTATATATCTCGGAGCCTTGCGGTGGTAACCGGGGATGGAATAGATTTATGTCAACCCATCTAGAACGCCAACAAGCCCGGGAACCACGCCCACGTTGGCCGCCGGGCCGTGGACGCCAACGCAGCCCGTGCACGCCGACATCGCAGGCCGTGCACGCCAACCATGCTAAGGCGGCCGTGGACGCCGGCTACAACACACTCCAACTTCGCGATGCTCTCGAGGCGGCATCCAAACATTGAATGGGAACCTCACTCCTCCGGTAAGATCCTGTTACCCGTTTCAATTCTCGTGACAGCTTATCCTCATCCTCTTAATTCTGTTGGAATACTCTAGTATTTTATTGTCAAATCTATTTTAAAGAGTAGCAAACTCAAGAATTTGACTAGTTTTTGGCTCCAATCTCTTGGAGATGCTCTAAAAGGCCATTCACATATATATGATGTCCGACGAAGACGACTCCATAATTTTTCAATATACGGATGTTATAATATAAATACTTGTTTGTATATTCATTGCAATAAACATAAAAAAGACTCACCGTAATCACCGATTCAAACTTATGATTGGTTGGCAGCTATTTTTTTTCTTTTTTTGGAGCAAGAAATTTTGCCTCTTGTTTATTTTTTAGATTAACATAGGAAGCGTAATTTCCAATACTATTTTGTACCATGTGGTCTATCTAAGTATATAGTATATGATGTCCACTTTGTTTATTTTTTAGACTCCATCGGAGTTGTGGACAGGAGGTCAACATAGGACTATTCGTGATCTCTTGGGTTGCCAAATGCAAACTCCAAATTGGGTAAACAGGTCAATGACAGATAAAGGTTATAGTGAGATTGCACACAAGTTTAAAGCTCGATCAAGGCACGACGTTTCGCAAAACAATTGAAGGCACTCGCTCAAGAGATTGATGATCATTTATAGGTTTGTGAAAAAGATTAGGTGTCATACCGGTACGGCAAAGAGAGCAGATGGAATTCCGGACCCGTACGAGGAGTGGTGGCAAAACAACACAAAGGTACACTTCGTTTTATCAAGGCAATCAAACCTTAGTTTAGATATGTGATTTCATTGTGTTTTCTTTATTTATATGTGATTTCATTGTGTCTTCATCTCGTGCTTTCAGGGTGAATATAGAATCACCAAGTTTCTTCGGATGCATTTCCTTGGCCTCACTACGTGTCACTTCCGGAGTCTATGTTCGATGGTGTCTTGATAGATGGCTCTACTTCTCGTATTCCGAGCGATTATGCACAAGCAATCTGCACCATTGAGGAAGGACAAGGGTCTCGATACAAGTGGTCTAAACAAATGGAGTGAGTAGATTCAGCCTCAAGAGGCCAACCATTAGTCCTCTTGCAGGTCCCACAAAGAAGAGCAAGGGGCGAAGGAAGCAGCGACGGTAGTGCTACAACAAACTAGGTGTAGTCCAAGCCAAGGATCCCCGGATGCTATAATGCAGCAGATTCTAGATCGGATGAAAGGCGCCTACAAGGCTCAACAAGATCATATGACCCTTATGTCCAAGATCTTGAAGTTGAAGGACATGGATAAGGAAAGAAAGGAAGAGAAGGAAAATAAGGAAGAGGAAGATGAAATCGCCGAAGCTCAAAGATGCTTGAAAATGTGGCTTGAAGATAATGTGGATGAGAAACCTCTTATAGGTTCACTTATTTACGCCAAGGCTTCAAAAATGTTTCAAAATAAATTCAACCGTAAATTTTTCCTTGACATACAAAAATCAGCCGATAGAGTTGCTTGGGTGCGTAATATGACATCAGACAACAGCATGCGTGAAGCTTTGAAGGGAAGAGTGGATTTGGGCAAAATCAAACTTGCGCTCATGTAGTTCCTCAAGTTAGCCGTTCTTTGGACCTATGAATTTGTACTTTCAAGTGTTGTATTTGTAATGAACCTGTGGTGTTTGTTTGTGAACATGTATTTTTTTTTATGAAGCTGCTATGTTTTTGAATAAATGTATTTGTTTGTGGCCTTGTTGTTGTGAATATTTTGTGGCCTTGTGATTGATTTGTGAACTGCTTGTGATTTTGTATGCCAGTGTTTGATTCAGTTTCTCTTTTCAACAGGTTGATGATGCTAATGCTGCAGCACATGCGGGAGATGGTGATGCTAATGACCATTGTTTTGATGATGCAATGGCTACATTGCTTTCAGGTGTCAATAATGATTCAGCTCTTCATGATCTATTGTTGGGGTCTATCATGTGTAACATTGAGATGTCCAAACGACCGCACAAGGTTTATGGCTTGTTAGGTATGTATCGGACATGATCAAATCAGATGTTAAAGTGCCGAAAGTGGGTATGAATGGGTCATGAGAACACTAAATGATGAGTCGCAGTCTTTGCAATATGTTTCGGATGTCTAGAGAGTGCTTTTATGAGCTTCTTGAATTGCTTATGGGAAAGTATGAATTGGAGATTGAGAATTTCGAGACAACACTTGAGGCTTTAGCGATGTTCTTGTGGATTGCGAGGATCTGGAGTATGTTTTCTTCAATTGCAAATCGGTTCGTTCTTAAAGCAAATCTTGTTCAAGAGGTTTGATATGGTGTTGATAGTCTCGTGCAAATTTGCATATGATGCTATTAAGCCATCGATCCCGAATTTAAATTTATCCATCCAACACTAAATGACCCTCGATTTACTCCGAGAAATTAAAAAATATCATAGGAGCAATTGATGGGACACGACTCGAGTAGTGGTGCCAAAAGATCGGGTACCAACTTATATGACTTGGAAGGGAGAAACTACTCGAATGTGGTGGCTGCATGTGACTTCGATATTTATTCACTTTCGTTGTAGTGGGATGGCCTGGACCGACTAATGATAGTAGGATATTGATCAATCAATTGAGATGTATAGCAAATGCAGTTTCCGCATCCAACTAATGGTAATGGTTTTTCCTATGTTCTTTTATACATGTCACCTCGTATACTCAAACTTTGCATTTGGCTTACACAAAAGTGCAACTTTGCGGGAGACGTGCTATGTCGTCGACAAGGGTTTTGCACTCCGACCGGGTTATCTTGCACCGTACAAGGAAAGGACCTAAACCAAATGCGAAGCTCTTTAATACTATACATTCTTCAATTCGAAATGTCATTGAGAGGGCATTTGGCATCTCGAAGGGAAGTTCAAGATTTTGTATCGCTTACCAGGCCGTTCAATTGAAAGGCGTAACAAAATAATAATAGCGTGCATGGCTCTCCATAATTTTATTAGAGTGGTTGATAAAATGTATGATTCCGAGAGTTTTTTTATTGATATTGAAGATGAAGATGAACCATCAAGTTGTTGTGGAGCCAAGTACTAGCAGGTGAAGGCAATCAAGGTGGAATGCATGATGAAGGTGCAATGCATGCTTTTTCGGGATTCGATAGCCTATGAATTGTATGCTGCACACTCCGAGTCATGCCGCTGAAGCATTAGATTCAATGGATTTGTAATAATGATTATCATTAGATTCAATATATTTGTAATAATGCAGATTTCTGAAATGCATTGGTTAGGTCGTGTGGTTTTGATTTGTAATAATGAAGATTTGAATTTTCTTAACACTATTTTCGTAATCATTTTGGTATTGACAAGCAAGCCTACCCGCCACTGCGTCAATGGGTTTGATAATGGTATTAATCGATGTTCCGGCAATACCATTATCTCGTGTGGTTCCAAAGAAGAAATGCGTTCTTGTTCCATTTACATGTACTGAACTTGATATTATTGATTCTAGTATGTTGAACATAGCACACACTTTGTTGTAGATTTATTTTCTAGTTTTAACGAGCTATAGATTTGCAAAATTGACTTGTAGCAAACATGTCACCTATATTAGTATTTCGAACTATGATTGTGTGATATTTTGGTACTGATCAAAGAACTTGTCCATCTAAAGATGTTTTCATCATCACAATGGATCATGATCCTATTGTATATGCTCATAAATGCGAAACTAAATTGTGTAATCTCCTTTATGAAGTGTCAAAACCAAAAAATGTCTAGCTCTCCACTGCCCTTCGGTGTCTTAGTTTCTTATATCCATGTCATGGTTAGTGAACACAGGTCCAAGAGGGGCAGCATTCATCCGCAAGAAAAGCTTGACCGCTTGAGGAATCTTGATCATGTATAGGAAGAATTTCCACTAGAGCGGAAGTGAGATGAACCTCAAGATGAGAAGGTTTTTCGGATTATGCGCCAAACTCCCGGTTGGTTACTAGCTTTCGACCTTTACTCGCTATATATAAACATGTGAAACTCGTTTATGTAGTATTAATCGACCAACATAAAACTTACCAGTTTGGATCCAACTCCCGGCCGTTCCATTTCTTATTCACTCGGTTATATATAAACATGTGAAATTGTCCGGAACATATCCAAACTGTTTCGACCAACGTAGAATTTAACAACAACATTTGTTTCGTATACCGGAAGAACTCGAACCACTCAAACCCCATATGATCGAAGCGCTCCAGTCATTGGACAAGGTCACTTTAAACAATCATGCTTTGGTTGTTTGGGAATCAGCTTGCAAGCCAAAGAATGAAGGTGAGTAGCCGGGGATCATTTTTTTGAAATGTGGTACGTGGATGTGCATACGTTTTCGATGCTAGAGTTATCATGCGGGCACCTCAAACTTCATTTCGATACCCCCCGGTTCCCCACAATCCCGAATCCTTTAGTCATCTAGCTCACACGGATGACCAAAGCCAAGGCAGCCCAACTATTCTAACAACCGGTATGTATTCCCGTCCCAAAATATAGGTCTTTTTGCAACACACATGAGATAAAATTGATAATATGGTAGTCTCCATACATGACACAAGTCATTACAAATTGTTCGTGCCTACAAGGCAATGTTTTCAAGTTCTTGTTTATGAAGGCCACAAATAAAAACCATAACAAGTTGTTCATACAACTTACAATACCATATACAAGTTCCAAAATATCATAACCGCAGCTCTCCGAGATCAACGGCTCAAAGCTTCATACATGAATTGCATGATAAATCATGTCAAGCACATATCGATGCACGAGAGTTCAATTCACTATTCTCGTCTTGTCCGTCGGCTAGGATATAGGGCAATGCACCTTTCCGGAATACTTTCCGCTACAATTTCTATCTTCGTTGGCGGAGTCCGTAAAAAAGAGGCATTTCACCTAACCGGTTAATAAAGTTGTCGCACCTTCAACTCCCACAATCCGGTTTTCCGCAGATGTTACATGTCTCTCGCTTCCTTGACATTTTGGCCTCGGGGCTTATGTCCTTTGCATAGAAGACACAAGCAAGTACTTTAGGCTACCAAGGACCCATGGGTCATCCTTGTAGCCCACTTTATTGAGTTCTACAATTCTTAGGCCATAGTTGTCCACACTGAATCCTTTTTCATGGTCTACCCACTGGCATCGAAAGACAGTAATGTCAAGATTGACACCGTAGTGTAGCTCCCATATTTCATGAACAAACCCATAATATGTAGTATAGTTGTCTTTGTCATCGAAGGCATCACAACGAACCACTATTTTGTGCCGGACTCTTTTCGTCCTTGGATTTGACATGAAATGTGAAGCCATTAATGTCATAGACACGCCATGTAGTGATCGGCGTGATGGTCCGTGATGCCGGCATCTTGATGGTTTTCTCATTCGGTGTTTCCCCATATGGAATGTCCCGATCCTTAAGCCCGGTGGCTGAATGTACGCTTGTGCTCCTTAGTTACCCAATCTTCTCCATTGCCTTGTTTGCGAGAAGCTCATTCATGTGTTGTTGGATCAATGGCTCCATCAAGGTGATGTAGGGCGCAATGATGTGCCTCTAGGACGGTTACATGTCGATGGAATGAATGACTTTCTACCCATCGCCCTTTTCCATTTAGCCTACCCTGTGTCGGGATGGAGGCAAACCAATTGCAATTTGGCCTTCCAAGCAATTATTGCACGGACCTCCGAGACTCAATTGCCTCTTCGGTGGTGTAGGCACTCACATCATGGACCCCTCAAGGGGTGAGCACGATTTGTCATGTAGCCATTCGAATTGACATGAAACGCTCATAAGTCCACATCTCATGCGTATACATAGGACCTAATGCCTCTACTTGTTCAACCAAGTGGACAATGAGGTGTACCATCGAATCAAAGAACGATGGAGGGAAACACATCTCCAACTCGACAATGTCTCGCACGGCAAAATCTTGTAGAGGCCCCAATTCTTCACGGCCAATTTCCTTACGTGTGATCTTGTTGAAGAAGTAGCACGGTCGTGTGATTGCCACCTTTAGAAACACCTAAGCTTTATAGCCACGATGGCAATTGGGAGGAAAGTAGTCGGCATGACATGGCAATCAT
>JAENPR010000452.1:0-503069 GCA_018135685.1 Themeda triandra | reverse complement strand
AAGCGCAACCGCCAACAAGAACTTGACCCATGAGGAGTGGACCATGTTGACGGTCGTTAAGTGCCAATTTTTATCGTCAACTAAACATGAGAAAGGACTAAAATATGTTCACCAACTAGATATAGGGGTTATACCGATAGAATTCCACGAGTTTTGGTGAATGTCCGTTTCGCAGGTGTCACCGAAAATACCCAAGGAAGGCCCACATGTCGGTTTACATAGAGATAATCGGGAAACGGTGAAAATTCTCAGTAACTGGAAGGTTCGAGAAGGCTCTGACCAAACGGGAGCCCGAACGGGCTCGATGGAGAGCCTGGCCGACTCCCATCCTTGGTCGGCCGACTCATGACCTCGGACCATCGCCATCAGCCTCGCGGATCCCTGTTCCACCGCCTTTGAGGATGAATAATAATCGTCCGTTTAGGTCGGTTTGATCCGAGGGCCGTGGGTGCATCCTAGAGGGCTATATAAACAGGCCCCGGCCCTCGGAGAGGCATCCCTAAAACCCTAATTCATTATCTCCCAGTAAGGATCGAGTTGTAGAGGCGTCCCTTGAATGGATGACTTCTCTTCTCTAGAGGATTAGAGCTAGACATTCCAATGTAGTAGATTAGATCTAGATGAGAGTTAGGAGAGCGGAGCCGCGCTCGTCTTGAGAAGTCTTCGGAGATTTGGTATGTCTTTGTATCTACTCTTTGTAAGACTTATGCTTTAATACATTCATCTTCTCTATTTACTTTTATGCCTATCTTATGATTGTTTAGTATAGTTGTTGCATCTTAGTATGGGATCTTCGCTCGTATTGAGTGCTCTAGTTATCTATAGTGATTAGAGTAGTAATCGATAGTGTAGGCATGGTGTCTAGACTATAGGTTACCTGAGGTTGCGCCCAATCCCACGGATAGTTGTGGTAGCCCCAGAGGTGACAGCTCTGTCAGGCCTTTGTATTCCACCACGTTCGGGTTGGTGTTTCGTAGAGCTCTCGGCAGCCTTCTCCCAACTACTCTTTACCCAGTCTTCTTCGAGAGTTGGAAAGGACCTCGCCGCTCCAAAGTGCTATTGTGTGATTGCTATATCTAACCATTCCCTGTTATCATAGAACCAAAGTAATAGAGAAGTATATAGGAATCTTGATCTCTCCCGTTGTCCTCTCACTCTAGCTAGCTACTCATTTATCATAGAATTCTCATATGTGCTTTATTATCTATATTACCTTTTATATATATAAATCATTTACCCTCGCTTTAGTCTAGTTGGTTTACTAAGTTAGTAGATACATGATGGTGAATTATAAGATTCTTTAACCCTTGCTTCCCCGTGGTAAAATATAAATAACGATACCTGGTTTACTCCCGGTAAAATGCTACAATGGTATGTTCTCATGTGCGCTTGAAATTCTTCTTATTTTAGTTGCACTTAGCAAATACCAACAAGCATTTTTGGTGCCGTTGCCGGGAAGCAATCGGTGTTAAGTTTTTGATAATGATCTTGATGTCTCATAGTTTAGTGTACCACTAGCTTTAGTAGGATTACCTCTTGTTCTCGTTAAGTGTGGAATAGACAGACAAAAGAAGCCGTTTGACCTTCCCAAGGCAAGTTTCCACAAGAAAAGAAAAGACATTGAAGAGCCCAGGGTCCCTCAACATTCAACATTCATCATTGGAACCCTGCCACCTCACGAGGTTTGTGTATACATATATATTTTCTAACCATGTGTAGATTGGAGAAAAGGTCATCGTCACAAGAATTTCGAATCACATCTCAAGTGACGAACATAGATGCTGCACCACTCACAAATTTCATCATGTGAGTTATGGTAAGTGTGATCAAGAATGGTGAGACAGTCTTGCTCATGGACTTTAAAATTAGTGAGTAGTTATCTTTTAAATTCGTGCATCTCCCTACATGTTTACTTTTAACAATTCATGCATCCACTACCGTTTAGCTTGTTTATGTTTGCTTATCCATTGCATGTTTGGTTTCTTAGATTCATCCATGTGTTTTGCATCTAAAAAAACCCTCACCAATGATCATGCTCTTTCATCCCTAGTTGAGTAAATCTCTGTTGTGCTCTCATGCTACCTTTGTTTGCTATAGTATGCGTTGGTTTGGAGGTGCTTCATATTGCAATATGGGTACTTCTAAAGGCTTTTTAAATTAAGCGTGGTGCTTGGGTTAAAAAGTCTTCCTTAATTAAATTAGACGTGGAGTCTAGTTTGGTTATTGAACTAAAATGTGCTTTAGTAGATATTGGTTATTTTGTTAGACTAACCCCCCGCAGAACTCTCAAATCCAATTCGGGTAAGTCAAGAGATGAACTCACTTCATAGATGAAGCTGTGCATATGATGAATTCCAACAAACTTTGTGCAAAGACAACACTCATTCATCGTCCAAGGAAGAATTGTAAGTATCAAATATCATTCACATTGTCTTTTGTTGCAAGTTACCTTTGCCTTGAACCATGTTAGAGTGCCAAAAAAAAAAAAAAAAAAAAAAAAAAAAAGAAAGTTGCTAGAAAACATGATAAATAAATCCTATGCTAAGGTAACTCAAAAACCATCTTTTTGTTAGCATAGATGAATTTCAAATAGATAGTGGATATATAGCCCATAGTTTGATTTGTTGCAATCCTTCGGTATGTGTCTACTAACGTTTTCTAGGAAAGAATCCATGATGTGCCTATCCATGGTTTGTCACGAACCCGCCAAATCACCACTTCGGTGATGGAACAAAGGAGAAGACAAGAGTTCCACAAGAAGGATCATCATTTGAACTTACTCAAAGAAGTGGATGAACAAGGCGACAAGCTATGAGCAACATTGAAGACAACATAGCATTGGGCCCAAAACTCGAGCTAGGATGCCAATGAGGAGTATGGTGTAACTCAGCTCATTTTGGCCAATCAAAGACCGCCTCGTTGTTCTTGAAGACACCATCTTGCACGTCGCGGCAAAGGGACAAGGATGGCATGATAAGCATACATCCTTGTGTCAACCAATCATCATCAAGGGTTGACTACCGACCAAACCAAAGAAGACTAGGAACAACCACATTTGCAAGATGATGTCTCTAAGCCATTGGAGATGAAGACCCTTCCTTGATCATCAAGACGGATGGCGTATCATTAATTGCAACTCTACGCCATGCCGCTAAAAGACAAAGACCATCAAGGAAGAACTCGAGTCTACATCTCCAATGAACATCAATGCGTCAACCAAGACTCAATGAAAATCAAGAATGGTTGATGAAAGAAGATCATGCAACCTGTCTCTGCCTCCTCACCCCGGATTGGATAGTCCAAACAAAAGCAGAATGCAAAGGAGAGATCTCTACTCAACGAGACCTATAATTAGAAGTCCCTCTCGCATACATGAAGGCCTACAAACAAGAGGACAAACAATGTCCGAGGACATAGGAGTACAACACACTCGAGGGATGACTCAACACTCGTATTTGGTTTCACGTGGCGAGCGACAACAAGGTCAAGCTTGGGAGGAAGGCCGATGGCTCTTCAAACAATGATCCAGAAGAATGCTCTTCCTCTTTTGAAGCCCCGTCGCTCCGGCATGTTGAGAAGAAACAATGAGTGGAGCACAAGGTCTAGGCATAAAAAAAAGAGGAAGAAAAAAAAAAAAAGGGAGTGAAATTTTAGAAGACAAGATGCTCAAGGAGAGAGGTCAATCAAGCAAGGCAAACTCCACGAAGAAGTAAAGGACCACTAGAAGCATCTACTCTTCATCACAAGGTACTCCAGTGATAAAGACTAACTGGACAAGAAAGAACATGGGTGACCCCTTTCCTAGAGTTACCATCTCAATTCTCAAGGTCTCTACCTTTGGGATCAAATGATGCACTGAAGGAGTGACATGACAAGAAGTCCTATTCAGAGGACTTAAATCATTGAACCCTCGCCAAGGAGGTAACTTGGTATTTATCGGCATTTCCTTTCACAAAGATTGCATTTTCCTTTAAGAATATTTATTTTCCCTACATGCATCTTAATTGCATATTCGCTTTACTATCTCGCACTAGAAAAAGAAAATAAAGATGTTGTGTATTTGCATCCGTAAAACTACTAAGCCCCATGTGAACAATCATTCACCGTGGTGGCATAAAAATAATTTTTCAAAGATATCTATTTTCTCTGTCTCGCATCCCTTTATTATAAAAGATAAAAATATTTCTTGTGATCCCGTTAGAAGACATTTGAGTTAAGGCAGTTCTAGACAGCCAAGGCTTAGAGGTTTTTATCACTAATGCTTAATCGGTTCCACAAGCTTTGTTGTCTATTTGAGCTTCACAAACATAAAGGATCGAGAAGAGCTAACAGAGCATTTAAGGATGTCCAGTCTCTCCCGTCTGAGTGCTGTCCGCAACATTCAAATGCCGTCTCCAACAACTATCTATGACACTCCCGGAGGACTAGAACATCTTCATCGCCTCGTCAACAACGACGACTACGTCAACATCCAGCCTTGGGGGAGAGCATCCCCGTGTACCAAGCTAAGTGATCCCAACTTGTCTATTTATCTATGTTATAGTTTGCTTTGTTAAAACAACTAAAAAGATGCATAACCTTAGAAACCCGTAAAGATTTCATTATTTATCTTCTCTACTTTTGGAGAGCTCTTATTAACTGTCTTTAAGTAATCTGAATAAACTCTACATGGAGATGATGAATAGTTGCTCGCCGTAATTCCTTTCAAGTACCTAGTTTTCAACCTTGCACTTTCCCCGAGTTTTAGACACAACCGTTTAGATTTGAGATTTGCTCAACCCGAAACTTGTGGGTAGCGAATGCTTGATCTAAGTCTAGGTAGTTGGCGGATATGAAATGGGAAGGTTTTGAGCTGTCCATCTTGTTCCTAGAGATACTAGAGTTCTCGGAGAATTTATCTTTGAAAATATTAAATTCCTGCATGATGAGTTCCTTTATGATGAGAGTTTAAATTCCTACCACAACCATATATTCATGCTTACTAGATCAGAAAACCCATCTATTTATATAGATCATTTTTGTAGACATTGAGTGTAGTCTTTATAGGCATTGAGTGTGGTTATGCTGTGGACCCATAAGGAATCAGTCATGCGTTAAAGTCAATACTATGTGCTCTCCATCCATTGATCTATGCTACTGTCCTCGAAGCACGCACCCATTTTATAAATACTACATTCATTCTCGTGCTACTTCTCCCCTAGAAGTACCACCTACATATAGATCCATATCCACCATATATTGTGCTATCTCTACCCTGGAGATACGCACCTATGCTGCTCCTACCCTGGGAGTACGCATTTCCCCATATATTGTGCTGTCTCTACCCTGGAGATACGCGCTTATGCTGCTCCTACCCTGGGAGTACGCATCCATCCATCCATCCATCCATCCATCCATTCTTCCACATATATATATATATATGCCACTCATTTCATTCCATTCAGAAAATGTTCTACTCCTACACTGGGAGTGAACACTCAAAAATATTCATGGCCATCCTATCCTGAGAGTGAACATCTAGAGATAATCATCGCCGTTTCAATTGCCTACATAAAAGCTCCAGTCATTATCATTTCAAGTTATACACTCCCGTTGCTAAAGTTTTGTTTTCAGAGGATTGGTTGCTATGTAAAAAAAAAAGAAAAAAAAAGAAAAAAAAGAAAAAAAAAAGGGAGAAAAGAGAGAGCAGCCAAGTCCTTCCTTTCAAGAAGTTTCAAAGTTTCCGAATAAAGGGAGTCATGTTATCCCCAAAGGAGCAAGTGTAGAAGTAGATGTTCACCAAGTGATCACCCCTCATAATTATTTCCTTATCATCATCATCTTATCATCCATCCCATTTCCTCATTCACATGCACATATGACTTTATTATTATTTTAGTTCCTATTGGATCCATGGTTTAACCGTGCAATATATGCAAGTGAGTTTGAGTGTCTCCCCACCTATGAGCTCCACATAAGCCTATTAGAAAGTAGGGTGAGAGAGAAAGGCACTTTCCACTATGCCTTAGTTCTACAAATACCACATATTTTGAGAGAAGAGAGAAGGCATACACTACTCATGCCTTGGAGAGGATCCGAAATACCACAAATAAGAGATCTCGAAAGGTTCATACAAGGAACTCGAGTTTTTATTTGAAAATCTTGCAAAAACTCCAGAATAATAGTTGATCAAAGAGCGAGAAACATAGCGCTTGACTTAACCGTTCGTCTTTCAACCGCTCAAGACCCAAGTGACGGTTACAAGCCCCATGGTGAAAGGTAATATGAGTAAGTTTTGAGTCGAATAGTTCACTCTAATCCGGAGGAGAGTTCTTGTTTGAACGCATGTGTACTTTTGAGGCGTGAAAGCATTGTAGCAACTCCCGATCCACAATGAGTTTATCTTTGCTCGGGGACGAGCAAAAGGAAAGCTTGGGGGAGTTGTTGACGGTCGTTAAGTGCCAATTTTTACCGTCAACTAAACATGAGAAAGGACTAAAATATGTTCACCAACTAGATATAGGGGTTATACCGACAGAATTCCACGAGTTTTGGTGAATGTCCCTGTTTCGCAGGTGTCACCTGAAAATACCCAAGGAAGGCCCACATGTCGGTTTACATAGAGATAATCGGGAACCGGTGAAAATTCTGTAACTGGAAGGTTCGAGAAGGCTCGGGACCAAACGGAGCCCGAACGGGCTCGATGGAGAGTCGGCCGACTCCCATCCTTGGTCGGCCGACTCATGACCTGGACCAATCAGCATCAGCCTCGCGGATCCCTGTTCCACCGCCTTTGAGGATGAATAATAATCGTCCGTTTAGGTCGGTTTGATCCGAGGGCTGTGGTGCATCCTAGAGGGCTATATAAACAGGGCCCCCGGCCCCGGAGGAGGCATCCCTAAAACCCTAATTCATTATCTCCCAAATGGATCGAGTTGTAGAGGCGTCCCTTGAATGGATGACTTCTCTTCTCTAGAGGATTAGAGCTAGACATTCCAATGTAGTAGATTAGATCTAGATGAGAGTTAGGGAGAGCGGAGCTGCGCTCCGGTTCTGAGAAGTCTTCAGAGATTTGGTATGTCTTTGTATCTACTCTTTGTAAGACTTATGCTTTAATACATTCATCTTCTCTATTTACTTTTATGCCTATCTTATGATTGTTTAGTATAGTTGTTGCATCTTAGTATGGGATCTTCGCTCGTATTGAGTGCTCTAGTTATCTATAGTGATTAGAGTAGTAATCGATAGTGTAGGCATGGTGTCTAGACTATAGGTTACCTGAGGTTGCGCCAATCCCACGGATAGTTGTGGTAGCCCCGAGAGGTGACAGCTCGTCGGCCTTTGTATTCCACCACGTTCGGGTTGGTGTTTCGTAGAGCTCTCGGCAGCCTTCTCCCAACTACTCTTTACCCAGTCTTCTTCGAGAGTTGGAAAGGACCTGCTGCTCCAAAGTGCTATTGTGTGATTGCTATATCTAACCATTCCCTGTTATCATAGAACCAAAGTAATAGAGAAGTATATAGGAATCTTGATCTCTCCCGTTGTCCTCTCACTCTAGCTAGCTACTCATTTATCATAGAATTCTCATATGTGCTTTATTATCTATATTACCTTTTATATATATAAATCATTTACCCCTGCTTTAGTCTAGTTGGTTTACTAAGTTAGTAGATACATGATGGTGAATTATAAGATTCTTTAACCCTTGCTTCCCTGTGGTAAAATATAAATAACGATACCTGGTTTACTCCCGGTAAAATGCTACAATGGTATGTTCTGTGCGCTTGCGGAATTCTTCTTATTTTAGTTGCACTTAGCAAATACCAACAGACCACTATCATGATGTACTTGTTGTTGAACCTTGATGAGTGCCTGGATTATCAGAAGTAAGTTCTCAGTACGCTTGTTTCATACACCGTCACTATATCATCTTACCTATCGATTCGACCCCCCTGTCTCTTGTTTTTAGGGAATTCATTAATATTCACTGGAGGGGCAATACTGCTCCTACCTTGCAAGAAGAGGACCGTCTTCTTAGACATGGCAAGCCCAACTTTGTTTCCTAGTTCTGTTCAAAGGTACCATTGTTTACCTATCATTTCCTGACTTTGTGATTCCACTTTGCTCCTAGGAGCGAGTAATTTAACGGTCGAATCGTCCTAACCTTGCAGGCCCAGACAGATCCACAAATGAGTGCTGAATTGAGAGAGGTGGGCCTTGGCTTAAACCGTAAGGTCAAGTCATACACCGTTTATGATGTCAATGGCTATCGCTTTTGCACTAGAGGCTATGAGGAGAGCCGGCCCCAACAAAAACCACGTGCAGCGGAGTTCGTACTCCCGGCAATGATAAATTGGACTATTACGGCATAGTCGAAGAGATATACGAGCTCGAATTCAAGGGTGGCAGTTCTTTGAAGCCAGTGGTATTCAAATGCCATTGGTTCAATCCTTATGTCATGAAACAAGACCCTAAGATTGGGCAAATTGAAATTCGACAGGATTCCAAATATTATGGAGATGATGTCTATATTGTGGCTAACCGAGATGCCAACCAAGTTTATTACCTTCCATGGGCGTGCCAAACTAACCCAAGGCTTGCGGGTTCGAGCCTTGTGCACATGGTATCACCGCGCTGTAATGCTGCTACCCCAAATGATGACGATTACAACTATAACCCAACGACAGATGAGTTCTATCAACCTGAGGGGCTAGATGGGCAATTCGAGATTGACATTTCTGCGCTAATGAGCATGGAAGTAGACAACGACATCGATGAGGATGAGGGTGATGACGTGCTGGATCCTAAGGACTTACAACTCCTTGAGCAATGGCAGAGGAAGCGCGAAGGAGTTGTTCTGGACGATGACGATGACGATGACGATGACGATGACGATGGAGATGGAGATGATAAGGACGATCGAGAGCTCGACAATATCGATAGTGATGACGAGGAAATTGGTGATGACATCTCACTGGTCGTATTGCCATACTCGGAGATTATGTCGCCTCCACGTAATACAACTACTTGTCATTTACAATTATGTTTCTTTATTTACAACTACTTGTCATTTATAATTATTATTATTATCACCTTGCAATTTATGCTAATTGTTTTAATCTTTGTCATTGCAGGCACTAGGCGGAATGCCAGGCGGCAGGAAGAGGCTGCCTCCACGGAACTGCCGCTCGCTCTTCGGCGGTCGCGGCATGGAGGAGCCGGACGTGGAGGAGGAGACCGGTTGGGAGGAGGTGCCGGTCGGTACGGAGGAGACGGCCCGCTCCGGGCGTCTCCGGCAGAGGAGGCTAGAGTTCGAGACGAGGACGAGGACGACGACGACGACCGGGGACGGTGGCAGCGGCGGTGGCGGTAGCCGCGCGGGGCGGCGACGACGGCGGCGGGCGGGCGGCGGCGCGACGCACGACGACGACGACGACGGGGCCACTGCGACGGGGCGACGGGGGCCTTCCACGGAGTTCGAGGAAGCTCTTCGAGCGCGGGCCCTCGACGCTCCCTAGCCGAAAGCCGCTCCCCCACCATCGCAAGGTGATTTCACCGTCGGCGACAAGTAAGTAAACTACTTTGTTCACATTGTTCATATGGCATGTAGGAAATCGAACTACAGACTAACAATTGTTGTTAATGACTCGTGCAGGAGATGGGTGTTTTCGAGGGAGGTTGGAAACGGTGCTAAACGGGACCCACGCCATGTCAATGGCATCCTCTCCCTGCTGATTAGGGAGAACTACCCGGGCATGGTCACCATCGACGGCGTTCGACAGCCGCCCATGGTCTGGGACCACTTCCACCTACACACCGTCCCCGTCCCCGAGCCCGAAGGCGGCGATCGTGCTAATTCACCAGCACGCGAGCCCCTTGCTGCGAAGATCAAGAGGGAGTTTTGGGTGAGTGTCTTCATCACAACGCATTTCTCAATACTGTTGGTATTTCTTAGCGTAAGCAGATAAATCCGCAAGCGCACGGAGTACCGTTGTAGCTTTCACCCGGAAGTATTCAGGTTGTTGTATTTTTCCACAGGGAACGAAAGTGTACTAGAGTGAAACAAGGTCGTCCAGGAGTAGAAGGTAGAAGGATGTTTTTGTAGGATGAGAGGGTTTTCTAAGCTCAGCCCTAGGTCACTAGATAACTAAAGTCTTGGCTTACTATACTCACTCACTTCGGAGCAGCGGTACCTTTCCAGTTCTCGAAAAGACTGGGAAGACGTAACCGGGGGAAGGCCGCCAAAAGCTCTACGAGAACACCAACCCGAACGTGGTGGATTACACAGGCCTGGTCGGAGCTGTCACCTCCGGGGCTACCACAACTATCCGTGGGGTTGGGCGCAAACTCAGGTAACTCCCTAGCCCAGACACCACGTCTACGCTAGAGGCTACTACTCTAGTCCGATATCTTAATTAGACTAAAGCACTCGGTCGAGCGGAGATCCCGTAAGCAAGTAAGTAAGCGCTAAATTATAATTAAATAGATCACTAAGGAAAGTATGCGAATATTACTCACGAAGGAGTCGGCTCCGTAGAGGTACAAGTTGGAGGGGAACACGACAAGCCGGCTCCGCCTCCGCTCTGCGCCTCCTCTCTCTTCCTCTTTTCTCACTTATACAACTAGGCACTAGCACCTAGAGGGACACCACTACTCCTCAAATGATATGAAAGTGGAAGCTCAAGATTGTAGGATAAAATATGAAGCTCAGAAATATATTCTATAGGGTAGTAGAGTGTGTGTTACAATGGAGGGAATAGCCCTCTATTTATACTAGAGAGGAGGGATACACTTTTGCACTATGGCCCCTGCCTAATGACGGTTTGGAGGCATGCAACCGACCTCCCTAAGGCGGTAACTTGATTGCCAATCAATCTGCGTTAAAAACCGGAGCAAAACCGGCCTCTAAGGCGGTGAACCGGAGCCGAACCAACAGATTCTGCGCTGTCTGCGTTAACTGGGGCGAAATTCAATGGCGCAGGCGACTGAACCGGCCTGAACTGGGTCAAAACCGGGGTCCAGCCATGCGCAAACCGCGCCCGACCACCAACCGCCTCTGGGCGCCCAACGCCAGTGCGCCACGTGCCCTGGGCCCGGTCGATCCCACGTCGGCATCGCGCGAGAGTGCGCGCGCGTGCGTCCCGCGGAGGGGACCGCCATCGCCACGTGTCGACGCCCGGTTTGCTCGTTCAAACGGCGCCTTCCCGCCTCTCGCGCGCGGACGCGCTAGAGTGCGGCGTGGCCGGGCCACGTGCCGCGCCCTGACTGGCCCCGGCCGTCGCGGGTTCCCCCATGGGGGACAGCAGCTGTTGTCGCGGGGCCCGCCAGTCAGCATGTCCCCGTGGTGGGCGCCGGCGCCGACAGGAGCTGCTGCTGCTGTCCGGCTGCCACGTGGCAGATGCCGACTGGCTGCCACCATATGTAATTTCCTACTTCTATATCGTTTTATTCCTTGCTCCAAAAATAGCAAATAATATATGTTTTTCGATCAGTGCGACGAGAGCTTCGCAATGGTGCAGTCCAATCCATCAGTTGAGATAGTTTTATTTCATAAAATGTTATGTTTCCTACAAAAAACAAGTCTGTAAACCAAAACTTGTGGAACTCGTTAGATAAATAAAACATTTACTACGTTGTTCCTTAGGATTAGGTAATATTGGATCCTTTTGGCGATCAAAATATATGCAGTAAGGAGCACCAACAAGTTCCCCCATACTTGAATCTTTGCTCATCCCGAGCAAAGGATAAGATACAGTAAACATGAAAATAGCCATTCAAGATATGAAACCGGCATAAAGGTCATTCCAAAACATACCTCATACCTGTGGGATATGTGGAGTGGCTAACAAATCTCCTTGAGCGGTTGAGAAGTGGAGCAGCTCTAAAAACATAGCCATCTCATACCATTTTCATATCTCAGTGACTTAGAGTTTTTATGAATTTTTTCAAAGTAAAGGATAGTTCACATGTACTCCTCAAATGGTGCTCTCGAATCACTCAAAGTGTATAATTACCTCACCAAAGACATTTGGAGATTGCCTTCTTTCATGACCTACCACTAAAGCTGTGAGTGGAGTTTTGGGTAGGCATACAAGGAATGGCTTACAGGGTGGCTAGAGTAGTGACCTCTAGCGTAGACGTGGTGTTTGGGCTAGGGAGTTACCTGAGTTTGCGCCCAACCCCACGGATAGTTGTGGTAGCCCCGGGGGTGACAGCTCCGACCAGGTCTTTGTATTCCACCATGTTCGGGTTGGTGTTTCGTAGAGCTTTGGCTGCCTGACCCCGGTTACCCCTTCCCCCTCTTTTCGAGAACCGAAAAGGAACAACTGCTCCGAAGTAAGTTGACAAAGTGACTGTGCTATATTAACATAGAATCTCTCTAACCAAGCATGTGTTTGTGTGATCGTCTGTTGTCTTGACTTAGCTACCTGCTCCAGTTTAGGTTTTTCTTTATTCTTTCTTTTATCTTGATCCTTGAGTTTGGTTCGAGTGTGTGTGTCAGTTATCAAATACCTATCTTGTTTTACACTGTTATGAACTTTGGTCTACTATGCAATCTTGTTATCTTGTCCATGTCCAGGTTAGACTCTTTTATGCCATGCCTTCCTTTGGGAAAATATAAATAACGATACCCTGAATACTTTCGGGTGAAATGCTACAACGGTATTTCCGTGCGCTTGCGGACTTGTTCTCAGAACGTTACGTATCACCTACCGGTGTTTCTTGGCATTGTTGCTAATTCTAGTGATGACGTTAAGAAATGCCAACAAGCATTTCTCTGGCGCCGTTGCCGGGAAGGCACCGGTTAAAAGAATTTATTAGGACATGTTCATGATATCTTGCTTGTGTTGTAGCCATTGTTCACAACAGAAAAAATATTTTCTTTATATTTTATAAAACTATCTTATAAAAACTATTTGTTTTGTTATCTAATAATATTTTGTTTTGAAAAAAATATATTTATATAAGAATTTTTTTATATAAAACTATTTTCAAAAGAAAGGTATAATTTATTTTTAAAAACTTGGTTTGTTTTTAAAGTTTTGCATGAAGCATGTTTTGGTTTGAGTATGATGGATGCATCATCATATCTCATGGGTGTTTTAATTTAAGCATGGAGCTTAGATTAAATTGTCTACTCGATTAAATGACATGTTTAATCATTGTTTCAAAACCGTTAAATGTGATCTTTGAATAATAAAACTGAGCCAAAAAAGAGGCTTTTCCTTTGGAAAAAACAAAATCTCCTTGTTGGGACAAGTTCTTTAGCCATGATGGAAGCCAACCATAGCTTCGACTATAAACTTCGTCCCCAGCTTTGACGGTCAAGCTTATGACCATAAAGCAAGCATTGCCGGGAGATATCCCGATTATCTTAAAAAAAACTTATTTTATTCTCTATCAATTTTGTTGTTTTGATATCATAAAAAAATCTTTTCTTTTCAAATAAAAGTAAGGGCATGTTGTCAAGTTAGTATGCACCTTCGGGTATTCTTGTCGCTAATCATTCCAGGTTAAGATCAAGAAGAGTACGGGTCATATGACACTTGAAAACATGGAGCGACATCAACTACAACCTATGATGCTCTTGGGGTGGAACACAATTACAAGGAGACCCTGACCCAATACACTTAACTTTTATAGAAAAGTACAAGTGTGGGGGAGGACGGTGAGAATACCAAGTTCCACTCACACCAAGAGTCATCCAAAAAAAAAAAAAAAGGTAGTAGATGATGTTAGCTTTACCTTAAAAAAAAGGAAAAGAAAGATAGTAAAAAAAAGAGAGATGAAAAAAGGAAAATAAAAAAAGAGAGAGTTGAAAAAAAAAAGATGAAAAAGGGTAAAAAAAAAAAAAAGAAGGGAGCACCAAAGCACATCATGAACCGGTGGAGGAACCCGCACACAACTCGGTTTGATCACTTTCTCCTCACCTCGTTTATATACATGCTCCCGATTTTATCATGTCCATTCCCGCAAAGCATTTTCAAACAATTAGATTTAATTTTTGAAAGCAAATATGAGTATAGCTTTCGAGATTGGACCGCATAATTGTTAGACCTTGCATATCCTTCATGCTTGTGGGAGAAATATCTTTAGGAAAAACATTTTGACTAAGTTGTTGTGAAGTGAGATATGGTTTTGGCATAATTGTCCTCCCTTTTTTTATCAAAGTACTTGGAGAGTTTTCTTTTTGATAAAATGCCAAAAATCATAGTTTCACATAACTCCTCAATGGTTGAAATACCTACCAAGGCCAAATACGACGTGCTTATCAACAAGTTTATAAAACCTTTTTGTCGTATGCTTCTTACCGATTGTTGGGCCTTGTCATGGTTTGAACCTAACCTAGATTTGGGTCTTACACATATGGTTGAGATTCACTTGCACCCACCAAATAATTGCCGACTCTCACACTGAGAGTCGCGCACAACATGCACCCCTTTCGCCCAGAATGCCAATTCTTACACCGAGAATTGCGCACCATTCCACCAAATAAAAGTGCCGACCCTTACCATGAGGATCGCGCACCCCTCTTTTAGATTGCCAAAAATTCTCCATGCATTCCATCATGACATCTCTCTCTCCTTCATCCTTTTCCAGGCAATAAGTTATGGGCCATGTTCTTAGTTGAAAAAAATGAGAGAAAGAAAAAAAGAGGGAGAAATAAGTTTTAGATATTCCAATCTTGTAGACAAAAGGGAAATCTTAGATCCCTGTTCAAAAAAAAAGAAAAAAAATAGAGAAAAAAGAGATATAGAAAAAAAGAAGGGGAAAAGAATAAGTGTGGGTAACTTGTTGGCGCTCCTTATTGCATGCTTTTCACCGCCAACTTGTTATGAAAATAGTCACCAAAACTTAGTAATAGGGTTTTGAACTAATCATTTCCACGAGTTTTGGTGTTTCCCTTGTTTTGCAGGGCTAAATATAAAAATAGACCAATTGGGATAAAAAATGGACAAAGCCCAAAACCTGGACCAACTCTATCTTGGATTGCATGAGTAGGCCTCGGTAAACAGGCCATAACTCACTCATCCGGAGTCCGATTGAGGCAAACGACCCGGCCACGCGAAGCTAACAACGAGGCCCATGTACCTGCAAAAGCTGAGGCCCAGCCAAGCTACCCTTGGCGCGGCCACGCCAAGGGAGCGAGCGCGCCAGCGCGGGAACCGATCGGGCCAAGCTTCGTTTGGAAGGTACTATGGCGGTTCCTTATGGCGGTTCCAGGGTGTTTCCATGTTTAGCTACGCCGAACCGTCCTAGTTGAACTACAAAAGGGGAGAAGAAAACATTTCACACCACACACCACATTAGAGCCTCTCTCCCTCCACTTGTATCTTCTTCTTTAGTAGTTTTAGTTATGTAGTGGAGCAAGGCAAGCCTCGTTGGAGAGCTTGAACCTCTAGGAGGATCTCGGTATGAGCAATATCAAGGTCTCTCTTATTTGTTCTTGTTCTCATATGTTCTTGTTCTAGATGTTCTTGTTCTAGTTCTTAGATGTTCTTGTTCTAGTTCTTAGATGTTCTTGTTCTTAGTATAGTTACGTTGTAGAACTAGAGCATAGTTCTTATGATATGATCTTAGCATATGAACTAGAATATAGTTTACATGTTTTGATCTTATCATATAGAACCTAATTTTGACATCAGTGCATGCATGTTTAGATCTAGAGCTAGGTTGTGATGTAGAGATCTATCTTGATTTAGTCTTGGTCAATGTTGGTTTACGAGATCGTCGTTCGACCGAATGCTCTAGTCATTATATGTGGCTAGAGTAGTGACCTCTAACGTAGATGTGGTATTTGGGCTAGGGAGTTACCTGAGTTTGCGCCCAACCCCACGGATAGTTGTGGTAGCCCCGGGGGTGACAGCTCCGACCAGGCCTTTGTATTCCACCACGTTCGGGTTGGTGTTTTGTAGAGCTTTGGCTGCCTGACCCCGGTTACCCCTTCCCGTCTTTTGAGAACCGGAAAGGAACAGCTGCTCCGAAGTAAGTTGTCGCGACTGTGCTATATTAACATAGAATCTCTCTATCCAAAGATGTGTTTGTGTGATCGTCCGTTGTCTTGACTTAGCTGCTCGCTCCAGCTTTAGGTTTTTCTTTATTCTTTCTTTTATCTTTATCCTTGAGTTTGGTTCGAGTGTGTGTGTCAGCTTATCAAATACCTATCTTGTTTTACCTGTTATGAACTTTGGTCTACTATGCAATCTTGTTATCTTGTCCATGTCCAAGTTAGACTCTTTTATGCCATGCCTTCCTTTGGAAAAATATAAATAACGATACCCTGAATACTTCCGGGTGAAATGCTACAACGGTATTTCCATGCGCTTGCGGACTTGTTCTGTAAACATTACAGAATACCTACCGGCGTTTCTTGGCATTGTTGCTAATTCTAGTGATGACGTTAAGAAATGCCGACAAAGTTCTCCCCCGAGATCAGGAATATATGAGACATTAGGTGTGGGCATAGAGGGAGAGTGCATAGAATTATCTTCTATGTGACTTGATCCTCCTTCTATGTGATGTTGATGTCTCATATTGGAATTTGAGGTATGAGATGATGTTGATGTGGGAAACGCTATGGTATTCCCAAAATCATCATCGAAAACAGTCATCCTCAAATTCAAAGGGGCATACACCAGATAGGATTCACCATCCTTGTGATGTGTCCCTTTATTGGGAGGTTCGTCAAGCAATCGGACTACGAAAGGATTTGAAAGAATTTCAATCCGTTTGCCGGTGCCTCCTCTTGTTGGTCGGGGCTTGACCCCATTGTTTCTTCGGAAGCCGATCATAAACACCAAGTGTAGGGAGTGTTTTCAAGGATTTTCTCCAAAATGGCTTTTCCCTCACTAATGGTCATGTGTGTGAATGAACCTCCAAAAGATATATCAAGGTGGAGAGCACCATCTTTGTTAAGACCAAGATGGAAGTGAAATAGGAGGACTTGGTCAGGCAAAGAAAGGTCTGGGCCAGTATTGATAAGATTCGTGAACCTAGCCCAGGCTGCTCCTAGAGTCTCCTTCTCTTTTTGCCGAAAGGTTAAAATTTCTATGCGAAGGCTGGCAACTCTCGAAAGAGGGAAGAACGCAAGACAAAATTTGTCTCTAAGTTCGTCCCAATTTCCATGAACACCTCCTATGGTACGCGCATACCATTGTTTTGCACTCCCCAAAAGGGAGAATGGAAATAATTTCCATTTAATGGTCTCTTGTGTCATGCCATAAAAAATTAGGCAAGAACACAAGTGCTCAAATTCCCGAAGGTGGGTAAAAGGATTTTCATCTTGTTGACCGGAGAAGGGTTGCTCCCTAACCATGGCTATGAAAGCGGGGCGAATTTCATAGCCATTCGTAAGAATGGGATGGGATGATGGTGGAGGTTCCAATGATCGCCCTTTGGAACTAAAAATTTATGGATAGGAGTGGAGTCCATGTGGTTGGAATGGTAGTGGTGGTGGTATGTTGCATATATTTTTGGTCAAAATAAAATAAAAAGGATACACGGATGACTTGGTTCGAATCTAGAATGCCTACCATTCCCAAGAATGGCGCCCGTAAAGCTTGTTGGTATTTCTTAGCGTAAGCGGATAAATCCGCAGCGCACGGAGTACCGTTGTAGCTTTCACCTAAGTATCCAGTATCGTATTTTTCCACAGGAACGGAAGTGTACTAGAGTGAAACAAGGTCGTCCAGGAGTAGAAGGTAGAAGGATGTTTTTGTAGGATGAGAGGGTTTTCTAAGCTCAGCCCTAGGTCACTAGATAACTAAAGTCTTGGCTTACTATACTCACACACTTCAGAGCAGCGGTACCTTTCCAGTTCCCGAAAAGACTAGGAAGACGTAATCGGGGAAGGCCGCCAAAAGCTCTACGAGAACACCAACCCGAACGTGGTGGATTACACAGCTCCGGTCGAGCTGTCACCTCCGGGGCTACCACAACTATCCGTGGGGTTGGGCGCAAACTCGTAACTCCCTAGCCCAGACACCATGTCTACGCTAGAGGCTACTACTCTAGTCCGATATCTTAATTAGACTAAAGCACTCGGTCGAGCAGAGATTCCGTAAGCAAGCAAGTAAGTGCTGAACTATAATTAAATAGATCACTAAGGAAAGTATGCGGATATTACTCACGAAGGAGTCAGCTCCGTAGAGGTACAAGTTGGAGGGGACCACGACAAGCCGGCTACGCCTCCGCTCTGTGCCTCCTCTCTCTTCCTCTTTTCTCGCTTATACAACTAGGCACTAGCACCTAGAGGGACACCACTACTCCTCAAATGATATGAAAGTGGAAGCTCAAGGGTGTAGGATAAAATATGAAGCTCAGAAATATATTCTATAGGGTAGTAGAGTGTGTGTTACAATGAAGGGAATAGCCCTCTATTTATACTAGAGAGGAGGGATACATTTCTGCACTATGGCCCCTACCTAATGACGGTTTGGAGGCATGCAACCAACCTCCCTAAGGCGGTAACTTGATTGCCAATCAATCTGCGTTGACAACCGGAGCAAAACCGGCCTCTAAGGCGGTGAACCGGAGCTGAACCGGCAGATTCTGCGCTGTCTGCGTTAACTGGGGCGAAATTCACGGGCGCAGGCGACTGAACCGGCCTGAACCGGGTCAAAACCGGGGTCCAGCCGCGCGCAAACCGCGCCCGACCGCCAACCGCATCTGGGCGCCCAACGCCAGTGCGCCACGTGCCCTGGGCCCGGTCGATCCTGCGTCGGCATCGCGCCACGTGTCGACGCCCGGTTTGCTGGTTCAAACGGCGCCTTCCCGCCTCTCGCGCGCGGATGCGCTGGTGTGCGGCGTGGCCGGGCCACGTGCCGCGCCCTGACTGGCCCCGGCGGTCGCGTGTTCCCCCGTGGGGGACAGCAGCTGTTGCCGCGGAGCCCGCCAGTCAGCATGTCCCCGTGGTGGGCGCCGGCACCGACAGGAGCTGCTGCCGCTGTCCGGCTGCCACGTGGCAGATGCTGACTGGCTGCCACGTGGCAGATGCTGATTGGCTGCCACCATATGTAATTTCCTACTTCTATATCGTTTTATTCCTTGCTACAAAAATAGCAAATAATATATGCTTTTCAATCAGCGCGGCGAGAGCTTCGCAATGGTGCAGTCCAATCCATCAGTTGAGATAGTTTTATTTCATGAAATGTTATGTTTCCTGCAAAACAAGTCTGGAAACCAAAACTTGTGGAACTCATTAGATAAATAAAACATTTGCTACGTTGTTCCTTAGGATTTGGTAATATTTGATCCTTTTGGCGATCAAAATATATGCAGTAAGGAGCGCCAACAAATACTACACATTCTTTGGGACGTTCTTGAAACAATGAAATGATACATGATGTCTGCGTGCAGGGGTACTTCAGGTGCGAGAATGGAAAACAGGCCAGGGCGCAGGTGGTGCTGGAGAACGCCTGCCACGCACATCTCAAGGACTTGTACCACGAGGCGCGCATCCAGTGCGTCATCAACCACTACCGCAACGTGCTTGGCGAGGTGATCAAGAAGCCCCGAGTCAGGGAGGAGATCATCCTCCAGAGGGAGACCGACCTCACCGAGGAGGAGTACTTGTGGGTAATTAAGCAGGAAACATTTGTTCTTATTTCTTCCGTGAAACCTTCAATTCATCTTCTGACATGTCAAATACTTGATGTTTCTTAGTGGATACCGGGGTGGTGCGGCGCGGACCCGCAATGCTGGGAGGAGATTGTGCGCTACTGGAGATCGGACAAGGCATACAAGGTGAAAAACGAGCGTCGGCTCAAGAATGCGGGGGTAGCACACCACCAAGGGAACTGGTCCCTCCCGCAGTTCATGGACGCATGGGTATGCTCCTTTTGATACATTTACTGTAGCGCTCAATCTATTTACCTCTAACCATGTTTGTGTTTTTCTCTCGCAGAGGGAGTCCCATGATGGGGAGGAGATCAACGTGGTGGTGGGGTACGCCCTTTCTGACATGGGCAAGGTGTCGGACCCGGACAACCGGTTCAACCCGCAGGACGGGCCGGACGTGTACACCAACACGAACGTCCACCCCAAGCTCGTCGAGTACAGCGCCGCGTTTCGCCAGCGCCATGGGGACGACAAGGACCCCACCACGGAGCTCGTGATGAGGTTGGGAGGAGGGAAGCAACACGGCTCCTACTAGATGGCCAACAGCGCCATCGACCCGACCACTACTCCCACGCAGATGGAGGTAAGTGCGGTTCCATTCGTCATTCACACACGATCCACCTTCGCTTCACATACCATCAACCATGTGCGGGTGTAATATTGCAGGCTAGGTTCGAAGAGCTGCAGGCCCACCAGGCGGCCCAGGACGAGGCCCACAAGCTGCAGCTGGTGGCGGTGGAGGCGGCCCACTAGCAGCACCTGGCGGCACTGACGCAGTACCACCCAGCACCACCCAGCACCAGCAGGAGCTTCCTCCCTCGCTCTTTGCTCCACCACCAGTCCCAGTGCCTGCTCCTGTTCAGCGTCCGGTGAGTATAACACTAATTGCCTCACTTGCTTTAGCTTGTGCGGCCATCCTGCAAGTACTTTACTAATTACCTCACTTTCCTTTGTGCAGGCTTCGTCGGCGGGTTCGAACCTGACTCCTGGTGCCAGCCCTCCACTGGGTGCCAGCCCTCCAGAGCACCGCTGGCCAGGGTACCCGACCTACCCCACGCAGCCGTACACGTGGGGGCCTCCTCCTCCACAGTCGCAGGGCTACTCCTCGTGGCCAGGGGTGCAGACGCAGCAGGGGCCTCGCGCAGGATTATGGCACTACGAGGCCGCGCCGTCAGGGTGGACTCATGCACCACCACAGCCAGGGTGGTCTCCGTGGGAGCAAGGTGGGGGCGATGGGACCCCTGGGGACGGCGCCACGAGCTAGGTACCTTTGCCTCCCTTAACTACTTGTCGGCCCCTTAACTACTTGTCGGCCTTCGTGCCGCTATGGTTGTCAGCCTTCGTGCCGGCCTTCGTGCCGTGGTCGTTGTTGGCCTTCGTGCCATGTTTTTTGCAGGTTTTGGAACCTCCCCGTGCAGGGGAGGTGCTGCCGAAATTTTGAGTGGATACTAATCTTTTTATCTCTTTTTGTAGGAGGAGGACCTGTGGGGGGTACTCGGTGATGAGCTAGGTACCTTTGCCTCCCTCTTCTGGACTAGGATGCATGTTAGACCCCTTCGCCCTTATGTTGGACTTGTAGGACTTGTTGGACATGTATGTTGGACATCCATATGTATGTTGGACATGTATGCACTTGTTTCGTGACGTTATGTGTATTTTGGACATGTATCGATGGATTTGATGATGTTGATGTGTGGATTCATGTTGAGATCGAATCCGATGATGAAATGCATCTTATATGCTATATTGTTGTTATAAATGTGATCTGTGGTGTATATATATATATATATATATATATATATATATATATATATATATATATATATATATATATATATATATATATATATAGAGAGAGAGAGAGAGAGAGAGAGAGAGAGAAATTCCATTATACTCTTACGAGTATGTACTCCCATCTCTAAAAAACCATACTCGGTATGTGTCAATACTTGTTTATCGGTTTGAGTATGTTTATATACTCATTCTAAGATACTCCATGTCTTTCTACGCTAAAAAATTTCAAAGGAACATATATTTTTTGATATATTACTAAAATGCCACTACTGTACTATATAAAATATGTATGACCATATACCCATGTATGCATGCATACTTGACATATATAACACCCTGGGTACTCTAGTATGACCATATACTTCGTGTATATACACTTCGTTCGGTCATATACACCCTAAATCTAGAGATATAAAGATAGGAGTACATACTCTTAAGAGTACAGAAAACCTGTCCTACATATATATATACATATATATACATATACATATATGTATATATATATATGCTATAAATGTGGTTCGAATGCAATGAAACAGCAAAAACAAAAAAAAAAAAAAATCCCAGCTTTGCCAACAGCATTGGCCATAGCCGCTCGGCAAAGCCGGGCCGGTTTTGCCGATCGGGCTTTTTTGCCAACAGCTTTGGCGGGTGTCTTTGTCGACAAATTTTTCCAAAGCTGTCGGCAAACAGCTAACTTTGCCGACAGGAATCAGCCCCTGTCGGCAAAGCTTTGCCGACAGGAATCAGCCCCTATCGGCAAATCCTTCGCCAACAGCCTTGTTGACCTGGCTGTCGGCGAAGGGAACGGCAGCCGAGTTGACAGCGCTGTTCCTTCGCCGACAGAACGGGTGGCTGTCGGCGAAAGGACGCCGACCACGCCCTGATTCCTATCGGCAAAAGCCGGTTTGCCGACAGGATTTTTGCCGACAGCGGTTTGCCGACAGCCCGGGCCAAATCCTGTCGGCAAACCCTTTGCCGACTGGATATAGGGGTTCGCCGACAGCTTAAAGCTGTCGGCAAACCGCCGGATTCCAGTAGTGGTTTTTGCAACATGAATGAACTTTCTTTGCATCACTATATAAAGGTATCCATCAAGCACCCATTACGTCGTCACCACATAATAATTATAGATGTGTAAAAGTTTCTATGCACAAGTAAGTGGTTACCACTTCATCACAAAACAAGCATTATTGAAGACAAATGCCAGGATTGCAGCTCATGACGATTTGCAACACAAAAGCTCACTCGCACACGTGAATGCGTGCAACACAAACACAATGTTGGGTCGTCAACGTTGTGACCATTTCTATTTTTGGTTTTTCTCTTATTCATTGTGTTTACGCCATTGTGTTCCACAATCCAATGTGCCTGCTCATGTCGCACCTTGCCTGCTGAAGCATCAGAATGTTCCATGTGACATGTGTTTGAGCCACTAACTTGGCTTTGCTGGGAAGGCAACATGACTCAGCCTGACACCCAATGCAGACAACAAATCAGCTAGCTAGAACGTAATTTAAACATGTACTTCCCTTTTTACTACGATGATAGCGCAACAGAATGCGTGGAATTGATATTCACAGTCTGAAGGGGAGTTTCGTAGTAATGTTAGCAATGAGATTCAGTTCTCTAGTTCTCGTACTTTACTTTTTTTTCCTTTATATTGTTTTGTTCCCAATTCTAACTGAGCATACTCAAGTGTACACATACACTCTAAAAAATGTCTTGCCACCCTTATTAGTGACTCATTTATATCTACATGTACATGTGCACGCATATTCCGTGAATGTAATGGAGTAAATTTTCATCAACTCCCGCTGTCCTATAATATAATGCATTATGGCATTCAAAATTTGTCCTCAAATATATTCTAGAGGATAGAAATAAGTTTTGCATTATATGCCTTCCATATATCAATGAACTACCAGAAACCATGTTGATAAGTAACATCACACGTCGGCTACGGATGAGGGTCGTGATGTCTCGCAACGAAATGCAAGCCACATGTATGAAATCTCAAATCATCATGTTGCTGGCTATCGGGGTTGGGAGACAATGGGCAAAATTACAACGCACAGTAATGGTGTCCATGAAAGATATTAACTTACCTCGCACAGATCACCCACTGGTGCATAAATGTAGGGTGTGTTGGCTACTTTCAATGTTGACATTACTGTTTTTGTTGTAGCATGAAAAGTCTTATGCTCATTATTGCATTGGGAAACATTGGAGTTACTTTGGCCAGAATTTCACATATAATTCAGCAAACGTTGGGAAACTTTGCAAACCACAGTATACATTCCGAGGAAAGAAATTGACACCAGTTTCCGATAACCACCAACTAGTGTGGTCAGGTGTGTTTGTGTTGGCTACTCCCAGTAATGCTATTAGCATTTTGTCTGTGCCACAAGGATCTGGTGATCATCGGTGCTAACATCTCCTTAGTCCGGTGCTTGATTAGTCCAGCACTATCGATCGACCTCATTATTCGAGATATATGTCTAGAATGTGGCCACACACATGCCTGTATCATTGTCCGGATGGTACATTGACATGTCCGTGTTAGAAAACTATAAAAGAAAACAAAAAAGTCTATGTTAACACACAAACGTTCCTTATATGGATGCCATGACGTTGGGAAATCCACTAGACTGAATGTGAAACCCAAAGCACTTCGCATTTGGTTATCTTGGCCATCAGGTCAGGAATTTCAATGTTTGTTCTATCTTGGACCTCCATATTCACTTTGGGAATCTTAGGTCATGTGGTGTAGCTTGTGTAGCCAGTTGATTCAACGACAGTTGAGACATTGGTTGTTGGTGCTTGTTTCATATACGTCAGACAAATATATACCTATGTTATGACCATGGGCCGTGGACCGTATTGACTGAGTGGGCCGAGTGTGGAGGGCTGTGTGCGCACCGCATGGCGTTCGTATAGCCGGGAATATAACCTGATGTCGTTGTAATGAATCATCAATGAAGAACAGAACTCCGAATCCCTCCCGGAATGTTCATTGTCTCCCACAGATTCAGCCTTGTTCATGCTGTTCTTTCCCAAACTCTTGCTACGATGCCCCCCTAACTCCCCTCCAGTTATCGATTCTCATAACAACCTAGTTGTGTGTTCTTGCTACTTTTGTTATTTGCTACACCTTTTGTTTTAATACATCACAGTAGGGGCAAGCCCCTCCCGTTGTATTCAAAAAAAGTATATATACCTAGTTGTCACTTTGCAATATTTACAGCCATAATTGAGGTAATAATTTCGTGTACAGTTTGCATTCAAGGAGACAAATTGTAAGACTGGAACAAAAAGTGTACGAGCTTCTGTAATGCTGAGACCTTCACACTGAGCATCGTTTTGAGGATTGAAACAAAGCTCTCATAAGTTTCATTCCTCACACTTCCCTCCATATTTCACACGGCTAAGCCTTTTACAACTCCCCTTCTACAATCACTTGTCAATATCTTATCAAGCACTCTTATCCAAATGTTTTTGACCATCAATGGTTGTCTGGTTCGGTGACCCTTCAAGTTTTGTTGTTGTACTGTTACCTCTTACAAACAATGAATTACATACACATGATTGAAAATAAGTCAAAGCTGGTTTACATATAAATCGATGGACTTGCATATCTGTTTTTTGAAAAAAAAACATCGAACATATCTGGAATGAAAAGAACATCTTAAATGTTTTGATTTGACAATGAATTAAGCCATTGCTGGAATTTGTCTTTTCATACCAACTCATGGCTGCATAAATTTACTTATGTACATACGGTGATTACTTTCCATTATGTTAAAAAATGTGGATGAATTATTTATTGAGGGAATTAGAGGGGCCGTGCATTTAACATACATCCTGTAATCTGGACTGAGGCGGAGACAGTGATAATCGATTTAATAGTTATATATTCCGGAAGAAAGGGACTCATAAGCTTGTAGAATAGGAGCTCAGATTTAGTACATATTTTTTTCTGATAATGGATTTTGATACTTATTCAGAATACTAAAACAGAAACCCGATAAATATAGGACTTTGCTATGGTACTTCGGTTACCACCTAGGAGGGAAGAGCTCAATTACATCATAGACCTTTCTTTTTTAATAAATAATATAAGAATTGAATTCAGTATGTGGGGATGCTATAATTACGAGATCACATTTCTTCATCATATCTGTATTCTGCCAATTATTTATTGTGTTATTATAAACTACTACAGAAACATTTAGCAGGCCCCACTTGTTTCAGTTCTTCTCATCCTGAAGTTATGCGCTATCCCCAGTTTGTTGAAAAATACATATTTCTGAAATTGGTAGTATCAATTGCTTAATCATTATATGGCCCACCAGTGAAGTTATTGTTCCTGCTGTTTGATGCAAATCGACAGTGACCAACTTTTTGAAAGAACTTTTTATTACTCCTTAATTTCTGTCCACCGTTTTTTTTCTAACTCCACTAATGAAGTTGCTCAGATGGCACGGTTACGCAGATGTGCCTACGACAGTTGTCTATATTGAGCAGTAAGCAGTAGAGCCTCCCGGTCTGAACAGCAGAAAGCGGGTGGTTCGCGGCCTGAGGGATATCCATTACTTGGTGGACGAGGGGAGCTCTGCTTTGTGTGGGCACTACGGGTGTAGCTGTGGATGTCGCATTTTGGATCTTCATTGGAGCTTTTGCCTTGTGACATGGAGGATCCCCGCGTAGTGCAGCCAATGGGACCTGGAATAGTAGTGGGAGGTGTACTGGCTCTTTGCATGAAAGTGCCAGTAGGAGCTTGGCTCTTGGAAGGTTGTGCAGGATGGATGACGGTTTTGGCGACGGTGACATTGTTATGGTCTATCGGTGGTACATATGGCCCCATTGCCAAATTCATGATGCAGCCTAATCCTACGATCACTCAAAATGCATAGGATGTATGCCAGAGAAAACTTGTCCTAATCCTGTTCCGGTGCCCAGCTCAGTTCTTGCTTCCGACCTTTCTAGCGAACATGGCTCAAGCCTGTGGCAGGTACAAGACAAGGAGTTCGATAACAGAACGGAATTGGCTTCGTGTATTTGTGCTAGCACCCAAACATTAGCAGTCGGAGAACCAGAGTACTCTGTTAACAACCAGAGTAGTATATTGTCTTTAGCTACCTCCAGTACAGGAACCTTCACTGACCTCAACATCTTCCTCCACTACCTTTAGATATTTTTTTTTTTACCGAAACGGCTGGCAGCTCCCCTACCAATTTATTTGCTTTTCAGTTAAATAAAAGTATGGTTTGAATAACAAATATACATGGTACAAGGCAGCAAGGACCAAAGCAAAACAAAGAAACACTATTAAACTCGAAGAAACACTATTAAACTCTGTATTCTTTCTACCTATTATAAACTCTGCATGATTCTTGGCATATTGCGTCAGTTATCAGGACAGCCAACCACAGTTGTATAGATTGCCACCTTTTATTGTAAAACCTGAAGTTTTACAGTATGTTGTAACATTATTTGTGTTCCTGTTGTAATGTTTGCCATTTCTATCAAAACTCCAGCACCTCTATAAATGATGGTTATCATCAGCAAGAAGTTAAGTGCTACTACAGTACAGTTAATATAAAAAAAACAGCGCTGGCATATATTCCTGAAGAAAATGACAGTATTACATGCCTATATATAATATGACTAGGCAGTATAACAGAATGAGTCTGAACAACTCTCCAAACCCAAAAATTTTATTGCTTCAATTTTTTTGTTTGTGCTTTCAACCACAACTCTACATCTCCACATGTTCAATGGGAAACTGCGAACACACAGCTGTCCGTAGTGAGGAGTGCAAGCAGGACTTAGCAACAGCTAGCAGGTGCACATGGTGAGATGGCCAATTCAATGACTGTGGAGATATTACACCATTGCTTGTTTCATATTCGGTGGTCAGTGATGACTGAATCTGTTCAACCATATTTAACCTTTTTTAACATACCCTCTTTTTTAACCTTTTTCAACCATATTTTACTATATCTATGTCTGATTTCTAAACCAATAAAAGTTCACAGGATATATTTTGAAACAACACTTAATTGTTTCCTTGCTGCAGGGTCCATTTTTCAGAAAAGTTCTACTGTATCTACAGCTTCTGCTTTGGTATCTACTGTATCATAGCTAAATAATTTTGCCATGCCTAGACTCTCAATTTTTTCATGACAAGAACGTAATCACATTTATCAACGATGTAAGGCAAAAATATCACAGGAAAAACTTACCGGCTATTAAAAATTTCTTCATTCAAGTGAGGGAGATGGCAGCAACACTTGGACCAATCTGAATAAAGTTGGAGCTCAAGCAAATATAAGCAAATATATATAGTTGATGAATATTTTTTACCTAATCAGAAGCAATGGATTTCACCTGCAAGAAAAGGAATCCCTTATATCGATATGGTGAAAGGAAGCATTAAAGTAGAACAGTCATGTGCATATAGGAGAAATATGCATATAGGACAATCATGTCTTTTTGGAGAGCTAAAGAATTCACAGCTCAATGCACATTACATACCACATCTAATTCTAAAATGAGACTGAAAATATGATAGGATAATTGCGGATTTTGACAATGCTCTGACATTCAATATGAACCTGCTAAAAGACATGATAACTAAATGTTCATCCCACCATAATCAGTGAACCACATGCACTCCTACTAAAAATGGTATACGCTTACATGCTACTGGTGGCGGAGGGTGGCGGAGGACTAACGGACTAATACTTAGGGGCCTTCAGCTGGAGGAGGGAAGTTTGCACATCTATTGACAATGTCGATGGTGTATGCTCACGAAATTATAACTCCCACCATGTTTCCCCACATCATTTAGACTGAACACGATAAATTCCTTCAAACAAAAACAAGAAAGATCCCCCATTGACACTTGAATATAGGGGAATACAACATCTTACCCACTTCGGGTGGCCGACGACAAAGCAACCACTAGAAAAGCTTGCAGATCTGAAAACTTTGGTTGTATGGTTTGGGAAAAGAGGTGAGTGCGTAGACGAACGGTAGGGTTCTGCTGGCCACCGGAAAGTGGTTGGGGGTGGTGGAGGGCCTGGTCGCTAGGCGTGGAGGGTCTAATAGGCGGCCGGTGGTCGGCGGGTCTGTGGAGATTCGAGGTGGCGACGGCACTGGTGGTGGCGGGTGGCAGAGGACTTGCGGCGCCGGTGGCTGGTTCTTGGGACTAAGCGACGGCGGCTATGGAGGCCCCATCCCCGGCGAATTCAATGGCGAGAAGATGGGAGATGTAGGGATTTGGGGGAAGTGGAAGGCCCGGAAATCTTCCCCTTCGACCACCAGTGGTCGAAGAGGAGACTTGCTTCGACCACCCCTCCGCCGAGCGATGCGGCCCCATTTACTTCGCGATGTAGCGATGTTTTCTGCGGCCCAATTCGTCCGTGCGGTGACGCATGCGATTTTGTCAACGTGGAGCGTCGAGGTAAGTTACGTACGTAAGTTTTTTTTCTTTTTTCTCTTTCTATTCCTTTCATTTCTTTATTTATTTCTTTTTTCTCTACGATGTTCTATTCTTTGTTTTTATTTCTTTTCATTTATATTTATATATTTTATTCGTTTTTACTTTTCTTTCTTTTCTTCTATTTTTAATACCACTTTTTATTGGTTTATTTTTTCTATGATTTTTTATACTTTTTATTTGTTTCTTTTATTTTTATTTTTTCCTATGTCTAGACTTAGGAACAAAGGATGTTCTGAGCTTTTTTTTCGATGTTCTTTTGTAGTGTTAAGTGATGTTCTGGGCTTCTTTTCGCGATGTTCTGTGATGCAATATGCGATGTTCTAGACTTCTTTTTTGATGTTCTTGTTGTGTTAATGCGATGTTCTAGACTTCTTTTCGCTATGTTCTGTGATGCAATACGTGATATTCCGTGATATTGCCCAATGTTCTGTAATGTAATATGCGATGTTCTTGTAATATGATGTACTTGGTTTCTTTTCACGGTGTTTTGTGATGTATTATCCGATGTTCTGTAATATGCGATGTTCCGTGTGACGTTCGACGATCATAGTGAAATATGTGTTTTATAAAAAAAGTTATGGAAATATATCCTTGTCTCGGTCTTGTTTTAAAGAATCTATTGCAAGAAATATGATGGTGTGATCAGATTTTGATTTGGATACTTCGTTTATGACTTTTTTAAATTTGGAAAACATGAAATATATTGACATCACTAAAAACTTTTTAGTTTTGTACCACGTGCATGCCTTTGATTTAAGAAATTTATGTCCCAACAATACATACGACCTCACAGCCGAAGAAACAGTCTAAACGGCCCAACAATACATAGGTACGTGAGGACCTCCCGCACCCCAGGCGAAAGGAAACACTACCCTGGACGGCCAAGGAGAGGATAAGGATAGGCGAATGGCGTGTCCAGCGAAATAATTTCGGTCGGGTGCCGCGCGTTGCTCTGTCTGTTCTGTGGGCCAACGCAGCGCTGCAGCGCGCCCGATCCAATTTTTTAGGGTGGAAACAGATTCCTGATGGTGGTCCACCGACCGGAGAGAGAATCCCGAAAGGTACTATGTGGCACGTGGGGGATAGTTCTCTACCCCTGACGGAGGCTGCAGGGCCAGCGGGAGTGTTTTAACCGTCAGGAGAAAATGAGTCTGGGGTAGTGTTGGAACTAAATAGGAACTCAAGTCGTTTGTTTCGTATACATTAGGGGTCAAGGATAAATGTATATAAGTTGTCACTTAGCATTATTTACAAGCATATTTCAATACCGGACTTATTTATAGGTAATAATTCGGGGTCATTTAACAGATGTGTACAAGCTTCTTTAACTGCAAAGCATAGCTTCCTGGCTATAAGGAAAATCAGCTTATTAAATCATAGTACATGAAAAGCTGCAACAATAAGCTGAATCTGGTTTTCATCTCTCACATGCGGCTAGTGCCAGGTGTTGTTACCTGGTGTATGTTGTTATACATTGCGCTGTAAAGAGTAAACACGATTTGTCCCTTGTTAGTACGATGGCCTGGGTTCCAAACAAAGCAGGTGCTCAGGATGCCAGAGCTGGAAATTTCAGAAGTAGAAGATGTGATACACATCTCTGGCCGATGGGTTTTAGCTGAATTGGAAATAGAATGTGTGTATTGGGGCATCGTGGAATGTTAGTACTAACATATCATACCCGCTGAGAGATGGTAGATGTCCAGATACATCCCAATCCTACGGTTTACCATAGCTTATATAACACTCTGGCAAATTTGCTCGGTATTGCTCTATGAAAGCTACAGGCGCTGCTATAAGTATTTTAGCCAGGCATGCCTGTCAGACATGTATATATCAACACTCGGCCATTCGTAGTAGAGTATATATTCCAGTTTGTTTTCAACTAAAGGTAGTGAAAATATTTTATGATGTGGGTGCTGATGTTGGGCCCAAGAAGCATTTATTAGTAATTTTTGTGTACATGATTTGTAATATTCGTCAAGCGCCCTTGCTTACGCCCGCATAATGTAGTAGGAGGCTAGATAGTTGTGGAGGCATTAAGACCAGTTCTTTTACATGTAAACCTCTAAAGAGGATAGACTATTGGGCTTGGCCCATTGCACTTAGTAGTACTGTCATAAGATAGTTGTCTTATCTAAGATTCACATCTTCCTTTCACGAAGGTATTTTGTTTTCATTAGTTGTCTTATCTAAGATTCACAGCTTCCTTTCGTCGATTATGTTAGTCTTATCTTTTTATATTGTGCATTAGTAGTACTGTCAAAATGGTATCTAATGTACAAAACAAATAAGATGAAGTCTTATTTTTTTTGTACATCCTGTCTAAAATAGCCAACTATAAAATAACCAGCTAATGTACAAAATAATGACGGTAGTACATTAGCTGGCTAAAATGGATTTAATACGACACACGCCATCATCTCATGCTTCTTCCTTTTCTGTTGAACAGGCTGTACTCCGTGTTACCAGGAGGGCTTCAGTTCTTGGGTAACACTTGGTTTAGGGTTAAGGGCAAGCAGTTGAACGAAATGGAGATGTGGCCACTTGCCAAGACTGACTTTTGATTACCGCATCTTTCGAAAAACTTTTGGTTACCGCAGGAGCCAAAGCCAGGGGTGCTCTAGCCTTGTGGTTGCATAGAGATAGGTGTCACAGGGGTGGATATATAGTGAAGCATTAGACACAATCGATGTTTAAACATTCTTAGAGATGCATTTGCAGAACGTAATAACTTCAATGTAGGTTCACCTCTGAGGCAACTACTGTGTTCATGATCGACCCTACGGATCATTGCTCATAGGACATTAGTACGAGAACCATTATTGGAACCAGAGCTCACTACTCTATGACAATGAGCACAACATTGACTGGTTCATCAGGAACTAAGTGATTGGCGTCAATATCTCAAGCTCGCTAAAGGTCTGTGACAGTGCACAGGATATTTCTGACATGGTATGTTTGGCCCCCATTTCTCCCCCTTATCTATATCTCTGCTACAACAGTCTCTCAGCATAAAGAAATCCACTTTCTTGATGCATCCAACTCCTACTTTCGACTTCCATCAAGAACTTGTAGCCCCTAGAAAATGGAATGTTGAACTAACACAATAATATATGGACATTCCAGTTGGTTGTATGGTATATATAGCCTCCATCTATATCTCTGTCTATTTATGCAGCAGGCTTAAAGTTTCTTTACTCAATGCTATAAAGGATATATGTGCTAGCACACCTTCCTTCACATGGCCCCCATTGTACATTTCCATTACAATCCACAGACAACAGTGCACGACTCTCCCTACTCACTGACACATGGATTTACAAGCAGGAAGCATTTGTTTAGTTACGTGTGTATGCATCAGACCTAATAAATATCAGTGGTACAGGTCAAAAAAAAAAGGTAACGAAAAGATACAAGCTAAAGCAAGGACCATATATAGCTTCACCAATATTTCTGTAGCATGGAAACACTTGGACTCTAGGATTAGCACAAACTCATGGGTGCGCCAAGAGGGCCAGATCACGCTGAATAAAATGCAAGCCATAAAATGCTAGCAATCCCATGTCATCTTGTTGCTAATTATCATGAATGGAATTGAAATAATAGGGAGTTTTACAACTCGTACTTATGAGAAGAAGGAATGAAATCGACACCACCCAGTGCTAGGTCTGCTGTTACTTCTCATGGAACACCACCCACTGCAGCTCAGGTGTTAGCATGTGGTGGCTTTGTTACAATTGTGACTAGATTAGATCAGATTTAGTTCTATTTGCATAAATTTTAAAGACTGTTTTCATAATGGTCTAGAGGTCAAGATGCACATTTAAATAAAAGGATCAGAATAAGTTCTCCAGCATATGGGATCGAGCCATCCAAAGGCATTATATCGCACCGAGATTTGGTTACAGTGCAAGGATGATATATGTGCAGCATGGTGAACGTCCTGATGCATGTAAATCCTGAGCATTGAGTACCAGTCCACGATATAGAAGTATTTCACTTCTAATCCTACTGGCTCTCATGCTGAAATGTACAGTAGTGTAATATAAAATCAGGAAATATTCTCTCTCTCTCTCTCTCTCTCTCTCTGAGTGTCTCTCCCTCACAACACAACTCAATATGCTCTTGATTAGCATCTACTAGTCCATCAACCCGTGCTCTCGCACAGGTTAAAATTTTAAGAGATATAATAAGTATATTATTTATTATTTATTTAATAATATTTTAATTTTAAATTATAATAAATTGTAGCTTTTGTAGAAACTTTGTTTTATTATGTATCTATAAATATATAGTGTGTATATATCCATGTGCACAGAAAAAAGCTATTTCTCAGAAAGAAAAAAACTTAAAGTTTCATATAATCTGGGATTATTTTGCATCCATATTCAATTTTTCCTTTCATGCCACCTCTATAAGTCTATATAGGTTAAATATACAATTACATTGAAACCTTACCAACAATTATGGTTGACTTGTAACATCATATATCTTATGAAGTCCTACATTTAAAATTTGTTTTTCAATATTTTATTCTATTGAATATTACAGATTTTTCTCTCTCTCAAGTTATGTTGAAACTCATGTGGTACTTGTATATTTCCCTAGTCATAGCTGATTTGTATGTACAGCACAAATCAACTTACCTTTTTGCACCCATGGCTCCAAACAGCACACCTTTCATTAACTCTCCTTTTTTATGAATTTTTAGAATAAGTATTTTTTGGTTGGTGAGTACTCCTCCGTCTCACCTTTAATTGAACATTTACGATTCAAAAATTTTCTCACAAATAAATGTCCTTATAGAGTTGCAGACCTATCTGTACAAAGCAGTAACAGTTGGCAGCCGCAGACCACATTGGAAGCAGCGAAATAAAAAAGAAAGAAATTGGAAAGACCGTACGGGAGCATCCCTTTCTGGCCCATTCTCGTCCACTCGTTCTTTAGAGGCCCATCCAAAAGCCTCCAGAACGCGCATTTCCTTCGCTTCGTGAAATTGCGTTTGTTTCTTTTTCTGCCCTCAAACTGTGACAGAAGATGTCAGATGTAGGGGCAAAACTGTCATTTTACACTTTCCTTGGTTTGCGTGCCTAGACATAGATGTTCAAATATCTGTGAAACGGAGGGAGTATAGTCTTAAATACTACAATAGCATAAGCCATCAATTGAAACATGCGACATGTCGCTTCAAGTGAGACTGGGACGCGAGTAACAGTGCTAACCGAAGAGGATTTTAATAGTTAAATATAGATCAATGTTGTGACGACCACAATTGGAAAATATATAAAATTAGCCCCCCAATCAGTGAAAACTTATGTTCTTCTAGATCGTAAATTTTAAGCACATATTTTCATTAAGGAAAAACATAAGTCAACTCATTTTCTATGTGATTAGGTTTATTATATATTTTGAATAATTCAAAATATATTATAATCACAGGAGAGACATGCAAACTATTAGCATTTATTTGGATTTGTTTAGGGCCTCAACTAAATAATTTTCTCTTAGTTTTGTATAATATATGGGAACCAAAAATACATATAAACACATGTGATAGTGCAGTGTAGAGGTTATGGGAGGTACCCCGTGAGAGAGAGGTCGTGATTTGAATCCCACCAGCCGTGAAGCGCTCTATTTTTGTGCGAAAATGCTGCGACTTGTCGAGTGCCAGGTTTAAGAAATGGCACTGTCTGGTGGGTACCTCCCCCAATTTATTTTTTCCTATTATTTTTATGTTTTTTTTGTTTTAGATTTTTCTATTACTTTTAGGTTTTCCTATTATTTTTAGGTTTCCTATTATTTTTTCCTATAATTTAAAAGCACTCAGCAAAGAGCCTTTTGTCGTCAAAAAATTTACCAAGGGCCATTATCCCATCATTGAACTTTCCATGAGTTTATATAGTTGGGAATTGAGATGTCCCAGAGTTGTGGTTTGTTTCCCACCCACACATCCAGCTAAATAGCATTTCCCGTGAAGGTCCACACATTGCCTCCTAGCAATCAGTGAATGCCACATTCTGGGTGACAAGATGTTCATGATGGATATGTAAGAATGCCATGGCGTGGATGCGTGCCTTGGACATTTATTGCATATAAACTTCCTTGTTGATTTTTGTGCAGTTTTATTTCCTTGTTCATAAATCCTAAGGTACTCCAAAATACCATACCATGTTTGTTCATGGCCAAATCTTTGGGTCATCTGGACATTTTGGGTCTCTATGTTTTAGACTCCAAGATTACAAATCAGAACATGGTTAACTGACTCCACTGATGTAGTCCGGATAGAGTTTGCAAGATCATTGATCATGCTTGGATAGGAGGTAGAAAAAGATGATCCGGTACTCTGATTTTGGCCCTGCTTGTGGCGCACTGCATGTCCCTTGACCCACTTGAAAGCACACTCAATGACACTGTGCTTTAGTTTTAACTGGATGCGATGAGATATTTTATTGTGCTTGGAAATAATATGAGCTCTGCATTTCCTTGGATCTAACGGTGTAAAAATAGAAGGAACCACATCAGAGTAACTCGATAACCGAAAAAAACATGTGTACTCGAACGGGAACTGAAGGGCACGAGAGTCTTTAATATATACCAAGCAGTTAACATATACCAAGCAGGTTCGAATCGAGTTGGCTTCTGTGAATTAAAAAAAAGAGTGGCATCTAGTGTATCTCCCAAAATCCTTTCGATTCTCTCGTTATCCTGACGCGTTCCTCCGCGGCCGCTTCGCTCTTCATGGCGGCGCTCAGCTGGAGTATTGTCGCGGTGGAGCGCACTCGCGCCCAACTCGACGCAGGTGGTGGGCTTTCTGAGCACTGCTGGTCTCCGGCTCGTTCTGCTCGCTAAGCTGACCGGCGCTGGTGAATCTCGGCGATGATAGGCACGGTGATGGGCAGGCCGGAATTAGGATACGGAGTTGCTCGAGTTGAAGAATCAGTACCTTATTAAAAGGACTAAACTACCCTTAATTACGAATTAAGGAGAGTAACTGGCTGGGATGCAATTTAACGGGAACCATCGGTTACTCCAAGCACCGTAAAAATTCTCGAATGTGATACTGGGAATTCCCATGAGCACTGGTGCTGGTTGGATTTTTGCATTTCTATGGAATTTGATTTCCTTCACAGACTTGTCGCCATCCGACCACAGGAGAGTCCCATGTTTGATTTAACATTCCCCCCATCTCTAGGGCTTTTATCAAATGAGGCGTTAACTGCACAATGTTGAGTGATAGTTAGGTAACTGTGCCATTCTGTGTTCACAGACTGCAGTCTCAGCTACCAAGTATAATAACATTATATTGTGACTGTGACATACTAAATAGCATGCTGTAGAATTATGATGTAAATATATCACAACATCAGTACATCACAACCATATATTTTTCAGGGTAATAAATAATACAACTCTATATATCACTAGCCTCTCATACCAACTGGTTCACCTTTTCTGTAAGCCTTATAGCACCACCTCACCATGCCTTTTCTCAGATCAAAAAAATCATGATGCCCTCTTATGAAAAAGAATTGGGCCCTCTGAATCTTGAAATGTATATAGCGTACATATACATTTGTAGTGTGCAGGAAGCATACATATGCATCTTTGGGCATCGGAAACATAGAGAAGTACTAGATGGTACTCTTATGTAGGAGACTAAACAACGTAGAGATGCTGCCCTACATAATTGGACGGGTTTGCTCAATTTAACCAACAGCTATATGCATTGGTCAATCCAGAGGCTGTGATATTAATATATTCCCTTTTCTAAAAAAAAAAATAGCTGAGATAGCCAACATTCAACTTTTCAATGAGAGGGATGTTTTAGTTGGTGAGTTAGTTCTCAATGCAGTCGACATACTAATTTTTGAGAAATCAAGGTACCCCCTTTACAATTAAATTTATCTGGAAGCTGAAGGGTGATATTATTAACAAATGATAATTTAGTCGGATCCTACATAATCATAGTGAGTTAGAAGGATTTTTTTTTTAAATCAATTTGTAGGAAAGCTTATGTTTCATACTGCTTCTAAAAAATAATTTCTGGGCAAAGTTGCATATCCAGCCATACAAATCCATTTTTTCTTAGATGGATGCATTCAGGCGGTAGTGTAAGCCGCATCTTATACATCATTTGGAATGTTGCTCGGAATTAAAGCTTCGAATGGTGTGATAGAATCCAGATAAACCAACAAAATGCTTGTAGCTAATGGTCATTTGTTCTCCTTTCAGAAATGAATGGTTCCAGCTAGGTTTACATTGTCTCCATTTCAGCTGGTAGAGCGGTTTTGTAACTCAGTCAAGTTACTTGGTGAAAATGAAACTCGGTCACCTCTTCACCAGTAAGCCTTGTCTGATAAGCTAGCTACACTCATACATACAGGCCCCATCGAGGAAGAGAACAGGCCGGTTGCATGCGGTTGCACATGTGTTTCTTTGCTTAACGATAAAACAGTGTAAGCAGTAATAAACACTATGGTGCAATAAAAATTGTTGTGAAGTACCATATGGCGCCAATCTAAACTTGTGCTCTTTTGATAAATAGAATGTACCGTAAAGAGAACATACATAATATCCTACCAAGCTTTCATAATGGACTAATACATACAGCAATGCATCATTGATGGAAGCTATTTATCACTTTAAGTCATGCCAGGGCCCACGTGCTGGATAAAATTGCAGAACATACATAGATAGAGTACATGGTTTGGTCACCCATCCATCCATGTCACCCATTGATTAAAAAAGAAAACATGGCCAATTCCCTAGTTCGTTCCCATTTATGACACTTGATACTTTTAACCCTATTTCAATAATTATGGTGATAGTTTTCAATATTATAAGAAAATTGTCTTGCCCCACATTCACTACACCATAACCCATAATCAGCGACTGACTTGAAGTTGTCGTATGGGGTGTATAGCAATGGGCACTCCGTTGTTAAAAGTTATAGCGACGGACCTAGCAGTTGCTATTGAAGCCGTAGTTATATGTATACAGCGACAGACTTCTCCTTTAGCGACGGACTGTCCATCGCTCCAACTTTTAGCAACGAACAGTCTGTTAGAGGTTTCAGCAACAGACAGTTCGACATAGTAAAAACATTTAGCAACGGACAGTCCATGGAGCTCAATTAAATAGGTAAAAAAAAATAAATAAAAGCTGGTCTGAAGGTATAGCTAATGATCTAATATTATCCATACCTTGATTCACATACACAAAAGCAATGACATTCAAAAGTGATCACATTATCCAAACATTGATTCATGTATCCAACAAGTATCAAACTAGTATCTGATGAATCAAAAGGTCTATAATGAGTAATCTAACATCTATTATAACTATGATCAGCTCGCTGTTATCAGCTTGTTGACAAGCTGTTGTTCAGCAGGACCAAGTTCCTGAAAGAAGATATGGAATGAGCAATCTAACAAAATTGGACTAGTTCCCATCCTTCACTATTTAATTTGCTTGCTGCATTGTCAACAACACAAAGAGAGAGGAGCTGGCTTACCTTGCTGTTATGAGTGGAGTAGCACCTGAAAAGGAAAACATTATTACTTACTTCCTTCATACACAAAAATGTGCAAGAATGTCCATACATCGGTTTTCCGGTAAAAGTACATTAAGTACACAAAAAATGAAATTCCAAAAATAGAATAAAATGTTGATGGGCAAAACTGGAATTACCCCGTCGAGCCAAATGACGTTATTTTTATTTTCCCTGACGGTAGGTGCACCATAAGAAATTTCATGATGATATTTTTATTTTTTATGACGATACATACATTTTGATGAAAATATTTTTATTTTCCCTGACGGTAGTGCACCGTGAGGGAATTTCAAGCTTCCAAGTAGTGTCAATTTGATATATCTCAATTCTAGAAACAAAAATTAGTTGTGTTTGTATGTCTATGATCGAGTGTAGGCTGCCAATGTTATATCATGCACAAGATATGGAAATTGTTCACTCTTATTTGAACCCAAGTCACTTACAGCCTATAACAGATTTAGTCATTTAGCTAAAAAAAAACTTTTAAACAAGTTAAGGTTCAACCTGAGAAATAATAACAATCAGCGGCTGTGTGCTATAGCTGCACCATATCATAACTAGCAGCCTGCAATGTTCAGAAGAGACACCTCCTGTTTCATAGTATTGAGAGCAACCAATATATTTTAGTTTTGGCTTTTGCTACGGTGCTGAAATGACCGTGAACCGTCCATTTATTCTCGATCCAACGGTCACGATCATCTCTTACCTCCTAGGAGGTAATAGTATTTATTGAATTTTTATTTTATAAAAGTAGGATAAATAAGATTTGGTTGTTAATGTCTATATACTAAAGTGTTTACTATACTTGTATTCTTTTTTGCGACTCTACTATTGTGGTATTGCGAGGACAGCCCACACCGGAGGTTCAATCCGTACCATAACTGTGTATGGATGGTCTGTATTTAATTTTTTTTCCGAAGGGATGGGTAGGGTTTGAGGAGTAGTTCTTATTTGAGAACCATGCATCTTGGCCGTCCATGTCAATCTAATGGTAGATTGGGGCACTGGGCCATGAGTGTTGACTAAGGTTTGCATGAGTTTTGGGCCTATAATTTGCGGAAGCGGGCTGGCCAACAGGTAGTTGTATTTAGCAACGGACGATCTGACTAGGCTACGGATTTATAGCGACTAGCTACGGAGATATAGCGACTGACCATCCAACGCAAAATCAAAAAATTATAGCCATGGACCATCCATCGTCGTATTCACTTTTAGCAACTGACTATCCATCTGAATGCTTTAGCGACTCACCGTTCAATGCTAATTATCTACTTTTAGCAATCGCAGTTAGTTGCTATTTAAGGGTTGTGGTGTAGTGGTTGGACCGGAATAGGGGATCTGCAGCAGGCAGCGACACTACTTGGGGGATCTGGCTGCTATGTGCTGCTGGCCCTGACTCGACGCCTCCAGAGGCCGCCGCTCCCGCTGGAATAGAGTCCGCCGCCGTCGCTGCCGGAACAAAGTCTTCTGCCGTCGTCTGCTCCTTTTTTCAGGGCAGGCTGTCGAGTTGAAGCAGTCACTCATACACACAGAAGCAGTGTACGGGTGTGTAGATGACACATGGGTCCCAGGAGGATTTGATTACTATAATTAGGCTTAATCTGCTATCATGGCCCAGACACCAGAGGCATATTAGCCCTATTACACCATATTTTAGAAGAACCGCGGGTAAAGGCTTTTCCATTCTATGATTATTGAGAGGCTAGAAACTTGGCAGAGGAAGAGAGAGTCTGTGAGTGAGAGAGCGTGTGTGAGAGAGAGAAAAAGAGAGAGAATAATTATATCTATAGCAGTATATACATGCACCAGGTGTTCTTCATCGCGAGTCTGTAGCTTTAGAAGCGAAATTTTTCCATAACATGCACTGGCTACTGATAGCATAGGACTGAGATGCATCAGGACATACATCATGTTGCACGTTCATCATGTTGATGCTGGTTCTGAACTTAATTGCTCCATAACACATTTGAATGGCACTGTCAGATTTGGAAGAGCCTGCCCGTGGGTACTCTGGAGTTTCATACTGGTCGCAAGCATGGTCTTTTTGTAGAGGAGATGATGGTTGCAACATGCTACATCAGTTTTTCATCCCCTTCACCTACTGAAGCTGTTTTGTCGTAGGTCACATTTCATTTGTTGTAACAGTTGTTGTATAAGATTATCAAGTAAACTGGAGCGTCTCAGTACCTCTCGCGTGGCATGTCATGTTATAAAGTCGGTTACATGTAAAAGTTATGGTAACTGTGACTGCCTAACTTGGCTCATCACGTCTCCGTGTTAATGTATATATACTCGAATACATCCTTGAGGTGCAAGGCATTCAGTTGATGGAATATCTAGGTTAACAACAAACCGTAACAAACATCATATCTATCTACAACCGAATGCCTATCTACCTCTTCTAATTGTGAATGTCACCAGGTCATGCCATGGTACATCTACATGACACGTTTACAGGGATGGTTACAACATGTTTCCTAATACTCCCTCTCTATCTATACTTGTCTTCTCTACAAGATTAAGGTTGGTCTTGAACTCTTCAAACTTGGGATGAGGCAATGCCTTGGTGAAGCCATCTGCAATTTGATCTTCGGTTGGAACAAACCTTGCTTCTAGATGCTTTCTAGCAACTCTTTTGAACGATGTCGAAGTCAATTTCAATATATTTAGCCCTGGCATGAAACACAGGATTTGCTGACACATACGTCGCTCCTAGATTATCACACCAAAGCCGAGGCTTGGCTTTCAACTTCACACCAAGTTCTCCAAGCAATTGTTGTACCCATATCATCTCAACTGTAGTATTAGCCATAGAATTGTCCTCGGCTTCTATGCTGGATCTGGAGACCATGGGCGGCTTCCTGGCACTCCATGAGATCACATTCATCCCTAGGAAGACCACAAAACCACCAGTAGATCTTCTGGGCTGCTTCCTGACGCGAGTATGATTATCCCTACGAAGTAGCCGCGCCACGAGCATCGACACGGCTAGATAATCAGATTACAATTTTGTGCTTTTCAATTTAGTTCCTGACTTATAGGATTTCTGGTTCCGGTCCTCAGTTAAGTTCCTCCCAATCAGTTCCGCTGCATGTCTAACCATCCGTTTAAGAGGCATGGACGACCCATATTTTCTCCAAGCACCGTAAAAAGTCTCAATATTTAAACATGCATGTGGCTCTAATTGCTGCAACCTTAACTGCGAAATATATCGAGTTATGAGGATACACATGTGCAAGCATGATTCCTGCAACTGCATTTTAGTCTGTTGATTTTTTCCAGAGTTCACCTCATGAGTTTTATTTGTTGTAGGTATTAGCCTCTAGATATCTATATTGACTATTCAGTGATCCCCAACCTATATTCTTGCTCTGTTGCTGACGCCCAAGCAAAATACGTTGTGCTATATTAAACACTGCCTCCTCGATCTTGTTCCCAGGTTTATTATCATGATCTAAACATTGGTACGGTGTTTTGCATTATTGATCCCTTAACAAGAAGTTTTGTGTTGTCAGTAATCCAAATGTAGGCCTGGACAATCGGTTGTAACCGATAGTTCAGTTGGGTTTGCAAAAGCTTTGATTTTTAGAAATAGAAACTAAGAGGTGATTCGTTATCAAGCAAACAAAATCCATCTAGTTTTATTTTGGTTTTTCCATTGGCACAGTTTTAGTGCACAGTACACAGCTTAAAGTCTATGGCCATAGTCCTTGACAGGCTGGGCGCTGGGGCTGCCGTCCCCAGCGCCACACCACTGCCGTCATCCTACACCCTTCCTGTGTCAGCCATCGATGTGTAGACCATTCAGCACCAAGAGCTGGAATGTGTGTTAGAAAGAGTGAGCATAGCGCATAGTTGATATATTCAATATGTTCAAGAACTCCACGTGACAGAAGACGGAAGGATATCAACGCCACCACAATGATCTCTAGCTCTTTAGCCATAACTTCTGCTTCGCTGACTGTTTGGCACTGTCCAGGACATAAATAAACATCGCCAAGCAATCTGCCATATGCCCGAAAGGAAACTGTGTGCCACAATACGATCCGCTGCTTCACCAGACATAGCCGTATGGCCACCTGATGCATTTATGTGTCATTCGGCCACCAGAGGCCACCCAAATCTACTAGCGCCACCAGCAAGATGAACATGCAGCGTGATGAACATCCTGATGCCTCTCAAACTTGGATATTAAAAAAATAACAATTGTTTCTGTAAAGCTATAAGCTCGCTATGAGAAACTCTTGGTGTATGTTCGCGTGTTGGATCTTCTGTATATTAGAATATATAATGGAAAAATATGAATTCTCTCTCGGTCACTCTCCCCACCACGCTTCCTCCCAACCTCTCACAAACTCAATTCTCTTATCTTTTATCATTAAGCATAGCATGGAAATGCATCTGGCCACTGTACTTATATGCTAGTGTGTGAAATAGGGTTAATGTGGGACAAGTCAATGTCCTAACAATATTGAATTTAATTGCATTAGGTGATGTCATAGCATCATATTGTTGTATCTTACAAAGTACTTCATTACTTCATTGCTGTGATGTAATCAACATTTTCATTTTAAGAAGTGAATAAGTTAATATAGTGATGGTTTCCACATTTTTTAAATTTCTCACTATGTTTGATGCATTCAAGTGTCACGTACGACATCAAGCTATACAAAAATAAATTTTATGATGAAAATATTATTATTTGAAACAGATTAAAATACCAAAATAAAATCCACACACAAATCAAGTCACTATTTATATAAATGTCTTCTGAATTTTTCCTTCATTTTCTCATTTTGGAGCAGAAATTCCTTAATAATATAATAAAAATAGGCCTAAGTGTTAAGAAAATGTGCCTACCGACGTATAGAAAAATTATTTTGGAAAAAAAAAATCAATTGTTTGATGATCTTTCATAAAGTTTGGAATGCATTGTTGGTGTTCATGAGATCACTGTAAATATGTAAACCTTGAAACAATATCCCTTGGCAATCAAGTGATCTTACTGAATTTCATAGATTTTTTTGAGAATTCAACTAGACTACAAAGCATTTTGGATGTGTGGAATGAAATCAAAATGTTAATGAAACGAGATCTCATACTTGGGCTCAATTCTCTGGGCCCATCTCCCTTCCATTTCCCACGCCTAGCACAATCAGAATTGCTCTGGCATTTAGCAGCTAGAGATGTCTGTGAGACATCTAGAAACCTTGTTTTTGACTGGAACCCATGCCTGAAGTCAAATTTGTCTCTCGGACATCAGCTGAAAAGAGAATTTTTTTTTGACCGAAAAAACTGTGGGAGAGATCCCCACAGTATTGGACATTTTCATTAAAAAAAAAGGGGGGGTACAAAGTTTATGGGACTTACATACAAACTGAACTAAAAGCATCAAGCCAAACACAAAAGGATGACTTTAAGTCTCCCATAAACCTACAGGATTGCAGTAAGCACTGATTTTTGAAATTACTAAACCATAATATCAATATTGGCTCTCTACGATTGAAAACTTTATCATTCCTCAGCTTCCATAACTCCCAGGCAGCTATCATGGTTACTTCAACTAAACAAGGGATATTGTGATTGGACCGGGCGTGGAAGAATCTTGTTGGGGGCAGGAGTGGAATTGGCCACCCCGTCCCCCCTAATCGTGTGCGCCTCATATGTTTGGTGTGCGCAGGTACAGGAGAAAACCCCGATAGCGCGAGCAGGCGCGCATTCGGTGCGACATCAGGCCCCGGGACGGAAGGCCCCGATAGCGCGGGATGACGCGCATTCGGCGTCGACGGGCGCCAGGAGAAAACCCCGATAGCGCGAGCAGGCGCGCATTCGGTGCGACATCGAGCCCGGGACGGATGGTCCCGATAAGCGGGGAAGACGCGCATTCGGCGTTACGGCGCCCGAGAAAACCCCGATAGCGAAGGGCGCGCGCATTCGGTGCGACATCGCCCCGGGACGGAGGGCCCCGATAGCGGGAAGACGCGCATTGGGCGCGAGCCTGACGCATTTGGCGGCCAGGGCGAAAGGAAAGCCCGAATGTGTCCTCGTCGGTGGTTAACCGGCAAGCGTGGGCCCTTGGGCCATTTACTTGTCCGCCCGTGTCGGCCGCTCCCGTACGTTGAAATTAGGGTTGCCAGGGGCATTCTTGTACAAAATGCAACACGACTTCCTATAAATAGACCCCCCAGGGGACGTTGTAAGGGATTTCTGGACTCCGTGCGTTTTAGCCGGAGCACAAGGAATATAAGGTTCATGTTGTTCGTTTCGTTTTGTACTTCTACGTTTCCATTGTCACCTGTTTTGGTCCTTCAGGGGGTGCAACCCCAAAGGGCCGAAACAACATTGGCGCCCACCGTGGTTGTCGCCCGGACTTGTCATGCCACCCAAGGGAAAAGGTAGAAGTTCAAGAAAGCAAATGCCGACCATCGACGAGATCATTCCTTCAGCAATAGCCGGTACGGATCCGGTACTCCCCGAAGCCACTGCATCAGGGGCGGCGCCTCCGCCACCGAACCCGACGCCCCCGCGGCCAGATCCGGCCACCGAAGAAAATGCGCCGAGCGGACGGAACGCCGATCCCGCCTAATGTGGAAGCCGTAGTCGCCGAGGGGGCGGAGGAAGACGCGAGGCTGACCCGGACCCAACGAGCCCCGAATGCGGTGGACGCACCGATGCTTTCGCAGAATTCCAAGCCGTTAAAGCTGGGATGAGCACACAACCGAGAATCGAAGAGCTAAAGGCATACCGTGACCGGTTGCAAGGAGACATCGAAGCAAGAAACAGGATAACACGACCCGTAGCGGTCGATCACGCAGCAAGAGAAGCGTAAAGGTTACTGACGGGAGATTCGGCACTTGGAGCAAGAACCGAAACCGAGAGCGAGGTCGATATCCGGGTTCGGCCTCGTGCAAGGGGGCCCCGGATATGGTTGACATGGCGTCCCCTTTGTCCCCTGAGCTCCAAAAGTACCCATGGCCACCGGGGTACAAGCCCAAAATCCCGCACTTCAATGGCAAATCCAATCCCAGAAGGTTCATATCAAGTTACGAGGCTGCAGTATATTCAGCAGGAGGCAACGAATCCTTACTGGCCAAGACTTTGATTCTGGCAATGCAAGACGTGGCACATGATTGGTACATGTCCCTGCGTCCATTATCCATTCGGTCATGGAGGCGAGCGAAAGAGGAGCCGCTTGGCAACATTTCGGGGCTTCAAACCGACAAGAAAACCATTATGGATCTGCTCACTTTGTATCAACCAGATGACGAGCCAATGGCCAAGTACACAGGAACGCATCATCCGCATGCGGGCACAAGTCCCGAATGTGTCCGATGAAACGGTCATCGCTTCGGCCATCGTAGGCCTCAAAATTGGGCCGTGCGCCGAAGTGTTGACCAGGGAGGTACCCAAAACCGCAGCGGTTGTTCGATGAGATGAGAAAATTCGCCATTTCGAGAGGAAGACCTCGCGAGCGCAAGGTATCAAGAAACAGCCTCAAACAAAACACCCCGGCGTAATCGGCGAAGTGGGGACGAGAATCAAGGTTATGTCAACAACCTTCGGGAGGAGTCATCCAACCTGCACCCCCGAAGCAAAACGATAGCCAGTTTCATGAAACCCGGGGAGGAGGACATCAGAACCGGGGGGGGTCGTGCTAACAGAGGCGGACGAGGTCGAGGGCGCAATGGCGGCGCCCCGAAAACGCCATATTGTTGCGTGTGTGGCGAAAACAAGGGACATTTCACCAGAGACTGCAAATACACGCAGCAGGCCAAAGAGCAGAAGGAAAGAGATGACGCTATAGGGAAGTCCGAACCCACAAAGCACGTATTCCACACAAAGACCGTCACAACATTACGCTTTCCCCATCAAATGGCCGCCTTCCACCGGGCGGCAGGGAATCCGTACCTCGCCCCACATGTTCATGCACATTGGGGGGGGTCACCAAGCATGCAGTACCAACAATACCGGCCCGATGATTGCGCATCCGATGCCGCATCGGCTCGTGGCTTCTTCCTCGCCGCCTACTGAGAATAGACAAGAAGAAACGAATAGAAAAGCAAGAAACTTCCAACGAGTTGCGGATCGTACACACGTAGCACCCGCGAATGTGATGCCATCCAACGGGCACATATACGCCATCATTGGAGGTTCCAATATAGAGCACGACAGCAAGAGAACGCGAAGAGAATATCAAAGGCGCGTGTTGGCAGTATCATCAGCCGCTCCAGCGAATCGGGCCGCGTGGAAGCTCCACCCATCACCTTCACCGAAGAAGATAATCAGTCCGGGATTACCCGCACTATGACGCTTTCGTGGCCACGCCGTAGCCGGGTACACCTTGCACAACATTCGATTGACAATGGGAGTTCGGCGGACATCTTGTTCACCAAAGCATACGACAAAGCATGAAACTCGACGTGCGATCGCTTGATCGGCGGGCAATGCCCTATTCGGTTTTGGTGGCAAGAAAATAGACGCACTTGGGAAGAAGACACTCACGGTAGCGTTCGGCGAAGGAGAGAAAGTGCGGGCGGAAGAGATATCGTTCGATGTGGTACAAATGGAATACCCATATACGGCAATCTTCGGAAGAGGGATCATAAACAAGTTTGACATCATAATCAAGCGAGCTACTTGTGCATGAAGTTGCCCTCCCCTTTCGGGGTAATCACGGTGCATGGCGATCAAATCGCAGCCGAGAAAGATAGATGGCAAACCTATACCGGGATACAAAGATGGTGCACGAGGTAAAAAGCCTGCAAGGAAAGAGGACGATAATGAAGCCCCAGAGCGGAAAGAGCGGAGAGCAGAGCCGGACGAGGGCACGAGAAGGGTGCCTCTATCGGCAAACCGCCCGGATCAGTGCGTGCATATCGGGGCAAGTCTGTCGGAACAGGACGCTTCGGAGCTGCTAGCATTTCTGGCTTAGAACAAGGACGTATTCGCGTGGACCACTAAAGACCTCAAGGGGGTTGACAGGGAACTAGCACAAAGACACGCCTCAACGTTAGCAAAACAAAGCAAAGCCAAGGAAGCAAAAGTTGAGGAAGATGTCATCCGAAAGAGCAGACGTGGCAGCCGCGGAAGTGCAAAGGCTTTTGGACGCGAGATGTGATAAGGCCAAAGGTCAGATCCGGAATGGCTAGCCAATGTGGTAATGGTCAAGAAGAAAAGCGGCAAATGGCGCATGTGCGTGGATTTCACATCTAAACAAACATTGCCCTAAAGACCCATACCCACTACCGCGGATCGACAAGCTGGTCGATATCGCGTCGGGTTGCGAGCTGTTAAGTTTATTGGATTGTTTCTCGGGGTACCATCAGATATGGCTGAATGAAGAGGATCAAGAGAAAACAAGTTTTATCACTCCCGGGGGGACCTTTTGCTACAAGCGCATGCCCGAGGGACTGCGCAATGCAGGCCCTACTTTCTCCCGAATGACAGACGAGGTCTTTAGGGAGCGAAAAAAGAGAAAAACCTAGTCGCATACGTGGACGATATAGTGGTGAAGAGCGATAAAAAAGCACACACATCGAGGATCTAAAGGAAACTTTTGTGAACCTTCGAGCAAGCGGCCTGGAAGCTAAACCCGGAAAATGCATATTCGGGGTTAGCAAGGGCAAGATGTTGGGATGTCTCGGTATCGGCGAGGCATAGAAGCTAACCCGGACAAGATTGCCGCTATTGTAAACATGAGACCGCCCGAGACTAAGAAGCGGTGCGAAGCTCACCGGCGGGATCGCCGCTCTAGGGAGGTTCATATCCGAAGCGGAACGGGGACTTCCGTTTTTCCGCATCCTAAAAATTCGAAGGTTTCGGATGGGGCCGGATCGGCAACGCGCATTCGATGACCTAAAAGCCTACTCCGTCAAAGGCCACGACATTATCGAGCCCATCGCCGGATGCGATCTTGCTACTATATGTAGCAAAGATCCCCAGCCCGGTGAGCGGTCCTGGTGGAAGAAAAAGAGAACGAGGGGAAGTTACAAGTTCCCAATCTACTTTGTATCGAAGCTTTGACATCGCGAAGGCAAACTATTCCGAGCCGGAGAAAATCGCGTATGCGGTGGTCATGGCGTCGCGGAAGCTCAAGCACTATTTTCGGGCTCACCACATTGGGTCTTGTCCGCTCGGCCCTAGACGCCCCGTTCGAAACGCAGAGGCGGTAGGGCGGATAGGCAAGTGGGCTTCGAGCTGAATGAATATGTCATTGACTTCGAGCACGATCGGCCATCAAATCGCAGTCATAGCGGACTTCATCGCAGATTGGACCCCTTGTGGGGATAACACGCTCTCGGCTTCGAGGAACCGTAATGGACAAGTGCACACGGATGGAGCTCCGGTGTTCACCGAGCGAGGCATATCCGCGGTATTGACACCTCCGGCCGCCCAAAGCTGCGATACGCTGCAAGATTACAATATCGCACCACCAACAACACGGCCCGAATACGAGCGCTCTCATTGGGTCTCGAAACTCCGAGCGCTAGGAATCCGCAGATGCGTCATCAAGTCTGATTCGCAAGTAATTGTGGGGCACATCCGAAAGGAATACACAGCAAAGGAACCGGCTCTGGCCAGGTATCTGGAGGCCGTCCGGCGAATGGAGAAATACTTCCTTGGTTTCACTCTGCAATACATTCCAAGGGCGGACAACACAGAGGCAGATTCGCTGGCAAAAGCTGCAGCCCAGAACACTCCCTTGCCCGCCGATGTTTTCTACCAAGTCTTGACAGCCGCAGCGGTGCAGATGGAGGAGGAGCGACCGGCGGTAATTCACGCAATCGCGAGTGACGACCGGGAGAGCACCGATATGGGCATTCATTTCGGAACTTATGAGCCGGAGACGAAGGAAGCGGCGGCAAAGGATGGAGTCCGAACCAAGCAATACTCCATAATCGGAGAGAATCTGTACAAAGGAGGGAGTCGTAGCGCCACTCGAAGTGCATCAGCCGGAACGAGGGGGTCCAGCTTTTGCACGACATACATTCGGGAACTTGCGGGGCCCATAGAGGTCCGCATGAAATCGCTCACAGGGCAATGAGACAAGGCTTTTATTGGCCAACCGCTATCGAGGACGCCAAGCGATTGGTGAAATCGTGCAGGGCTGCCGATGTTCGCAAAATACCGAGGGCCCTGGAAATCTAACCTCCCCGATATGCCCAACTTGGCCGCTGCAGAGATGGGGCATCGACATAGTCGGACCGCTTCCGCCGGCGCCAGGAAATCTGAAATTCACTGCCGTGGCACTGGAATACTTCACCAAATGGGTTGAAGCTAAGGCGTTGGCGACAATATCATCTGGCACCTTAGTCAACTTTGTGTGGCAGAGAATCATCTGCAGATTCGGGGTACCATCCTACATAACAGTGGACAACGGGAAGCAGTTTGACAGCACCAAGTTCAGAACTTTCGTGAAGACTGGGATCAAACGACGTTTGCTTCGCAAATCACCCCGAGAATCGAACGGCGCGGTGGAACGGGTCAACGGTGACATTTTCACTACCATATCAAAGACCCTCGAAAACACCGAGAAGAAAGGTAGATGGGCTCAAGAGTTAACGGCTACGGTTTGGGGGCACAATATATCCAAGTCGCGCGCAACCGGTTTCACGCCTTTCGACTTCTCTTCGGGAAGAAGCCGTTACCCCGAGAAGAGGTTCGGGCTGGATCTTTTCGAACGAGATCATGGCCACTACCCCGGAACAACGATACACTCGCTCGAAACGGCCGACTCGCTAAGGCTACGAGCGGAAAAACCTCGACGTATACCATCGAAACAAAGACTTGGAGAGATAAAAAAGTGCCGAGGCAGTCATCAACCCAGGAGATATGGTCCTTATTCGGCAACCCGACAAGCAAGGCAAATTGCAATCGCCGTGGTACGGGCCGTACATCGTCGCGAGAATGGTAAAAGAAGGAGTCTACACGGTGAAGGAGGACGGCACGAGTCCAGCCACACCTGGAACGCCGACAACCTACGCCGCTTTTACCCATGAAATTGCCCCACAGGGGTTGTAATTTTCTTTTCTTAATTCTCTGGAACACAATTCGGGGGGCGCGCTCTTTTTCCTCGCAGGGGAAGCCTTTTCGGAGGTGTGAGGTTTTTTAATGAGGCGTCCCTATGTACCCCGTTTAATACTTTTCAATTCACGTTTCCCTAAAGTGTGGATGCGTAACGTCTTCTCCGATCCGAAAAGTCGGTGCCATATGTGTCACTGACCCTATTCGGAGAAGTTTTTGTCAGGTTGCAAGCAACCAAAAGCCAAAAACGGCTAGTAAACTCAGCAAAACGCTGAAGCATCACGAATGCGCCAAACAACCCAAATGCGCGAAACAAAACGCTGCAGGCGAACTCGGCAAAAATGCTGAAGTATCGCGAAATTGGCAAGAGGCCGAATGAGTTGCAAACAAGCAATTTTCATCTGCAAGCTCAAACTTCTTATTCATCATATTCGGATGCTGTAATTACACCGGAAGCGCTTGTGGCGTTTAATCTCACAATCAAGAGCAACAAACCCTCTACATCGAGCAATGCCTCGAGAATATGCGCGACTACAGCTCCTCGGACTCTCGAAAGGAGCGCTGTACTGCACCATGATCGGGCAAACGTCACCCGAATGCGTCGTACATTACAAGCAAAAGGGCCGAAAGCCTACGCCAGATACGGTTAGTGAGGGCTGAGTAGTGAATGCAGCATTTGGCCTGATGACACCGCAAATCCCAAAACCTCCCATTCCAAAGACGACTTAAGCGGGGGTATGCGGTTGCTAAAGCAAAAATCAAGGTCTTTGCAGCCATGATAAAACCAAGAGTTTGGACCCGATTATATAACCTAGCCACTCAGCCTCTAAGATGGGTTAAATTTATGACTCACCTAACAAATGTACGGTGTTTCACGGCACTATGACCCAAGCAGTATTATATATACATAACACCCCCCATAATGCAAAACCATGCCGGTCAGAACAAACTCATCCCGCCCCAAAGCTAAGGTTAATAGAAATGAGAGGAGTCAGGAAAGGAGCCAGCACTCGTCCTCCCGTTTCAGTTGTGAGCGCTGAGCAAGTAGGCACAGCCAGGTTCAACTCGGGAGGAGTCAGGAGGGGAGTCGGTACTAGTCCTCCGTTTCGGTTGTGAGCTTGGAGCGAGTTAGGGCGCAGCCGTGGTCGAATCGACGCCTAAGCAAAAGCGAAGAAGCGCGCAATAGCGAGAGATGCGCAGAATCGCGCGCCTCCCTATTCCCAAGCATGACCGGAAGTTCCGGCTCTGCACGGCGACTAGTCCATATTCGGGATTCCAGCCTTACGGCAAGCGTGGGGCAAACATAAGGCCTGGGTATAGTCAATGGATGAGGTTTAGTGCTCTACCCGCCCGTAAACGAGAAAGGGCACAAAGCGCACCCATTCGGTGTTGGAAGCCGAGTCCTACCACTTCGAGATAGGACTCATCCAAGACCACCCAATAGGGCCATACGAGTTCCACTCGGCGGCCGCGAACGCATATGCACTTTGTAACGACCATAACAAACTCTATGTGAAAACAAATGCTGGATGGATTAGCGAGAAATTTTCCCGAATGCGCCCTCCACCGCTCAAGTTCGGGGCGGCGCTCTAAGTCTCCACACAACGCCGGAGGGCTTAGCGAGAAATTTTCCGAATGCGCCCCCACCGCTCAAGTTCGGGGGCGGCGCTCTAAGTCTCCACACAACGCCGGAGGGCTTAGCACGAAATTTTCCCGAATGCGCCCTCCACCGCAAAAATTCGGGGGCGCTCTAAGTCTCCACACAACGCCGGGAGGGCTTAGCGAGAAATTTTCCCGAATGCGCCCTCCACCGCTCAAGTTCGGGGGGGCGGCGCTCTAAGTCTCCACACAACGCTGGAGGGCTTAGCGAGGAAGTTTCCCGAATGCGCCCTCCACCGCTCAAATTCGGGGTGGGGGGGCGTTCTAAGACTCCACGAAACGATGGAGGGCTTAACTCTAAAATTCCCGAATACGCCCTCCACCGTTCAATTCGGGGGGCGGCGCTCTAAGACCGCATGCAACGCCGGGGGGCCTATTGAGGAATTGTCCCGAATGCGCACGCCGCCGTTTTAAACTAAGGGCGGACGCGGCGTTTCACGCAAAGGTTGTGCGCTAAACAAGAATTATTCCGGGGATCTATTCGCGGCTCCGGCGTTCGAGTCTCCAAAACTAAGCGAGCCGTCGAATGCGCCGTATGAACGAAAGTGGTAACATAATCGCGTAGGAAAACGACCGGATAGTTAAAGCCGCGACCGTATTCGGTGCAAATGCCACAAGATATGTTCATACAGTTCTAGGGTTCCCGAACCCCGGCCACACAGGGCCACAAACACGGCCACGCAGGGCCAAATTACAGCAAAGCTAAGTTTTTACAAGGAAGAGAGAGATTAAGAGTTGGCGGCAGTTTGGCCGCGGAGATTGGGGACGGGGCGCGCCGGCCGGTGGACGCCGCCGCGGAAGGGTTCACGGCACCTTCGGGTGCAAGGGCCATCTCCGGGGACCGCAGCGTGTTGGAAGACGGCGTGTTGCCCGCCGCGGCCGCCTCGTGCTCGTCCCTATCCCGAATGTAGGCCACGACCCGGTCACGGATAATGGCCTCTTCAGCCTCATCTCCCTAAAAGTAAGAAACACGAAAATGATCAAGTCAGCCAAAAGATTCCCAATCGGACCCATCAAAAACGACAAGCGCCATTCGGCAACTTTTACCTCCGCCACGCTCAGTGCCGCTCTCAGCAGGCTGAGATTGCGACCGCCACCATTCCAGAAGCCGCTGAAGAACTTCACGGCGGCCTCGTGCGCGTCCCCGTCCGGGACCCGAAGTGGTCCGCGTCATCGGGGCCGGAAGCGCTGCCGCGTGCGGACAGCCCGCGTCCTTCAGCGCCTTGCACAGCGCACGGGTGGTTTCAAGGGCAGCCCAGCGGCGTCCGAGCTCCATTTGGCCCTCCAATGCGGCGAGCCCAGTCCGGAGGAATCGGGCGAAATCAAATACCGAGGTATCCTCCCCGATAGCGGGCACCACCACCTCCTCGCCAACTCCAGCCACCAGGCGCGCGAAGATAGTAGCGGCCTGGTTGAGTTCATCAAGCTGTTGGCGACGGGCGGACCGCTGTAGCTGGTTCTGGGTGTTCCTTTCGGTCCTGGCGGTCCGGGCGTCCGCTTCGGCCTCCTCGCGCGCAGCTTTCTCCCTATCAAGTTCGGTGCGCGCTTGCGCCAACTCCTCCTTTAGCCTGCGCACCTCGGCTTCGCTTTCGGTGAGTTTAGACTCAACGAAAGCGACCGCGGCGCAATCCTGCTTGGCGAGCGCAGCACTTATAACAGTTTGCTGCGCGAGAAAAAAGAGTGAGAATGTAAACAACCCGAATAGGAAAAGACTTCGATCATTCGGGATCGACAACTTACAGAAATCGCGTGGAAGTTGATAGCCGAGAGGAGCTCCAGGCGATCCACCTTGGCCAAATCCCTTTCGGTGGTGGTGGCACTAAAGGAGGTGCTGCACGGTCCGCGAAAAGCGACACCCGCGCCCGGCAGCACGCCACGCGCGGCAGTCCCACCCCCGCGATTAAGCGGGCGTCCGGCCGCCCCTAGAGCACGAGCAAGTTGGTAAGTCCTTTCACGGTCTCGGGCTCGTGTCTTCGGGAGATGAGCACCCCGAATACACGCGCATGTGGTCGCATTCGTCCGGGCTCGCTCTAAGGAGAGCCTGCCATGTCCAAATAGAGCACACGCCGCGGTTTCGGGGTCATGCGACTTAGCTCGCGGTGGAATCGGGACTTACCGGGTCTCCGGCCGGATTCGGGTTCCGGTCCGAAGCGGACCGGACGCTTCCGCGGAAGCGGCGGCGGCATTGGAGCGGGCGCCGCTCCGGCCGCAGTACACCGTGGCCTTGGGTCTTTTTGTCATCGCGAAAGCGCCCGAGGCGTCTGCGCCGGCCTTTTTAAGCCGACGCCCGGGAGCTCGGCGTTGGGTGCGCTTTCGGAGGTAGGCGGCACGGGTCGAGATTTTCTTCCGTGTCCCGCCATCGAGCTCGGCCCGCCGGTATCGTACTGCAAAGCATAAGCCGAAACCGTCAGATTAGTTTACGTCGCCCGAAACATGAATACAACAACTATCCCCTAATGCGAAAAGCAGCTCTAGCTCTACCATTTCGGCATGCAGCGGTTCCGGGACCCCCAGGAAATCCAAAGAGAACTTAGCGCTGCGTTTAAGCGGCTTAGTCCACAATCGTCCAGCCATTTCACGGCATACCTGAACGTCGCGGGTCTCTGGTTCCGGGCGCTCGGTTTGCTGCGCGCGTTTTCTTTTCTCGGCCCCGGCCGTTGTAGTTGCTCGAATCGGCGCGGAAGGAGGAGCGCGCCGAATAGGTGCCGGCACGGGGCACCCGAAACCGAGCCGCTCGGCGCGGCCTCGCCTCGAGCTCGTGGCCACCGGCCTTGGCCTTGGACGCTTTAGGAGCCGGTGGAGGCCTCTCCGAATAGGGTATACCCATGCACTCCAAGGCACGGTTTTTCCTAGGGGAGTCGCCAAGCTAGCATCTTTTTATTGTGCTCCCTTTCTCCGTATGGCCCGCACAATCGGGTAGCGTTTTTCTCCGGCCATGCGGCCAAGTACGCAGATCCGAATCAAAATGATCGGCGCTCCGGAAAGGAAGTCGGGACCTCGATAGCCATTTATGTCCCGAATAGGCTCGAACTTCACCAGATCACATAAGGGCCACTCGTCCAAAGCAATCATCTCCTCTGCCAGGTCTCGGCTGATCTGCCGGCTGGCGGTCAAAGCATACGCTTCCGCGGCGGCGTGGTCAGCTGGACCGAAATCGTCGTGAGGTGGATGTTTCTCTCCAATCATCACGGTCATCAAAGACACCAAGGGGTTCGCCCGGCGGCGCCTAACTCTTTGAGCAGCTTCCACCTCTTCGTCCGAGGCAACGCGAATGTAGAACCAGTATTTGTTCCAGTCCTCCCATTTTTCTTTAAAGGTGGGCACTGCATGACGGTGCCGCTCCGCCCGGAGCCGGCACGGTTGTAAGACCCATATTCGGGCGCGAATATTGGGCCGCCCATCGACCTTCCCCACTTTTGAGTGGAAGTGGGTGCAGTGGTACTTCACGAAATGGGCTACACTCGGCTCGTGGCCCATCATCTTCATGGCCATGGCATATATGCTGAGCCGAGCGATCGCATTCGGTGTAAGGTCGTGGATCTGCAGACGGAATTTTCGCAGAACGGCCCCGAAAAACGGAACCAATGGAAATCTCAATCCGGCTATAAAGAAGTCGCGGAACACGACCGCCTCGTACGGTTCCGGATTCGGGATCACTTCATCCCCCGGCGCCCGGCTCCTTTCGCTCGAATGCGCGAGAAGCCCGTTGCGGCCGGTATGAGTCCGGTCGCTCCTCGTCAATCTTGGATCGGCAAATAATGCCGGTGTGCCCTTCAATCCTGACCCGGCGGCTTCTCCGGGGCAGGCCAGATTCGACTCCATCACCCCCATCCGGGGCACTGGCCGCTGCGCTCCCTTCGGCCCCATTATAGTCTGCAGATTCGGCATCTTCTTCATGTGCCATTCCAGCGCTCCCCGACCACGCGCGGTTCTCCGGGAGGTAATCGACCACGGGCGCCGATATTGCAGGTGCTATAGCGCGAATAGGTTTTACAAGTTCAGGTTCTCCCAAGCCGACCCCGAGTCATGCGACATATTTTCGGCCCCGGATTGTGCGAGTTGGGCAGCAAGTTCGGCGCAAAAGGAAGAAAGCCCGGATGCGGTGTCGTGGGCCGCTCCAACCGAATCCCCGGATGAGGAGCTGGACATAGGCGTTTGCTCCGAATGGGTGCCTGTGCTTCCGAGCTATGAAGAAAAACGAGAATGCGTTCAATAGAGCCGAAAGCAACTCGCTCACCTTTCCCAAAGCCCCCAAACCCAACCCCGGAAACCTAACCAACGAAAAAGAAACGAAACTGCATATTTACACCTTACCGAATTTGGAGGAAGTTCCCGGATGCGGAGACCGAAAGCGTTCCTCGAATGCGTCGGCGTCAGAGCGCAGGGCAAGTGCCCGCCCCTCCCGCGTCTTTGCCTTTTATAGGCAGGGGGCGGCCGTGGGGGGAGCGTCGCGTCGTTTCACGCGACCGAGGAGTCGTTTCGCGCGACCGAGGCATAAAAAAAAAAAAAAAAAGTCTCCTCATCCCGGGCGGCGCCGGGCACGTTCGGTACGGTCATACTCGGCGAGATAGCGTTTTTTCGGCCGCTTTGCACTTTCGGCAAAAACACATTCGGCGTGTCAGCGTTTTGGCGGCCTTGCCCGGAAGGGGCCGCCCATTCCGGGCAAGACCGGAGGGCTACTGTTGGGGGCAGGAGTGGAATTGGCCACCCCGTCCCCCCTAATCGTGTGCGCCTCATATGTTTGGTGTGCGCAGGTACAGGAGAAAACCCCGATAGCGCGAGCAGGCGCGCATTCGGTGCGACATCAGGCCCCGGGACGGAAGGCCCCGATAGCGCGGGATGACGCGCATTCGGCGTCGACGGGCGCCAGGAGAAAACCCCGATAGCGCGAGCAGGCGCGCATTCGGTGCGACATCAGGCCCCGGGACGGATGGTCCCGATAGCGCGGGAAGACGCGCATTCGGCGTTTACGGGCGCCAGGAGAAAACCCCGATAGTGCGAGCAGGCGCGCATTCGGTGCGACATCAGGCCCCGGGACGGAGGGCCCCGATAGCGCGGGAAGACGCGCATTCGGCGCGAGCCTGGACGCATTTGGCGGCCAGGCAGAAAGGAAAGCCCGAATGTGTCCTGGTCGGTGGTTAACCGGCAAGCGTGGGCCCTTGGGCCATTTACTTGTCTGCCCCGTGTCGGCCGCTCCTGTACGTTGAAATTAGGGTTGCCAGGGGCATTCTTGTACAAAATGCAACACGACTTCCTATAAATAGACCCCCCAGGGGACGTTGTAAGGGACTTCTGGACTCCGTGCGTTTTAGCCGGAGCACAAGGAATATAAGGTTCGTGTTGTTCGTTTCGTTTTGTACTTCTACGTTTCCATTGTCACCTGTTTTGGTCCTTCAGGGGGTGCAACCCCAAAGGGCCAAAACAACAAATCTGTCTTGTATTTCTCTGTGGAGTCCCAGGTGATGTTGATCTTCTGCCAACAATCCTGTGCAAACTGACATCCAAAAAGGAGATGTTCAAGTGTTTCAACCTCTCCTGAGTTGCAGAGCACACAAGCTGAAAGGAGAATATGTCTACTACAAACCCCAACTAAGAAATTCATTTCTAGAAGCAAGGAGAAAGATACTGTACAAACTGTTACTTATGTCCTTCACCTCCCTTCTTTCTACCAAGACCGCAGCTGCTATTTTGGCTCTGCTCCTGCTAGCTCTCAATGACCAATGCTGAGTCAAGTGTGGAAGGGGAGGAATGTCCGATCATAATCCAGCACATGTGGCAGTTGTGCTTGAGCGGCGATGCCAGCTCATTGTTGCTGGACACAACCTTTCCACGTAATGGCCATGAGTACCAAGGACACGTGATCGCTATTGGCACTGACATAGCACAGGAGAATGTAGGCAGATGGGGGTGATGGGTGGGACTGGTAGCAAGGCTATCTCAGTCCTTTTACCAGCCGTTCACTCATCTTGCAGACTACTAGTAGGAGAATGTGCTGCATACAAATTCCAAACTTTACCATGTCTCGTGTAATACAACCAGTAGGACATGCAACGCGCAAGGGGACCATTTCGTGCTGTCCTCAAGACAAAAGCTTCTACTTAGCTACGTTCATTACCATGATAAGAATCCTTATGTATCTCAACCCGACACATTCAGACCATCATGCATCACACGAACATTTTCACTTCTAAAGCTGCAGATTAGCTCCGTTACATCCGTATATGCTTTGAGGAACAACTAGTGCCTCTACAGTGTATTACTATATATAATTGGGATCGGTAATGCTTTGGTCCCTCTCTACCTCTCTCCCTACCCGAAACACAACCATTACTTCTCTTGTTGTCAAAGAAAAAAAAAAACCATTACTTCTCGTTAGGCATATACATATAGCATGGTAGTACCTTTACGATCTTATATGCTAGAGTCAAATACCTCTAGTGAAGGACAAGTCAAATTTCTGGCAATTGAAAAATAATAGCAAAATTACTGCTCTGCATCCTACCCTAGTGGGGCATTTGGTAATTACATTCACCAGCATGACAAAGTTCCTAATGTATCTCAAACCTGATTACTCAAAAAAAAAAAGATGTATCTCAATCCTTGACATTCAGATCCCTGTGCATCACATGGAAATGGAACATTTTAACTTTTAAAGCTTAAGGCTGGCTTGATTTCAATGTGCTAATTAAAGGATGGGCCATAGCTTTTTTTTTGAGATTACACAGTACAACGCAGACGCTCAACACGCACGCACACTCACCCCTATGAACACACGTACGCAAACCCTACCCCTATGAGCACCTTCGAAGGACTGAGCCGACAAATCTTGAAGTTCACGAAGTCACCACGGGTGCCTCGCTGTCGACGGGCACGTCGCCTACCATTTAATGCATAACGCCGGAAAATTCTGGAATAAATCCAGAATAAAGTGTCGCACCCAGGATTTGAACCCTGGGTGGGAGCCCCCCAACCAATGGCCTTTGCCATTGTGCCTCAGACATCATTCTGGGGCTCAGAAGCGCTTGGACTATTTATAGGTAGAACCTGACAGGGCAAGGAACTAGAGTCCTAATTTCCTGAGAATAAAATGCAAGCCACAAAATGCTAGTGCTTCAAATCTGATATATATCACCTTGTTCATTGCTGGTCATCAGGATTGAGAAGCATTGGGAAGTATTGTAACACACACTTGTGACTGCCAGGATATTTGTCATGAGATGGAGGTGGATGAAGAAACTAAAGCACCATTGCTGGCAATTCAAACAGCGAAGATGGCTACGAATCCCTAGTTCGAGTAGATATGGTCCTGCGTGCTTTCTCAGGTTTTGTATCTACTCGCCTTCTCCTTCCTACAAACGCTCACGTTCTTCCTCGGCTCTCTCCCTCTTCCCCATGTCTCTACCCCGAAACTTGATATTGCTCTCTAGTGAGTAGCCTATTAGTGGAAGATCCTGGTCCATACATTTGGTTTCAGATCGACTTGGTTTTTAGTGGAATTTTGCTTCACCCGTGGATCCGTCATTCTGGCACTGAAGCGAAAGGCACCCAAATATATCAGTTGGAAATGGCTGCATCCATCGATGCATTGAAGACTATGGATGAGATGAAGACCCGATTCGCGTGGTTGCAGGAGATGGTGAAGACCACGTTCGATAAGCTTTGTGGCCTCAATTCATGTTGTTTGTTGGCTGAGTATGGTTGCATTAAAATTGGACTGATCATTCACATCTGGCTTGATAACCAGATACGAGCCTAGCATGGAAAATCAAATATGATATACTAGTATACATATGTTTTAACATTATTCCGGGCAGTTTCTTAAAACATTATTGATACAACATAAGAATCTCTTGGAATAACTCTACATCAAGTTCATCTTTACTATCCGAAACGTCCATGTTTTTGTATGTGTGGGAAGCATTATTTGCTTATTTATATATGCAATTGACCTTGAAAACATAATTGGTGAGTGGTGGCCATAATAAATATAGCTGCTGACCAGAAAAGTGTGGTAATAGAAAAAGAATACTACATAAAAAATAAAGCCAGGACACAGAAGCAATTGAACTATCTATAAGTAGTAGAACCTCACGGGTGCAACGAGCTAGTGTCTTGAGCCCTCAGAATAAAATTCAAGCGAGAAAATGTTAGTCCTTTAAGACCAGCCATCCAATCTCCTATATATCACCGTGTTGCTTGCTGCTCGTCAGGATTGGGAATCATTGGGATGTTTTTAAACCCACACTTACGATTGCTGCCATAGACATAGATACTAGTTGCCTCTTGCTGATCGCCACCCACTGCATCAGAGATTAGAGCATGTGGTTAATACCTAACATCTATAGGTCTGCCAGTATATCGCGGCACCCATTAACAATTTTCCAGTATGCTGCGTGTCGTTGCATCAACTTCAGCAAACTGTCTTAGGATGGAAGACCCTACTCCATTGCTTTGCTGGGCAGTCCATTGCTAGGTAACCCTTGTGCACCGCTTGATCGCCGTGGTCCCCAATGTCAATTTCGTTTCAGGACATATTGGCATGCGTCCATATCACTGTATGTTCTTTCGAGAAAAAGATCCAGATAAATTGAGTTGTTGGCATGACCTTGCAATGTTCAAATGAAGCTGATACAAAATCTCAATATCACACATGGATATAGCTTTAGTTCTGGCAACAAGAACTGCCATAAGATGCAATATAAAGAGTAACGAGCATACACCTGTGCAAATTCCTGCAACTGCATTTTGACATGTCTATTTGTTTTCATATTTTTTTTTTTTTTGACAAATCTGGAGGGGCCGAAGCCCCTACAGTAAAATGCATTGATGAAAAAGAAAGGTTCAACAGAAAACAAAAACAAGTACAGAAAGGGAAGAGAAGAGGGAGGACTACAGAATTACAGAATTACAGGATTAAGAAACAAAAAAGATCAGCCTTAAGCTGCTATCAATTCTAGCTGGTGTATCCATTGATTGAACTGCAATTCAAGTCCTTGTTTCAGTCTGAACCGGATCAACCTTAGTTCCTGAAAAAAGAATCTGACACAAGCATCTCTGTTCCTGCTAATCCCATTGAAGATGAGCTCATTTCTGGTTGACCAGATATTCCAGCACAAAAGTATTACTATTTCCATAGAGAACATCGAGTTAAGCTGAGGCTTCAACTGAGCACACAATTCAGGGAATGAGCCATTATCAGGTATGTCAATACCAACAAAACTCCAACACAGCCTTGCAGAAGCACAATCAGCAAAGAGATGGTCAATAGATTCTTCAACAAGGTGATTGCATAGAGCACAGTGATAAGAATCAAGCTGAAGATTCTTCCTTCTCAGCAAATTTCTAGTGTTGAGCCTATATTTGTTCAAGAGCCAAAAGAACACTTTGTGTTTGGGTTGATTTTTACTCTTCCAGAGCCATTTGAAAGCAATATGAACCTCAGTGTGACCCACCAACTTTCTGTAGATTTTTGCTGAGCTGAAGAATTTGGAGCCATTCTCAACAGACCAGGTATCCTGCTCATCTGAAAGTGTCATCGAAGAGACCAGGTTCGCAGCATCTGCAGCTGGTCAAACGCTTCCAGAGACAGAGGGAGATGGAAAAGATCAGACAGGTCTCCACATTGAAAAACCTTCTTGGCAGTCATCATATCTCTCTTGACGAAGGAGAACAACTCAGGCAAGGTGTTGCTCAAAGCATTGTTGGACCAGTCATCATGCCAGAAGAGGATACTTGATCCATTTCCCAAAACCGGTTTGAAAAAATCTTTGAATTGAGGTAGGAGTTTCAGAATATCCCTCCACCAGAATGAACCTTTCTTATTATGGCTTGGGAGCTTACCATTTGGGTAGTGCTTTTCCCGCACTAGCTGAACCCGAGGTAGTTTCTTTATTATTAAAAAATTTATACAAATTTTTCATCAAGAGGGCCTTATTTTGCTTTTCCAAGTCAATAACTCCAAGCCCACCCTCAATTTTGGGTTTACAAACCATGGTCCAAGCAGCTTTGGGAGGCTTATTGGCATTAACATTGGATCCCCTCCAAAGACAGTGCTTTCTGAACTTATCAATTTGCTTAATAATTCCTTTAGGCAAAGTGATGGAGCATAGATGGAATGAAAGTAGAGCTGAGAAGACTGCATTGACCATCTGCAGCCTACCTGCATGATTTAAGAAAGGAGAGACTACAGCAAGTCTTCTTTCAAATTTGCTCACTAGGGGCATAAGATAGGTTAAAGGGAAGCTTCCCTTAGAGCATCCAAAGGTAGCAGTCAGAAAATTCAACCTTTCCTCTGACACATTGATAGGAATCGTCATTGACTTATTGTAGTTGACCTTCAGCCCGGTGCACATATAGAAACTGTTCAGCAAAGATTTCAGGAAGTAAAGCTGTCTGTAGTCCCCCTCCATCACTATCAGTGTATCATCGGCATATTGAACTACAGGAAAGTCAGAAGTTGTCACTGAGGGAATTGGAAGGTGAAGTTGCCCAAACTCTTTTCCTTTGTTTATCATTGCCTGAAGAAAGTTAGCAGCCAGCACAAAAAGAAGAGGGGAGAGGGGATCCCCTTGTCTGACCCCTCTCCTACAGTGAATATTTTTGCCTGGTACTCCATTGAGGAGGACTTTTGAGGTACCATAATTGAAGATTTCTTTCATCCATTGCACCCATCTTTGCCCAAAGCCCATGCTTTCCATCAGTGTTAATATAGATTGATGCTCAATCTTGTCAAATGCCTTTTCAAAGTCTAGCTTGATAACCACAATTTCTTTTCTAGAGTTCTGGCAGAGGTGGATATATTCATATGCCCAGGCCACACAATCTTGGATTGTTCTCTTTTTGATGAATCCATATTGATTCTTATGTACAAGAGAGGTGATTACTGGCTGCAGTCTGTTTGCAAGTAACTTGGTGAGTAGCTTCATTGATGGATTTAAAAGAGAGATAGGTCTGAACTCATTGACATTTCTGACCCCATCAACCTTAGGAATTAAGGTGATGAAAGAGGAATTAATATTCGAGGCAGGCTTGGTGATTATAGAATCCCTCACAAAGATTGTAGAAGTCCTGCTTGATGACAGACCATGATTTCTTGAGAAACTCATTGTGAAAACCATCTGGTCTTGGAGATTTATCATTCGGCAGATTTTTGATGACATTGTCAATTTCTTGATGACTGAAGGGTGCCTCTAGCAAATTCAAGTTGTCTGCTCTTTGAATAAAAAACATTGGATCAATATTTAAGCCCAAAAAGTCTGAAGTACCCAACCTATCCTTATATTCTTCCTAAAGGATCTGCTCTTTGCCACCGTGATCAGATAATGACAAGCCCTGGTTATTGTTCAATTTAGTAATCAGATTCTTCCTATATTTAATAGTAGCATGATTGTGAAAAAACTTTGTGCCAGCATCTCCCATTTGGACCCACTTGATATTTCCTCTTTGTTTCCGAATAATCTTTGTTGCTCAAGCGAGAGAGAAAGGTGGTTTTTCAGGACATCTTGAAATTCCATTCCTCAACACTCAAGTCTCTACTTTCCTCTAGCACTTCAATCAGTTCAAGAATTGATCTAGTATTGGTGATCAAGGTATGCAGGCCCATTTTGGTAGCTTGCCATTCCCTAAGATTTTTCCTCGAAGTTTGAATTTAGCAGTAATAATCTTTGCTTTATCACTGACATTAACGAAGCATTCCAGCTTGAGGTAAGAATACTAGAGAATTGGTTACTCATCATCCAATGATTCTCTATTCTGAAAATCATGCACTTCGGAATAGATGTAGAGATGGTAACAATGCATGGAGTATGGTCTGAGGGAATCATATCAAGTGCCTTGACACTTGTGTTGGGGTAAGATTGGGACCAGGCAGCAGAAGTGAACTCCTAGTCCAGCTTTTCAAGGAGAGGGGATGGCTGCATATTTGACCAGATAAATTTTCTACCCTGCAAAGGAATTTCATTGATCCCCAACTGACTGATGGCTCTATTGAACCAGCTGATTTCTGCAATATTGCCTCCAGACTTGTTTCTGTTATCAAGAGATCTAATCAGATTAAAATCCCCCAACCCCAACCAGTCCACATCATTAGGCATTTGAATATTTCTCAGCCAATTAGTGAAGAGCAATTTGTCTTCATGAACACAGGGGCCATACACACAGGTTAGGACCCAGGAAGAATGGTTATGTACAGAGGAGAATTTAAGAGAAATAGCATAGGAGTTAGTGAAGATTTTAGTCCTAGAAAATAAGTGACTATTCCAAGCCACTACAATGCCCCCAGAGGCCCCCACAGAAGGGAGAAACTCAAACTGATCAACGACATTAGGACAAACTTTCCTGAGAAACTGAACATCAAAACTTTCCTTTTTGGTTTCCTGCAAACACACAATATCACAAGCAGACTGCATAATTTTGTTCTTAACAGCATCCCATTTCCAGCTAGCATTAATACCCCTGACATTCCAGGTCAGTACATTCCATTTTCTGACCGAAGTTTGATTCATAATTGAAACTTACTTAAGAGAGATACAAAGAACACTAGTACAACCAGGTTCACAAAAGACTAACAAAAGAAGACAATTGTCATAAACTGGACAGTAGACACAGCTACTAAACATCACTTGGCCCCATGCCTTCAGGTTATCCAACCTCTTCCTGACTAGGTGCTTGCTCAGAGTTGCTTTGTGAATCAGACTTTTTGGCTGCCTTTTTCTTGGCCACCGGTTTGTTCTTCTGCTTTTTCTTGAGTGTCTCCTCCATGAGCTCTTCTGCCTCCATTCCACAGAACTGCAAGCCCAGATTTTGAATAGTTTTAGTACATCTTTTGTGAGGACACCCAGCAACTTTAGTGCCATTGTTATTTTCTTTATTTCTAGGGCTCCTCCTTACCTTAGTGATGAAAATGTGTTGTGTCGATTTTAAAATGTATTCTATGTCGATTTCAAAATGTATTGTGTCGATTTCAAAATGTATCTATGTTGATTTCAAAATGTATCTGTGACGATTTTGAAGGCAGCCACGTCAGCGATGACGTCATCTGCCATGTCATCTGCCATTTTATCTGCCACGTCATCAGCCACGTGGCATACGCCGTCGGGCGATTCCAAACGGCCAATAATGACGACAAAATGGGTCTATCTATGACGAAATGGAGACGTCACACAACACTAACGCCATTAGCGATGGCGTTAGGACGACCGACGGACAACGAATTATGACCAAAACCAGCCTTCATCCGTGACCAAAACCAATCGGCATAGATTGAATTCAATAACATGACGATGCTTATTTCATCACGGAATGAAGTCCCATCCGTGACGAAAATGTCCAATTGGTCACAACAGAAAATGTGTGACGCGCCATCAATGACCAAGTCATTTTCGTCACAAAATCGTCACAAATTAATCTCTATGACCATTCGAGCATCTTTAGTGACCAATGGGGAAGTTTCAAGGCAGCCCAAGAGGGATCCGCTGCAGAGCTGCTGTCCTCCACGAATTGAAGTATAGGCGACCTAGAAGGGCCCGACAGCTCAATCCTTTTGAACCAATTGGCATGCGCGGGAGACGCCGCCACCTCCTTTTCTTTGTCGCCGGCTTGTCGAGCTTTGATGAGAGCCGCGGGACACGAGAAGGAAACATGGCCCAATTCCAGGCACGCACGACATCTAATTGGCCAACGGCAAGCGTGCCTAGCGTGCCTAGGCAAAAGGCAATGCGGGCAAGGAGTAGCTCTGTTGATCAGATACTTGTTCACCGGAACAAAGGTGGCCATGGCACTGCTGTGCTGGAGCTGGGGACGAGGATTCAAAAATGAAGAGATTCCCCTACCAACGGTTGCCCCACCATGAAGAACGGGCTCAAAGGGGAAGGCGGTGCGGGAGTGCATAGGAGCTGTGGAGATGGGAACAACGTTCGCAACAGTGAGCATAGTGCCGCCATATCAGAGCTCGCGACATGCCCATTGGCTCTAGAGGAGTTCATCAAAGGGATAGCGTTGGTGCCAGTGAAGAGCTTGCTACCAGCAGGGTTTCTAGCAGTAGACTCATTGGCCATGGCAGTGTTCATCAGAGGAACGGCATTAGCCCCAGTAAGAGGAGGGGTATCCCCCAAATGCGAGAATTGAGAATGCTGGCTAGCAACCCGGGTGAAGGAGCGTGGATTGGAGCGCGGAGCAACCGACACCCATGATCGAGCCTCCTGTTCCCGGAAATTCCTAAGCTCCAGACGCCAATTAGGACCACCCCCTCCCAAAGATGAAAGAAAAGCTTGCAGGCAGAGCATTCGAATGAAACAAGATTTCTAATAAAAATGCCAATGGCCTTAGAGGCAACAACGAATCTGAAAACACGGTCTCCTAATTGTAGAACATTAAAGAGCTTAGCAGAGCCTCCAATGGTGGCCTGGAGGATCCGACCCAGCAAATCTGGAGTGAGCTTGTATTTGCAGCGGCCAAAGGAAACCACAAGGAGGAAGGCGTCATTGGCAGAAAGGGAGACCGACAATCCCAAGGATGACCGGAGTTCCCCTTCAATCCGCAAGCCCACATCGAGCGAGAGGCCGGGGAGCGAGGTGAGGGGCAAACTCACTTGTGGTCCAGCCATTGTAGTCGGAGCCGACGTAGAAGTAGCGGGGCGCCGAATCAGAGCCAACCCATCAGCCACGCCGCCCCGGCGTCCAGGGCCACGCGGCCAAAGGGAGAGAGGGGGACCGGCGAGGAGGAGGTGTCGGCGACGGCGACCCCGGTGGGAACAGCGAGGAAACAAAGGTGTTGAACGGCGGCGCCCGGGGGTTCATCGGCGCGTGGCGGGTGTGGCGCTCATCCCTCTCCTTGATAGCTGTCCACCTGTTGCTTGCCGAAGGCTTGGAACTTGCTCGAAAGTTGGACTTTGGTTCGACGAAGGTGAGAGATTCCGTCGCTGGTCAAACTGCCGGTAATTCTTGTTTTCATAGTTAACCTCATATGTTTTAAATGTTGTATGTGTCGGCCTGTAGACCTATATTGCCTGTTAGGTGATCTCTAACCAAAGATATTGACACCGAAACAAAAAAGATTGTACTATATGCCTCCTCCTCTTTCATGGTGGACTGCTCAAAAGTGTGAATTCTCCAACGGACAAGAAACCAAAAAAAAAGGAAGCGACTAATGCACGCACGGGGTGCATTAGCCTTACCGCACGCATGCACTAAAAATAGATTAGTACCATGAAAAGTACCTTTCCGTTTCTGGAATCCGACAACACGCACGGTGAAGCGCACACACACGGCGCGCGGGCAAATTTAATGAACTGCTCGAAGGCACACAAAATAAAAAGCCCATGCACCATAACCGAACCTCCACGGCCCACCGGCTTCACGAAACCCCCCAGGCTGTTTTGCTTCCTTTCCAGAATGCCGCCACCATCGCCAAAAAGCAGCAGGCCGCCACCACCATCGCCCCAGCCAGGCGATCTCAAAAAAGAGGGGAAACAGGGCAGATTGAAACAACAGGTACGGTATTCATCAGCAAGTACTATCGTCCACAGGAAAACCATGGATTTACATGAAATGTTTAAGCAAATCTGTACCTAGATGAAGGAAAATTATGATCTCTACACTTATGCATAACCTGAAGTCAGATCTGATACTACAGAATAGATCCAGTGATAGAACTGAGCAATTTAAGTTTCTCTGCATGAGCGATTCAGTTGTTTTATCAGGACCAACTTAGTACTAACAAACTGTTAGATCAGTTGTGTTGATTTAGCAATTCAACACTGGCTTTACTACTGATATAACCAAAGTGATTCATCACCTAATGTCAGTCTCTTGCTGCAAGCTGAATAACCAAAATTTGATCCGTTTAGATAAAGTTGATGTTGTATTAATTGAAAATCCATCCGACTGCTGCACATATTATCTACTTTGATATCATGACATGTTTATTCTGATGCTTCATGGTCTCACACCTGCACAAAATAAAAGTAAATAGAAACCATTAGCACAAAAAGATGTTCCAGTGAAGTGGACAAATGAAAATGATAACCAAAAAGATGGTCTCTGCAGTGAGCCATTCATTTTAGTTTTTGGTGTGCCATTGGAACAAAGCTTGTATTGCATTAGCATATCAAAAACCTAGGACAGTGAGCCAAACAACACCACTTTTGGTCATATAAAGGACAAGGGAAAAACTCCCATCTATTCACTCATTCTCACATCTGAACAATGTTTTGCAATACTAGTAGTGAGGAAAAGAGCAGCAATAGGACTGCTTTTCACATTGCACTACCAGAGTAAGAATCTATGGAACATTACTGTACTACGTCAGTAAGTCCCTAAAAACATCTAGCTTGTGATATGTGCACAGTGTGTTAGATGAGTAATGAATTGAACAAATTAAGCACATCACATGTATGTCTAGTAACTTGCAGAGATACTGTTATTTGTCTACAAGAACTAGTTCAGCTTAAAAATTTACCACCAAGCAATACTAGTGAGGAAAAGAGACAGTAAGGGTTACAGATTAATAAGGAAGATTATCCTAATGTATCACAGCTGAATTCAAATATTTCTCACTAAAGCACAGATTTATCTTTTATTACACTGCATAAACACAAGAACATGCTACATTTGGTATGTGGAGAAAAGGAAGGCATTACATGTTATTGTTATCTTACTATATACATCCTAACATGCAAACAAAAATAGCACCCTTTATGTTTTCTTCTGTAAAAAATCATGGATCACAGGTTAGAAAGTGGCATACAGGTCTGGGATCATTCAAAACACTTGTATTGCATTAGCATATCTGATATAGCTAACGTAAAGATCTGCCTATACTGAAGCAAATTCTTTTTTATATTAAGCAGTATAAAAAAGAACTTGCTTTCAGAATGCTACTGAACTACTTTACTAAAGACAATGAACAACTTTTCTTAATTTGTTGAACTGCTTTTCTAAAATCAGGTAGCAATTTGTTTTTCTAAAAAATATCACTGTCATACTGTATCACACTTATAAACTGCCGGCATTTTGTGTTCTTAGGTATGGATCTTAACAAGTCTCCACCAGAATTTGATGAAGACTTCTTGGATGGATTGGGTTTGGAATTAAGTGGCCCAATCTTTTGAACTCAAATGCCGGCGATTTTAGAGACGCCTCAACCTGCTGAACCACAAGAGAACTGGCAGGCTTTCCCTTGAGTTGGTAATGATGGTTTCGAATAGGCAATTCCTATGGGTTCAGAACAGTTTGTTCCTACAGTGTCTGAGATCATAATGTCATTGTAACAAGCAGCAATAGAATGTTCTACTGCTGATCCTATACTTCCTATTGATTCAGTAGTTCATCCTATAGTTGGTGTTGACAAGATGAGGATGAAGTGTGGTCTACTCCACAAATGCCCTGCAATGGAATGACTTTTGCATCATTGAAAGAAGCCAAAGAGCACTACAACTCTTATGCACTACTTCAAGCTACTATACCCCCCTATCCTTGGTTCCTTAATTGCTTGTATTACATTTTCAAAACCTATAGGTACAATGGAAGGGCCAAGCACTTCAAATGTGGGTAACCCCCCCCCCACCCACCCAAGTCGAAAGCCAAAAAGGCGCAGGAAGGAGAAGTGCCATAAAAAAGGGATGAATGCACAACCAAAGAGGAAGAATAGGAGCATCGTTTGCAAATCATATGATCACAATATACAGAGATTCCTGGAGAAAGCCAGGAGAGAAGCTAGGAGCCAATAAACAGTTTAATTTGAGTGTTTTGGGGAAAAAATATCAGCCTAAGTTAATCTGTATGCCTAAGTTAGTCTATGTTAATCTTATGGTCACAATGAAAAAGAAATGAGTTTTGTCATGAAGATTTGTGTTGACTGACCCAAAAATGTTGCATATCCTTTCTTTGTTTACTAAGTTCATTGCTACCAAGGTGCTACCGATATAAACTTGCCTGACCAATGATATTAACTTGCTACCAGAATACTAATAAATTAGCTGACTAATGATATTAAACTTCTTACTAGTAGTGTCCCTAGTTCTTAGACTAGTATACAACGTACTGTTACACAATGCATATGTCTTATGCTGAACAACCAAACTAGAATTGAAACATTAGTTTAGCATCGCCAGAACAACAACACTTGTCCTAACGAATTGGTAGAACTAGGGATACCCAAAATAGCAGAGCAACACTTGTCCTAACGAATTGGTAGAACTAAGGATACCCAAAATTGCAGGAACTGAATGTTTGTTTGTGTTTGGCAGTCATCTGTTGCTAAAAAGAAGTTTATTGCTACCAGGGCCTGACTAATGATATAAAGCTGCTACCAAAAGTCTAATAAATTGCCTGAGCAAATGATATAAATTGCGAGCAATGATATAAATTGCTAATAAATTCATTAGCATCCTAGGCTACCTAAACATGTGTGTATATCTTGTTATTCGTCTAAGAGGTTCAATTAGCTGCTAGTAGCAGTGGAAAAAAATAATTTAATAGCTAGATATCAGTAGCACATTAGCCTTCCCCCCTTTTTGTAATGGATAAAGAAACAGTACAGTATAGTATTTGTCATGTGTTAGCTCCTGCACCCAAGAACCAGGTGACAAGCAAGCTCACCACACCTCTCCCTCACCCCTGAACCAAGGAAGAAGATGAGCTTGAGCTGTCTCATCTCTCACACACAAAACCTTGTTTCTGCACTTGGCGTTGGCCAAGTCTGAACTCAGAATATGGTGGCAAAAGATCTGCCTTTTCTCATTGCATTGCAACATATTTATACAAAGATTTCAACCAAGTACAAATTACACGAAGTATGGCTAACTACAGCCCTTCATACTCTAGTACTATACTTAGATTAGCCAACACATTGATGATGTACTTGTACCTACTCGTACATGGCCTATTGCTGAAAAAGCAAGTTTGCTCTGTTATTTGTAACTCAAACTCAATAGTATTGATTCCCTAACAAAGTGACCGCATGGATGTGATACAATTTGCTAACGGAACACAACATGGATCAAAGCAAAGACACTTGATAGTAGCTTTACCCCAAAACAGGTTGTACAATAATTATGAGCATGCATGGCATTGGACTTTATCCTATATCTTAAAGAGAAGAAACTTTACCTATTGCAAATTCAACTTCTCTTTCCAGTTCTTCGTTTCATTATCCTTCTGAGTTACCCATTTGTACAGTAGGATCTTGCAGGTATTGGGAATATTGACTACACTATGCTTGTGAGTCACCCATTTGTACTGCAGACTGCCATTCACAGTACACATTTCAGAATCTGCAATGATTGGATTAATGTATGGGAATATTGACTACACTATGCTCAGCTTAAAAAAAACTAGACACAATAAAAGAAAGTGAAAGCAGCAAGAAACTGGATGGTGGGAGGTTTCAGATAGCGTCACACAACATCGTCAGGTTTCAGATAGCAATATCTATGGTTAAGCTACGGTCAACAAACAAAGTTGCCGGTCACACCACGGGGCAGGGGGACCAAAATGAAAAAAAGGTAAAAGCAGGAGGGGGTCATCATGAAACCCCTGCAAATGAAAAAAATCACAAATATTATTAAGTTTTTCTCTAATGTACCTCTTCAAAGACAATATCAGAATATTACTCATATCGCATGAATATATAGGTAAACTAAACAAGAAATAGACAAAGCACATCAATGATTTTCAAAGGAAAAGCAGTTCAACTATTTCAGAACAGCAGTTCAAAGAATTCAGAAAAGCACTTCAACGATTTTAGAATAGTAACTCGGTAAAAAGTACCAGGGGTGCCCCCAACTAATGTTATCTATCTATCCATTTTCCAGGCTGAGAAGGCTTTCCTCAAGCAGCCTAAGGTTTGACTGATATAGTGAAAATTGTCATACAGTAACTGTTTCACTTAGATTCAGAAGAAACCCTGATGAGATAAAATGTGCCGTTCATCAATCATATTATAAGCTCAGAAGAAAAATCCTAGCAGAAGAACGAACATCTAGTACATACCCCTCGACCACCAAAGTCAAGAATCCACACACTAGAACCTGACCCCTAAACAAACTCATCACAGTTACATTTCAAGAAGCTTATTACATCTTCAGTATCCACAATTCAAAAAGCGTAGTCCATCCGCATGCATCAAAGAATCACTTGCACTACACTCATATTTAATATTCTTGTGCAGCTGGCTAAGGTAACATTCACATCTCAGATAGCAATCAGAAAAGTCAGTGATTCCTAGTACTGGTAGAAGCTAAAATTCACTAAGAAACACTAAAGAATTCTAAGCAAAAGAAAAAGGAGTTTTGGACAAGAGACACATGCACAAAATAATTTTGTGAGATCCTAATAGCAACAAAGAAAACATGATTTCACCTTGCAGATGTTGGGTTCCTCTGCTGGCTCAGCACGCAGCTCGCTTGTCGCTGGAGATCACTCCTTTTGGTTGCAATTGCAATAAGAACAGACTCTGCAGAAACAATTTGTGCAGGAATCAATGAACTTTCAGAATTCAGAAACCATAGCAGCTCAAGACATCCAAGAAAACATACCTAGCTGTCTGTCATAACAAAACCTCCTTATGATCAAGCGTGACAATTAGTGATCAAACTAGGGAAACTGAATTATAACACAAACATACACAGACTAGTTGAATAATTAAAAACAGAGGAAACAGGAAAGCCAAAAGTTGTGTCAACACTAAAAATTGATTCAAACAAAATCATAAACTCAACTGACAGAGAAAGTAATTCACTGCAGAACACAAAGCGCAAAAGCTAGCTGCACTAGAAATTAAGGGTAATGGCTTGGAGTAGACTGAATTGTTGTTATTATGCTATGGCAGCTGGTAATAGACAATCTCTAGAGTTCAGTCAACCATCAAAGCTAGCACTTGCACTGATCGATGCCTCATATAACAGAAGGAAGAACACAAAAAGGAAGAAGAAAAGAGGGGAAAAAAAGTCCTACATACATCTTGAGCTCCCTCTTACTCGACCATTGATGCAGTTGCCATTGATGGGAAGGGGCGTCCTGTACACCTCCTCTTCCTCGGTTCTTCACCTGAACCATCTGACCACCGCCATGAGAGACCACAAATCATCACCTAGCAAGTGCTAGCTTAGGAACAGATACGTGTCTGTACCTAAGCCCCTGTTTATCCCAAATCCAAACCCTAGCAACAATAATTCCACAAAATCCGAGCAATCCCCAATCCAAATTCTGCGAGGCCCTAATGTTCCCCATCCCTCATCCCTAATTAGGAGACTGACAACAATGTGAACGCACCAGTACAAGGGTTTACCCATGAGCACGCGGCGTACCATGGAGGAGGCCTAAGATGGTCGGGCTTATAGCCTGCACGCCCGCTGCACGCGCAGCAAACCAGCCGCCGCCGTCGCCGCCACCCTGGAATCACGACGGCGTCGCGGCTTGCGCGCCCGGATCCAGCCGTCGTCGCCGCCTGCACGCCGCGAACCAGCCGACGCCACGGGCGAGGAATCAGCCGCCGCCGCGAGCGAGGAACCAGCCGCTGTCGCCGCAGCCCCGGAATCCCGCCGGCGTCGCGGTCCGCGTGCCCAGAACCAGGAGGAGCTCGCCGAGGGGGAGGAGGGCTACCTCCATAGCCGGATGGGGAAAGGGAGGAACTCCGCATGGAGTCGTGAGGTGCGAGTGGTGGAGACAGAGAGACTGGGTTGAGGGAGAGATGAGTGGACGAGAGTGCGTTCGAGATTGCCCTTGGATGATGGATGGACGGCGGTGGGAGCGTGCATGCCGGTGGACAAACGGACGCACGGATGAAAAATAGTCTTTACCAAAAAAAAAATAGAAAACTTAGAAAACTGACAGAAAGTGTTTTTTGACGGTGTACCAATAGAAAATTACTGACTTGTCTAGATGGATAGAGAAATTAAATTTTATTAAATACAAATAGTTCTGGGGTAGATGAAGAATGGTGCACACACTGCTTTTGCAATTTTTGGTCGGCTCAACGAGAACCTATTTATTTGTAGGCAGTTGCAAGGGTACAACTGCTTACTGTAACACGTCTATTTCTCAGTATCCCCATACAAGATCTGAAAATGAGATGACGTTATTGGAACTTAGATGCATTAAATCCTGGATCTTGCACGCCACGTGCAATGACGGAAGGTCACTTAGCAATCTGTGCGTGCAAAACTGGATAATCCGATTTCAGAAAATTGAATGATCGAGTTTCACCAGTAAACCAACAATTTTTTTCTCAGGAGAGATGATCATCGAGAGGCAAACGTACCTTATGTTTTGATTTCCCTATCTAGGATCGAGATAAGCCAGATATACAACCCTTTCAATCACCATAGAGAAGAAGGTGATCCTGTCAGCAGGGCAATTGCTGTTGCCGAGCCCCAACTTGTACTGCTGACGCTATCACTCATGCTAATGTCCAGGCAGGGTGTGTCTGACAACCAGATGAACTCAGTGTTCATCCTGTCGGCCTTGACGCTCTCACATGATCCATCGGCTTCAACTAGGGTATCAATGGCTTCGAGTTCAGCATCCCCGTCTCTTAGGATGTGTGCTGGTTATCTCGCACTTCAGCCTATTTTTCCCCCACAAGGTAGCTCGGCATGTTGCTGTTGAAGCAAACAACCCCAGATGCTCTGTAGCGCGCGACAGAGGTGCATATCAACTTGTAGCTGAACCCCCCTGCAGAATGCACTAGAGCCGTTCAGTGGCCGACGTGGACATGGGATGTTGAGATGGCTTAAGAAACCATTTCGGAGCCATGGCGTGGAGACGCCCATCCTTAGGAGTACTATTGTCTTCGACCCAATTTCCTGTTGCATCCCACTCCAAGGGAAATGACCCGCTGACTAATTGACTCGCTCAGTTTTGTTCGCTTATCCTCGTACTAGCAGTTAATTATGATACCCACAAAGCTTGTAGTTTCAGCTGTTTGTGATAGCACGGTGTGAGAAACTTGGTCGCTATTTATAGGCAAGGCTCAGTCCCTGGGCACGGGTACCTCCAATTTTTTATTTTTTTATTTTTAGTCAAATAATTGATAAAATATATAAAAAATAATATTTATACTGAGGGTAAGTAATTGAGCTTTTGCCCCCCTGCTTGGATCCACTATGCAGCTCAAGTGTTTTGTTTTCCCTTTTTTTCACCACCAAGACGGTGCCAAGAACGAGGTGATCCTCTCAGTGTCGTCCCCGCTAATGCTAATGTTGATAGGGCAGCGTGTGGCAGACAACCCGATGAACCTAGGTGTTGTGCGGTTAAAGCAATGGCTACGTAAATGGTAATGGGAGAGAAAAACGCTGAATAAATTAAGCTTGTAGTTGATTTGTTTGGTATGGGATCATAACGTAGATGGTGAAGAAAAAGAAAAGCTTCTGGTCAAAAAAAAAAAAAGAAAAAGAAAAGCGCTATGAGAGCAGGGGACTAGAACGGATAGCGCTCGGAGGAGAGCGGTAACGAATTTGTACTAGAGCGGACTGCTTGTTCCGGGCGTATCCACCAAACACTGATAGTTCGTGTGCATCTCGTCGCCAGTGACGCTCTCGCTCGGCAAGGTTGTTGCGATCACCCGGTCTGCCAGCTTCATTTTGGGCATCAGCAGCTCTCACTTTGGTATCCCTGTCTCCGAGGACGTCCTCGCAACCTTGACCTATTTTTATCACGAGGCAGCTCGTTGTATTGCCACAGTAGCAGAGAAGCCCAGAGGCTCTGCAGCGTGTAGCGGATGCATTACATTGGCAAGACATGCGGGCATTCAATGGCGGCTTCATCCTATAGAAGATCCGAGGCCATGTTTCCTCAGCTCGTGCCATATATCTTGTTGTAGTCCGTCAACTCTCCTCGTGCGAACCTGATGGCCTTCTTGGTGACGGTTCGACGCTCGGAATAATTTCTCGAGTTTTTAAGGTGTTTTTCGGTTTTGAACTCGGCTAGCTATAATTTGAGGACAGTCCGCCGTTCATGTTTTGCCGATTTGGATAGTACTACGGGGAGCGTTTGGTACTGTCGCATTAGTGTAGCAGACTTTCCGTACTACTATGGCGAACTGTCCGGGTACCGTAGCTGATTGTCCGGGTGTATAGCATTTTGTGCCAATTAGTCTGTATCTTGCCCATTCATTGTCCGATTTGATCCCCGTTCATTCAGCTGTTCTTGTGGAGTCCCTCTATGTTCCAAGGAACATTCGCTCTCAACATAGGGTCGTGAACATCATCATTTAGGATTTGCATCTTCAGGACATTTGTCGAGTTGAGAACATAAAGTTTTGACACTGGATAGGAAAATCAAAACTTATGGTGTGCATCCGGTCCTTAGCTATATAAGATCTTCAAGATCAAGTCAAAATCTTGAATAACAATGGTATAGTCTTGTGCATCGGGTTCCAAAAAACATGATTTGTTCCAAAACACTCTTGTTGCGCTAGTTTTTCTTATGGGAGTACATTCCTTTTTATTCTATTGGAACAAACATTAGTATTAAAATTGAATATATACTAGCCCATCAACCCGTGCTCTCGCACGGGTTAGATTATTTGATATGATGATGGTTATTACTGTTAAAATAAATTTGGCTCCACGTTGGTTATTGTTTTCCTTCCTTTGTTTGGACATTGTGTATAGCAATATTATTTGATTATTATACTTCTAATAATATTTGTTGATACTTTAACCTCATTTTTAATTTATTTGTATTAGGGTTCATATTGGTAAAATCATGTTTAACATAACATAAATGATATTTTTTCATTTCAATCATAATATATTAGATATGGTTATCATTAATTAATTTTTAGGACACAACTTTTCCATGTGTGACATCTAAAGTTGTTGAGCTAAAATATTCTTACTAAATTTTAAGTTAAGCAAAAAAAGAATGATAAGAGATTTTTGCAACTTGACGTGTGGTTTCCAATATATGGTACTAAATGTGTGTGTTTTTATATCATTCTAAATGCATTTATGTGTGTATAGCAGTAGCCCTCGAGACCGATGGTAGTAAAGAATAGAAGGTTGTCTTCGAATGCTATAAAGAGATGGCTTCTTTAATTTCTCTCAATAAACAATTAATTGATTTTATACCTTTGATGACATCCCCTTTCTTCTCTTGTAGCCCCCCTTTCTTCTCATTATAGCTCACGCTCCCAGCTCCAGCAGCAGCACACAAATTGCATAGTCAAGGGTAAGTTGCTAATGCCCGTGCATCAAACTTACCATGAGCTGATTTTGCAGCGTTGGATGCAGGAGTTGCATACCCCTGATCACCTGGATTATTGGAACCAACAGGAGCTGAGCCATAGGGTCGTTAGTGGGCCTATGCATGACAACGCCATGCCCATTGACAGGATCTTCTCCTGGTCAGCCTTTTGCTTCATGGTTTTGATTTCTCCGGCGCTGTACATTTCGACCTTCAAAATTAATAGTCAATAGTTAAAAAACAGAGATTGAGTATCATAAGAATATATTTTTGTCATACAACATTATGTAAACAAACAAAATGATGATTATTGGCATAAAAGCACAAACATTAGTATTTAAAGTTCTTTGTGTGAAGTAATCAAAGGACATTAAAATTAAAATGAGAGTTGCACCTATTTGGTGAATTAGGATCATATCATATATGTTGCGGGAGACAAATTATATTGTAATTATGTGATCTCTAAGATTTCCATCCCATTAGTGTGTAGTGTCGTCGGTGTCAATGTTGGTGTAGATACCATGAATGCCAGATCTCGTAGCACTGGTGCCGCCTGCTAGTTTGTGTGCCACCAGTATCCTTTTCTTGTTTGACACCTCCTTGTCGATCTCTTTTGGACATGGATGAAATAGATAGCGATGTCATTGATGACCACATTGATGAGCACCAGTACATTAGTGGTTGCTCCATAGCCGTGCGTACGCTCATACAGTAGATGGAAATTGTCACCTTGTTTCATAGTTGATAGATTTTGTGGATACTCAAATATTAGGATATTTTAGTTATCAGCGGGAGCATTTGGTGAATAGATCCCCCAATGTGGTCCTTTCTGACTCGTGGTATGTAAAAAATAATGTATAGATATTTTAGTTTTTATTTTTTTTGTCGATAATAATAGCATAGGTGGATAATATCTTATAAGCTAAATAGATTTAATTGTTACATATTGCAAGAACCTGGATTTGGTGGCGAGACATTTCTATCTAATGGATGGTTTCTAGCATCTTTTTCTTAAGAATTAATATAGGGGCTACCTCATCGCCCAAGCACCGAACACATACCCCTTCTGGCCCTAGGAATCCTGGCAAGTAAAACACACCTGGAGACTCATTTATTTATTTATTTATTTATTTTACAGATAGCCCATCATTTAATTGATTACCCTAGGAATGACACAACTAAATCATGCATGGCACCCAGAAACACATTAGAAAATAAAACGCTATGGTACATCGCAATAATCAAAAGTAACCACTTCCCAATTGAGCTGCAAGACTAAGACCACTTGTTCAAATCAAATAAATAATCAACAAAGAACGTAACATTGGTAGTTATTACCTTATATCAATGTAAATCAACCCCAAGCTTGTGTACAGAGGTATACAGTGAAAGTAGATCAGCACCATTGCTCCGTGAACATGCCCAGATATTAACTCTAAAATAGAGAGTTTCCTCACCTGATTTAGGGAAATATGATACTGAAAGGTTAAGGCATTACAACTTGAATCGTTTTGCGGACAATTGGAATGCGAACCTTCAAAATACGATAAAAAATCAATTATTGTCAGAACTCATAACAAAAAAAACTAAATAGCAGGAGACAAACATCTATGAAAACTAAGATGATGTTGCTGTGAGCGCCATGGCTACGCATCGCTGCAAACAATTATCTTCTCCGTTGTTGGTCAGCTGTACGTGCACAAATTGCTCGAGTGGGTAAACACTGCACTAACAGGAGGAAGGAGCAAGTCAACCGACGTCCTTATCCCGGAGCCTACTCGCCTTCGTCATCTGCTCCGGAGCATCGCCGTCCACACATCTGCCCTGCACCTATGGTGGTCCATTGCCTCAATTTTTTAACCACTATAATTTTTAGATTCCAAGTTCACCAAGTATATGAATTACAAAATACACATTAAGAATAAAGGACATATATAGTTCATAAAAAAGACAAATATAGTTTTATTGACATACGGAGTAGAATTGAAGTATTACATATCTATAAAAAAGGAAACACGAATAAACAAATAGGCTAATTGATGCGTGATGCGTTAGTTTATAGCTTAAGATTGGGAGAAAACATGATGGCTAAACAAACAGGCAATTGATTGCATGCAGATTTTGAGACGTATTATTGCAGAGGACTCACGTGTGCTGCTGCCGTGCTACTCGCCGTCCGGCACCTCCCACGGGGCTGCTGCCTGCCGCCGCCGCTGCCGCTGCCGCTATGCATATTGGACAAAGCACAATCACAGCAGAGTGTACGACGGGATGCTGGCCGGCCGCCGGGAGAAATAAGAACCTTCGTACATGCATGATGTGTGTTTCCGTAAAAGAAGATCCGTATTTTTCTACATCGGGCATCGCCGATGGATGAGCTGAGCATGACCGGTCTGTGTAGCTCCCCCCGCCTGCACCACTGGTTAGCGACTTGGCGTGGCCCTAGAGAGGAACGTCGACATAGATGAGATGTAGGAGGGCAACATCGTCGTCCTCCAACTCTCCTTGGCGGCAGCGCCTGCAGGGAAAGATGGAACATACACTGCTACACAGAAGATAACCGCAGCGGGCCTTTTCAATTTTACACAGCGGGCAATGGTGTCCGTCTCCAACAAAAGGCCACGGTAAATCCTGAGCAGACCGCAGCGGGCGCGGCGCCCACTGCGGTTAATTGATTTACTGCAGCGGGCGTCTAAGGTTGCCCGATATGGTAAATCGTTACGAAAAAATAAAAAAAAGAAAGAAACCCTAGATAGGCCCGCTGAGCCCATCCACGGGCCCGCCGAGCCCATCCAGCTGCACTGCCGCCGCCGCCGCCGGATCCGCCACAAGGAGGTGTACTGCCGCCGGATCGAGCCGCAACACCACCGGATCCATGCCCGGGAGGTGCGCCGCTGCCAGATCGAGCCGCCACAGCACCGGATCCGCGACCGGGAGGTGCGCCGCCGCCGGATCCACCACCAGGAGGTGCGCCGCTGCCGGATCAAGCCGCCGCAGCACCGGATCCGCGACCGGGAGGGGCGCTGCTGCCGGATCCACCACCAGGAGGTGCGCCGCTGCCGGATCGAGCCGCCGCAGCACCGGATCCGCGACCGGGAGGGGCGCCGCCGCCGGATCCACCACCAGGAGGTACGCCGCCGCCAGATCGAGCCGCCAAAGCACCGGATCCATGACCGGGAGGGGCGCCGCCGCCGGATCGAGCCGCCGCACCACCGGATCCCTCCGCAGGAGATGGTCCCGATGCCTGGAGGAAACGGAGAGGGAGGCGTTGGAGCCGGCGGCGCCTGGAGAACGACCCGACACCCGGAGGAGAGGGAGACGAAGGCCATGGAGCCGGCGGCGCCAGTAGGGAGGTGGAGCGTGGCTCTCGCGTCGCACCTGGAGGACGCTGTCGCACTTGGAGGGAGGAGATGGAGCACGCGCTCCTCCTGAGTGAGTATGTGAGTGAAGGGGGCGGAGGAAGAGAAGGCCGTGCGCGCGGAGCGGAGCGGTGTTGCGGCCTCAAGTGAAGTGTGTGCCTCAAGTGAAACCCTAAGTCTTCGTTATATAGTCCAAGGCAGATTCGGGCCTTACTGGGCCTATTGGGCCTCGGCCATTTTCTGTGGTGGGCCAAATAGGATGTCCGCTGTGGTAAATTGATTTACCGCAGCGGGCTTCTTAATACGTCCACCACGGAAAATAGGTATTTTCCGTGATAGGCATTTTAACCGCAATCTGGCTGACGTGCTGCAGAGGGCTTCGGGCGATCCGACCTGGCTAGATCTGAATCTGACCGGGATCCTTGCGTGTTGCAGCGCCTCCGCCGCTGTACGGGGGTGAAAGCATCATCGACTCGGAGGTCGGCGAGTTGTTTGAGCGCGGATTCCGCGAGGGCGAGGGTTTCCGCCAATCCTTCTCCATGGCGATCGATCATATCGATCAGATCCGAGTTGTCGACCCGGCGCCTTTGATAGCATGGGATCGGTGGTCGAACCAACGGCCTTAGCAGCTTCTCGGCGAGGTCGGAGCTTTGTTTTTCCGGAGGAGTTGTGGCCTGAATGCCGAGTGCAGTTGCCTCGACAACCGGCGTAGCCTCTGCAGCGTCACAGGAGCCAAAAGCACCGAAGGTAATCGGAGCGATGTCATCGAGGTCCATGGAGGCAGGGAATGAAACCATCTTGTTCATTTGAGATCTATATGCACAGCCCCTACCTGGCGCGCCTCTGTCGACGAAATATCGGCGGCAGTCTACCTAGGGTATGCCTAAGGTAGTAGATAGATTGGTAAGGCACGCTAGATGATGAACAAGATGTAATCAAGAACACGAGATGCTGTGTTTATACAGGTTCGGGCCACGAATCGTGTAACACCCTACGTCCTGTGCTCTTGATCGAGTATGTTTATTGGTATTCCAGATGAGTTTTGGGAGGGTGTCCTGCTCGCCTTATATAGTGGGGGAGCAGGATTACAATCCTGATATCTCGGGGTGTGAAATTACATACAAGGTAACAAAATCGATCTAATATAATCTTCTGTGATCGATATCTTGACAACCGACCAGAGGCGCTGATTGGCTCGTCCTTCCTTCCTTGTCTTCCAAGGCAGCCGACCAGACTTGGGCTTAGGTTGACCTTGTGCTCTTGGGCCAAGGGTCCTCGTCCGAGCAGGCCTGAAGTCATGTCGTGCTGGTATAGGGGTTTATACCCCCACAGATGCCCGCTGCGGTAAATCGATTTACCGCAGCGGGCAAAAATTCATGTTGCGGTAAATAAAGGTGCCCGCTGCGGTAAATCGAGGGATTAACCGCAATGGGCATTTTTGGACGTCCGCCGGAAAAAAAATGGCCTCGTCTTGGAAAATCGATTCTGTAGTAGTGATATGCGGCACCGGTGATGGGAGACAAATCAATGATAGATTTTTTCTTCTTTTTATGTGTAAAATTATTAATATTAATAATAATAATGGCAGAGGTGGGTAATTTTTTAGAAAATTAAATAGGTTTAATGGTCAAGATCGAGAGAGCCTCAAATTTAATGGCTAGATGTTTCGATTAATGTGAGAATTTCTAGCTTTTATTTTTTTTTCTAGCGCATTTGGTGAGAATTAACGAGGAGCCTCCAATTAGTAGTAGTAAGATTCCTATCAAACAAGCCGAATAAATGACTGACCAGACCAATACATCAAATGTTTGGAATTAAAGCCCAACTTAAAAGTACTTAATTTTTATTATTCAAAGAAGGTAGAAATAATGGCTTTTTGAATAAAGAGAACAAAACAGAGATGGATGAACGGAAAATTAAGTCGTTGTGCTGAATGGAAAATTAGGTCCCTATGTTTCTTTCTTTTATGTGTAGTGCTTTCCGCTTATGCTTGAAATAGGAGCAATTTAGTGACACTTAAATTAATTCCAACAATTAGAAAAGAAAAACATCATGGATCTATAATATGGGATCTTACTATTTCTAATTGGAGGTCCAATGGAGACTCCATGTTAACTCTCACCACATGCGCTAGGAAAAAGATAAATGCTAGAAATTCCCAAATTAATCAGAAACATCTAGCCATCAAATCAATAGATTCCGACGATTAGTGACCATTAGATCTACTTTAATTTTCAGCAAAATTACCCACCTTTGCCATTATTATCATTATTGATAAAAAATGGAAAAACTAAATTTATTACGTGGTTCCTAACGCAGGGAAGTGCCGACGCCTCCAAAATAAATCTATTATATTCCCTATCTGATTTCCAACGGATGGGGAATAAGAGTGCCGCCTCACGCCTCGCCATGCATGGCTTCATCACGCAGCCCCCGCTGCCAATGCCGTCAAGCAGCTATACAGCCGGCCAAGTAGCTGTTGGTGTAAACCTGTCATTGAGGCACTGAAGACACAAGTTCAGAAGAGGAGCAAGGCATGAAAGCGGGAACAACAAGTTTGAAGTGGTGGTCAACCAGTCAATCTCGGGGCGTGGTGACCGCGCCCACGTTCTGGCGGTTTACTGAAGCGTGTGTTTTCAGTCTTGTATCTTCGTTTTTAGCAGTTTCTTTCAGCTAGCGTGAGTGGGTTAAGCTCTGGTATAAAGAGCGTTGTACTAGGTGTTGTGTGCTATTGTGGGTTTGCCGGTTAGGCATTTGTATCTCGAACCATTCTAAGCGAAAAAGGGCGCTAACCCCGGGGGTCACCTGGGCGGTTCCAAAACACCTGTGTTCATCTGTGTTCCTGATTCTTGTGTGCGCTTGATCCAATTCACTATACAGCGTGTTTGATTGTTGATCCTAGACTAACAGTATCGAGGAGCCCTCCAGGTCCCAGGCGTGTGTACCGGCACCAGGTCTGCAATTATTTCTACAGGTACGCACGGCCTCTGCTAACTCGCTTCCTTCATGCAACCTGCATATGCTACCCTCGATCGCAAGTGGTGATCAACTTCATAGACCTGAGGTGCCCTTCCTTGCGAAGCCATGGCCCCATTGTTTGTGGCGTGCACCAATAAGGAGTATGGTGTCCCGGTGTCGTCGCCATATCCTGCGCATGCATACATGCATTTGGTTTCAACTAATTTCAACTACCCCATGATCGATCATGTCGTCCTATACTGATCATGGTGCGCGCCTCTCGGGGAGGTCTTCGTGGTGTGATCGTGTTAGCCAGTGTCAGCCTTTGCCATGCTTTCGTATTGATTGCTTCCTAGCAACTTGGCCACCATGCATAAACCAACAAATTTGTGTCAGACATCTCCGGTTTCATAACGAAATTTTTATTGTGGTGATGAGGGGCATGAATGAATGTTTGAGGGTTCTTATTGTGGCTTGTAAGGTTGTAGTGATGATCACCAGGGTGAATGAATCTTTTGCAGAATTAGTTTAACGGTGTCGTCATACATGGCTACAAACATTTGCTATTTATATTGATCAGTTTTGTCTCCTGCAATGTACATGATATGATATCTATTGACCACTAGATATAATTGTTATTTTAATTTAATATCCTTGAATTACTACACATAAATAAGTTTTGATATAATCCTTATCGTGAGCATTGGTAGGAGAAGTCACCTATCTTTTTTATCTCAATCAACCCTAGGTCCACGAGGAACACTGACACCAAAAAGGCACCTAGATCTTTGATAGCCACGGATGAACACAAGCCAGTTGTATGGGAATGCCAGTTCTCCTATCTCTGTCAATGGCGTGCATAGGTTGCTGGTCAGCTGTGAATGATTGGAGTGGAAAAATTTTATCAGCAACACTAACTACAACATGGGCAAGTTGTGCACAAGCGAGAAGAACATAGACGATGCGTTTAGTAGCTTTTTTATGGTCAACACCTCCTCCGTCTATCATTGTCCGAAGCTCCCATGGCTCATAACATGGTGTGCCCTCTGGAGATCGAAGACGATGCATTCTAGAAGCAAGGGTGATGACGTGCACACCGACCTCCAAAGTGAGAAACTAATCTAATGTTTTACCTACTTTTTTTGCACAGATTCTTCAATGTTGGCTAGTATTGGCAACGATGACATTGAGAACAGCCCAACACCTATGTTAATAGCACCACCACATAGGGTGACGTCGACAAGAGTATGGACGCCATCTACACTGACTCCCAGCGAAATGATGCCATAGCACACAGAGGGGGATGACATACTACCGGCCGACACTAAAGTGGCAAGCGATGCTATATCGACTAATTACCTGTGAATACCAACAAGGAAGGAAATGCTACATAACGACAAACTATGAGTGAACACTGATGAGGAAGGCGACGCTACACCAAACTATTAAACGAGGTGACTATTTCTATGAAGCAACGTATACGTACGGTGGAAATCGGCGTCTGGCCATGCGCCTACAACTGACATTCGATTGAGCCGCATCAAGTCGATGGAGGGTCCTGCATCATGGCAACAATGTGGAAGAAGGCAGGAACACGCGTCACCGATGCCACGACGTCTGGCCGCACCTATAAACTAAAGGTAGGCACTTTTTTGCTAGATGCAAAAATTACAATTTAATTTATCTACTACTGACATACATGCATGATATGATATATTAGGTATAGTTTTATTTTTATTTGAACATCCATGAATTAATTCACACAAATATGTTTTGCTATAATCCTTGTTAAGGGTTAGGTATAAACTCTTAATAAATTAATAATATTGGTTTTTAATGATCGGCTCGGGAGCCCCCTACCCCTTTTCTAAGAAATTCGCCCTAATGAGATTTGACCAATCCTATTAGGGACCTAGGGTGCTACCAAGGTGCTCCAACTACTAGGCTAGAGGCCCATTTAGATCTTAATAATAATGTCACTAAATTACCTCAAATTACATGCTACTGTTGTTAAAGAAGTAAGAGGCCATGATCCACGGAGTTATCAATAAAATCTATTATATGGAAAAAAAAGATTCAAATCTCAACAATTATAAACACTAAAATAATCCAATAATAGTTTTTATAAATTATCCATATCTCATTATGAAAGATAATGTTTCAATTCCTAAGTTTGCATTAAAATTACCCATAAGTGGCATTATGAAAGATAATATAATTGTACATCCACCTCTCAATTTTTTTATAGGCTTATCGTGTGAAATTATATACTTAGCAAACCACGTAGTAATGATACTTATAGCTCACTATAGTTTATATTAACACTCATGCCAATAAAATTTATAAGTTGTTGCTTGAAAAAAGTTTAAATATTGTGATTGACACGTTGTATCATATAGTAACTTAATTTTTAAAAATTATTTGTTTAATAAAACAATACTAATACATTATAATAAATTAATAAACTTTAGTGCCATGGTGTATGCTGAAATAGAGGAGGATAGGCTAGGACCTAATATATTCCTTTTTTTAAGTTAAAGGGGCAAGTCCCTATCTTTGAGGCAGATTAAAAGATATACATGTTAAAAGTTTCCAGTATTCAGGCGCACTACACCTATCCAAATAGTTCTCAAAACATCCAAGCCCAATACTAAGCGGCAGCTAAAATCATAAGCGGCCAACTCTCAGAAAGTTTGTCGGAACAAACTTTATACAATAACATAAACATTAAGAATATGCCAAACTAATTCTCACGTAAAAAATAAAATTAAAGGTTAAAGTGTAGAATTTCATGATATATCACATAAAGTGGTGAAATAAAAGTTTATAAACTTTAAGTTTATTTATGTTTCAATTAGATACATATGGTGGTAAAAAAGATTAAACATATAAATTGTTAGTCATGAATCATTATAAATAAAAAAAGATAGATCCTAAAATTCTTAAAAAATCTAAAACAGTTTGCCATCAATTCGACATACTATATTCAACATTGTAAATACTAATTATTGTATCTAAGGAATTAATAAACTTAAATTCGAGGAAAAGAATCAAAATTTAGGTTTATGTCATCAAAAAAGGCACTACAACTAAAACTATGACAATTTAGGTATATATTTCAACTAAATTTATATTGAAGATTCACATAGGTGCTATAAGAAAAAAATATGGATACAGATGAAAAAAGCATATAAATCAATACCGTATATTATGATAACTGAGTATAGACTATAGAGTGCCTAATTATAGCTATTAGTTACACTAATATTAATGAAGAGAAAGGGACATTAAATATAAGTATCTCTTTTTTCAACCTAATATAAGTCAGTCTTTGTAGTTATCAATACCGTATATTATGAACTAGTTTAATTAACACAAACCAAAAACTTCTAACACACCTGTGGACAACCACGCACTCTGTGGCTTGGTGACCTACCTCTGTGCCTTGGTGAGCTACCGAGCTGCCGCAGTGACTGAACAAAAGCCGCTTCTGATGGAAGCAGCTAATGTATTCATTACGCTGCGATGCAGACCTCGGCAACGACTTTCTGGTTTCTTCTATGCCTACTTTCACGAAATCGATCTACACGAATATGACAACTCTTGAGTCGAATTCCTGTTGCGTCTCACTCCTAAGAGGCCAAGAACATAACCCACAAATATTTTGGAAACACCCCTCGGATCGTCAGATCAATATGTTCCACGCACTCTCTACTTTGATATCTCATTCTTATTTTGGTAAGCGAATGATAGGCACATAACTTCCACAGTTTTCATCTGAGCACCTAGCTACTTATAAGCAGGCTGACGCACTACTCTGCCCTTCGTGTATCTGTGATCATTTATTTTGCTGTTCCCAAAGGTCAAAACTAACAACAGGCTTTTCACTTTTGGCACTAATAAGATATTCAAGGAGTAGCTCACACGGTTACGATCCCAGCAGACGTCCTTGCGGTACGATCCCACACCACACTGTCTAGTCACTGATCCTTTTCACCTTTGTTTATGACCCTTACGATAAACATAGAGCACATGTTCTCAGGAACATGATTCAATGACCGTTGAACATAGGTCTCGTTGCATCAACCAACAAACTTAAGTCACTCAGTGCTAATCCATCTAAACCTAACGCGGCTCTTAACTACTTGTTTCCGTTACGAGACACCGACAACTTTGCTTTCTATTTTAAATTAAAGCGTAATGTGAACGCTTATGGACTTTCTTATTTTTTTCACTCTTTTTTTTTCGCTATATCTTTGCTTCCTAATCCATGAGAACATTTGTCTTATTCGTATTATACTCATCATTGCATTATAGATAGCACAAGTGGATAAGCATCAGCGCTGGCTTCATTGATTCCCATGCTACTAGCTATATGTACAATTAGAGTTAGGCATGCATGCCGGTAGTTGTGTAGCAGGCTCATGCAGTGTGCTTCACTGACAGTGCATGACAAGATCACCCACCAGACCATTGCCCCTCTTATATGTGCTCTAGCATAGCAAGGAGTCGTCCCGATCGCAATGCAATTCTTTCTCGAGTTAATAATTGTCGCTGAAATAGCTGGAGCGATGCGCATGCGTGAGTCAATTGATAAATAACGTGGAGTAAGTAGCTAGCAAAGTGCCACTGTCAGTGAAAAATAGTTTAGCACAATGTGTTCAAGGTGCATCCGACAAAGTTATCTAGGTCTATACTATAAAAGACTTGTATTGCTAGATGGTTCGAGTGTGAAGATTCTCATAGAAAGATTCTTGAGCTGATTGAGATGATGAGCTGAGTTAGTTTGATAGGGTTGAGATCAGTTGCGACAGTTACACCGAAACAAATCACTTCACGACTCTTTTTTTTCTCTTCGGAAAACTGAAGTCTGTGGGTGGCTGTGTGGTGTTTATTAATGGTGTGGATCAGAATCGATTCGCAGACCTGTGTGTGTACTTGATTTTAATATGATACTGACCAAATGGTACACTGGTGTAGCAGTGTTTTCATTGTGAGCATCTTTTGTTAGCAACAGAGTTCGATATGTAACTGTATTGTTTTCCTCAAATACTAGCACTGTCTCCTTATTTTTAGCCATCAATATACATGCATGATTCTCGATTTGTCCTTCTAGTATACACTGAACTCTCAGGCAGCTGACGTACCCAGACTGACAGCGTTCTGTTTTTTTTTTTTTTTTTTTTTTTTAGGGAACAGGTGGGGCGATGCCCTTACTGAAATTTATTAAAAGAATGTAGGAAAAAACAGAGATTACAAGTGTTGTGGGAAAGAACACTGGACAGAACTAAACAAACTAGAACTATGCGATCTCAGGGGACTAGAAAAGAGAGGAAGAGTTGGGACAAATCCATTCCCTGGGCAAAGAGAACCGCAGGAACTTTTAGAAATTACACACACTCGAACCATGCATGAAGTTAACTTAATTTTCACTTCATAACACTTGGTTGGAGGCCTTTGAAAATCAAATCATTTATCTCAACTTGCCATTGGGAGCCATTGACGTGGCATGAGATGGACAATAGTCGTCATGCTCCCCGGTTCACAGTTCGCAGCACTAGATCGAAGTTCATTGCCCATCGCTCAGCTATCAAAAGCAGGATCTGCGTCTCAACCAGCCATTGACGTGGAGTGATGGGCAACAATCGCTGGGCTGCACTAGTTCACACAATGTCGCGCTGTTCACCTCATTGGACAATGTGCTTCAATGTAGCGCTTTCCTAATGTCGTGTCCATTATGAGCACCTAATGTGCTCATTGATCTGATCTCCACAGTGATTTTGCTATGTGATCATAACCGCCTATGACACAATGTCCTGTTGCATCTCACTCCCACATACATGACCTACGAACACCACTTCATATTTGCTTGACCGTCTATTTTTCAATATCCCATTCTCTTGGCAATAGACTTTAGGGATATTGATCATCTATAGCTATTTAAAGGCAATATGTGCTCCATCATCACTTAAGGTCAATTATTGCTGTCGTCTGAATTGGTTGGTGAAAAACTGAATGTCACCAAACTATGCAACTGTGTGCACTACAGCAGGCGAAGACTTTGCCTAGTGCCTGTTGCACTCGGCAAAGGGGCTTTTGCACTCGGCAAAGCCTTTGTTGAGTGCAACACTCGGCAAAGAGGTGCCGGCAAAGAAGCCCCCGGCAAAGGCTTCTTTGCCGGGTGCCAAGCTTCGGGCACTAGGCAAAGTCTTTGCCGAGTGCCGCGCGGCCACTCGGCAAAGACTTGACGCCATCGGGCGTCGGCCGTCGATGTCTTCTTCTTTTTTTTTTTACTTTTCTTCGCCGAGTGGAACACTTGGCAAAGACCCGAGCTTTGCCTAGTGCTGCAGCTATTGCACTCGGCAAAGACCCCAACTTTGCCTAGTGCAACAGCTAATGCACTCGACAAAGACCCCAACTATGCCTAGTGCAACAGCTAATGCACTCGGCAAAGCCTTTTTTTTATTTTTTTTTAAAAAATAATTTGCACAGATCCATATATCATAGTTTACCATTCAAGTATAAGCTTTCAAACAAAAATGTTGGCATTATTCAAAATGCCTCCAAAACCAACTCATACGCATAAATTTGCTGGCACTGAATAATAAAACAACATATATAATCTATCGAGACACAAACCAATGTAAACATACTTTATAGCATAATCCAAACATTAAAATCTTTCAGGCATACAGAGGAGTTTATTATACAAGCAATTGATGTGCTAGGTTATGCAACAAAAATATTCCAGCACCTGTTTATAGTGCACCACAAATCCATGTGATCATCGAACATGTGAGCAGCTAGAGACACCTATCGATCATCCCAAAATTGACTCATGAACAACATTTGCAACTCAACGCCTATCATTGTTGAAATGAAACATGCATCATTATTGAAGACCAGCGTGCAGACATCTAAGATATAAAATGTCCATGAATCCTATCATTGAAAACAAAAGACTTGTACAATCCCTAGAAATCCTCCTACACCAATGGAAACAATGTTTATTTATCTCAGAAATGGCATAAGCCCTGGTATACTATTTCTAAATCATTTGTGCAGATAAGAAAAACAATGTATCTGTCTGTATAAAATTCCTGGATAACTATCTACACCAAACGATATTTATTTACTTCAGAAATTGCATAAAGCCTGGTACAATCGATTGAACAGAGCAGAGCAAACCAGGATTTGCAATTTTGCATACCTTGTGTTGAGCAGAGCAAACCCGGACAAGGTGAACGCCGCCACTGCGTCCTCATCGTGGCGGGAAAGCACATCAGCCACCGAATTGAGCCGGCCGGGGCGATACTCCACCGCAAAGTCGAACCCGAGTAGCTTACTAACCCACTGATGTTGCGGAACAGTGGAAAGCCGTTGGTCGAGCAGGAACTTCAGGCTGTAGTGGTCGGTGCGGATGAGGAAGCGGCGCCCCCACAAGTATGGTCGCCAGTGCTGGACCGCCTGCACCAGCCCGATCAGCTCACGCTCGTAGGCCGCGAGCTTGACGTGGCGGGTGACGAAGGGCCTGCTGAAGAATGCCAGGGGGCCGGAACCCTGGTGAAGGACGGCGCCGAAACCTGCGCCTGAGGCGTCGCAGTCGACGACGAACTCGCGAGTGAAGTCCGGCATCTGCAAAACAGGTGCTGACGACAATGCCCTCTTGAGGGCGTTGAAGGCCTCCTCCGCCTCCGGTGTCCAGGCGAACGCCTCCTTGCGCAGGAGACGGGTGAGTGGCGCGGCGATGGAGCCGAAGTCGCGAATGAACTTGCGGTAGTAGCCCGCAAGCCCAAGGAAGCCGCAGATGCCCCGGGGTGAACGTGGCGTCGGCCACGAGGAGACTGCAGCCACCTTGTCGCTGTCCATAGCGACGCCGTCGGCGGAGATGACGTGCCCGAGGTAGTCGACGGAGAGCACCCCAAAGGAGCACTTGGACCTCTTGAGGTAGAGGCCGTGAGCTCGCAGGGCGGAGAAGACGAGGCCGACGTGTTGGAGGTGCTCGGACCATGAGGAGCTGTAAATCAGGATATCATCGAAGAACACCAACACGAACCTTCGAAGAAAAGGCCGGAGGACGTCGTTCATCAGCGCTTGGAAGGTTGCCGGGGCGTTGGACAGCCCAAACGGCATCACCAAGAACTCGAAGTGGCCGTGGTGTGTGCGGAAAGCAGTCTTCTCGATGTCCGCCGGATCCATGCGCACTTGGTGGTAGCCGGAACGGAGGTCGAGCTTGGTGAAGAAGCGAGCCCCGCGGAGCTCGTCAAGGAGCTCGTCGACCACCGGGATCGGGAACTTGTCCTTGGATGTCTTGTCGTTGAGCGCACGGTAGTCGATGCAGAAACAACATATATAATCTATCGAGACACAAACCAATGTAAACATACTTTATAGCACAATCCAAACATTAAAATCTTTCAGGCATACAGAGGAGTTTATTATACAAGCAACTGATGTGCTAGGTTATGCAACAAAAATATTCCAGCACCTGTTTATAGTGCACCACAAATCCATGTGATCATCGAACATGTGAGCAGCTAGAGACACCTATCGATCATCCCAAAATTGACTCATAAACAACATTTGCGACTCAACGCCTATCATTGTTGAAATGAAACATGCATCATTATTGAAGACCAGCGTGCAGACATCTAAGATATAAAATGTCCATGAATCCTATCATTGAAAACAAAAGACTTGTACAATCCCTAGAAATCCTCCTACACCAATGGAAACAATGTTTATTTATCTCAGAAATGGCATAAGCCCTGGTCTACTCTTTCTAAATCATTTGTGCAGATAAGAAAAACAATGTATCTGTCTGTATAAAATTCCTGGATAACTATCTACACCAAACGATGTTTATTTACTTCAGAAATTGCATAAAGCCTGGTACAATCGATTGAACAGAGCAGAGCAAACCAGGATTTGCAATTTTGCATACCTTGTGTTGAGCAGAGTATAGCCGATCCAAGGGATTTTGCACCTCAGCTATTGTCTACCCACTGTCACTGCATTTTAAAGATCTAAAATAGTTCAATAGAAGGACAACCTATTTGTCAAAAACATAAAAGAAATATCCAATTTAAATACCCAGGGAATTTAGTCATCATAAGATAATCCATAAGCTTGTGGATCTTGTAAGCTTAGGCACATGAAAGTTAGACAGACTTGTCAAAAGCTATACATCCTATATGGCACGTAATAATCTATAATATCTGCTACTGGGGATAACTCATCCTTTTCACGACCTCCAGGACAACTCATTTGAGCAATTTCGTTTGCAATGTCAAATATCAGTAAAACCATCGCTTCTAGAAAAATCAAGCAAGAACGGACCTACCCTAGCGGCCGGGTGGGGAGGCCGCCCCAGCTACCAGCGGCATAGTCTCAGACCCCCAGACCCTCTCTTCTTATCTATCCCCGGAATCCGGCTGCCAAGGACGCAAAAGCGAAGTGCCAAAGTGGCGATGCCATGGCAATGAACGAGAGCGATAAGGAAGACCACACGCTGCTGGATACTAGGCCTTTTTGTTGTTAAGTTTAGTCAAGTAAAGGCCCAGTTTGGTCCCCAATCAGCTAGTCCAATACCCCAATTCCTTGGTGTCATTGTCCATGTCCAGATATGCACGTCGAGTCTCGCTGCAATTCCGCATCGAAGCTGAGGTCACCCGCTGGTAGCCACCACACGCCACTGCGCCAACCACCGCTCGCTGCCACGGCTACCCTATTTGTCGGCTGTTGGCAGAGGCCTAGTTGCACCGGCCAGCCACACCCGCTGACGATTGGCGCCCATCCGTTCTTCAACTGCCGCCAGGTGCCCCTAGATGCCAAATGGTGCTAATTGATATTCATTTAGTGTACAACAACTCACTGGGCTACAGGTTCATCCATTTTTTTTGTTATGTGCATTTTGCCATGTATGGATCAACTGATAAAAAACATAGTTCAATCAAATCTGCGGTAACGAACTATGTTTCTTGTCTATGTTTCACCATGATATTTGCCCCTAGATTGCAGTTTTTTTACCATGATTTGTGTGATTGTAGTGTGTGAGTTTTTAATTTTCCTCGCTAAAGTTCGCCCCAGCTATAATTTTTTCTGGGTCCGTCATTGTCGGTAGGGAGCTGGTACCAATGTTACGAGCCGGTAACGGAGAGGGTGGCCGGCGTGCAACTCGTGAGGAATAAGATAATATAACTTGGTTTATTTGATGCTTAGATGTTGCTCACAACCTCCCACACATTTGTTTATCTATTACACAGAATTGGAAAAGTAAACTAGGAAAGTAACGGACCAAACCAAACTAAAGATGGTTAATTCTTAGTACAGTCCATGTATCAGTATTTGTATAGTGTGACGCGCCGAGCGGTTGGTACAAAGGTGACGCGCCCTATTGAGGTCTCCAAAGAATTGCTACTTGTGGCACTCCTTGCATAGTACTAGCAATTACATAGTCACCCTTGTTTTGCCCATCACTACTTGCACATGTACTCGTTATAATCTATAAATAATTGCCGACCAGGAGGGAATGGAGATGGCAATGCACCAACACTTCACCTCAATCTTCGGAACAGCACAAGCTGCGGGATGTTCTGTCAATTTTGCAGCATTGGGGATCCAGCCGCTGCCGCTCAACGATCTCGACCTGGACATTGACGCAGATGAAGTACGGGCAGCCATCAAAGAGTTGCCCGGTGACAGAGCTCCGGGACCGGATGGGTTCATTGGGACCTTTTATAAATCATCATGGTCAATAATCCAGCAGGAAGTGATGGAAGCCGTGCATGCCTTCATGTCCGGGAACACAAGATATTTGCATAAATTGAATAACGCACCGGTGGTGCTGTTGCCTAAGCGGATCGGAGCAAATTCTCCACAGGTCTTCAAACCGATCACCATGATACACAGCTTTGCGAAGTTGATATCAAAGATTCTCGGCATTGCGGCTGGCACCAAAACTTAATAGCCTCATTGACAAAAACCAGAATGCGTTCATTCAGAAGCGGTCCATTCATGACAACTTCAAATATGTCCAGTGTGCCGCGACCTTGATCAGAAAGAAAAAGGTACCTATGGTACTGCTGAAACTCGACATATCAAAAGCTTTTGATACCCTATCCTGGCCATTTCTTCTAGATGTGCTCAGGGCGAGGGGCTTCGGAGAGCAAGGTGGTGCTTGTGGATGGAGGCTCTACTCAAAGACAAAGATCATCAAGGATAATACTCAACGGCCAGCAAGGACCTGAGATCAAGCACATGCGTGGGTGAGACAAGGCGACTCCCGTCACCGTTGCTTTTTATTATCGCAATGGACATCCTGCACCGGATGTTCATCAAAGCGGCCGCCGACGGGGTCCTGAGGAAGATGCGGCCGGCAGAGGCCAGGTTTCAGTGCAGTTTCTATGCTGATGATGTCATAGTCTTCATCCGTCCATCGGCACAAGAGGCAAGGGCAGTCAAACAAATTCTTTCCATCTTTGGGGAAGCATCGGGTCTACTGACTAATCTGAACAAGTGCTCCATCACCAACATCTACGGAGGGGAGCACAAAATAGAGGAAATGGTGGCAATCCTGGGTTGTCAAGTACAGTCATTCCCGATCAAATATTTAGGACTGCCTCTAAGTACAAATAAAATTCCAAAAGCCAGCTTCCAATCGGTTGTGGAACAGGTGGCCAGAAAGCTCCCCCCATGTCAAGGTTCACTCATGGCGCGGAGTGGCCGTCTGGTATGGATCAAATCAGTGCTTCGTTCCATCCCGATCTATGCATTAATGGCTGAAAACTTGCCGACATGGGCACGGAAGGAGATCGACAAGGTATGCCGGAGATTTTTCTGGGCAGGAGCTGACCAATCTGTACAGGGAAAATGCATGGTCGCTTGGCCAATCTGTTGCAGGCCGACCAAGTTGGGAGGGCTGGGCATATCCGACATCAAGCTAGCTGGTTTCGCCCTCCAAACCAGGTGGCTGTGGTTACAGCAATCTGATGAAGACCGGGCTTGGAGTCAGCTCCCGATCAAAACTTGTCCAGAAGTTCAAGCTTTCTTCAAAGCCTCTACTACCAAAGTGCTGGGAGACGGCAACAAGATCCTCTTTTGGGAAGACCGTTGGATCAATGGTCTTGGTGTTCTGGACATTGCGCCTTGCATATATAACTTAGTGCCCGTCGAACGCGGAGGAATCGACCAGTACGTCAAGGGCTGGAAAACTTGAACTGGACTAGAGCTTTCAGCAGTGGTTTGTCTTCCTGTGCAATCATCGACTATGCCTACCTTTGGGGGCGGTGAGCAATGTCCAATTGAGTGAGCAACCGACAAGATCGTTTGGCGGTGGACATCCCATGGAGAATATACGGCAAAATCTGCCTATGAGATGCTGCACCAGGGATCACTACCTTTCACCGGCCACAAGCTAGTATGGAAGACCTGGGCACCAATGAAGGTCAGAATTTTCTTGTGGTTAGCTCTGAGGCGAAGGTACTAGACTGCAGATCGCAGGAGACGACACGGCCTGCCGACACACACACGGTGTTTTCTTTGCGACCAAGCCGACGAATCAGTCGACCACATTTTAGCAAGTTGTCCATTCTCCAGGGAGATTTGGTCCTTCGCGTTGAGGGCCCTCAACCTGCATACGCCGGCTGCGTCGACCACGACCATCTCCTGGTGGCGTCGTCTACGCTCCTCGACCAGCGCCGAGCGTCGAAAAGGTATGGACAGTCTGTTCGCGCTAATATCGTGGCAAATTTGGAAAGAGCGCAACGCGCGATGCTTCAGAGGTGCCCACGTGACGATTCAAGACCTCCTACGGATTATCAAAGCCGAGGCAGACAGATGGATTGAGGCTGGGGCGTTGGGACTCAGGATGCTCGCTGCTGGTTAGCACGGTTGTTTTTGAATAGCCCGTTTACTGAATGTTTAGTGCCTATATGTAGCACTTCATTTTCTTTTGCAATTTTGGTCCGCCGAGATCGGCGTTTCTTGTAAATAACTCTGAATTTTTATTCTCTTCTATCTAGTACAATGATACGCACACTTGTGCGTATTCGAGAAAAAAATATATAAATAACTGCGGATGAGCTGCGGCCAACACGAGCTAAATGAAACCTGATACTGGACATACTTAGTCTGCTAAATGAAACCTGCATAAATAAAACCCACAATTGTCTAGTATTCTTTACTAACGTACATGCCAACCTGCTCTCTCTCTCTCTCTCACTCACTCACTCGCTTTGGCTGATATAAATAAAGGATTCATTAACATTTGTGATCCATGCGCCTGGCGGCACAAGTTAATGTTTACCAAGCACATGCCTTTCTTTTCTCGTGCCTTTTGCTCTATTTCTGTACACTAGCGTATGCTAGCAGGTATCTAAAACTGTTTGGACCATTGTGGTAGTCTTTGGATCTCAAATAAACTTTGGCAGATACACCCTTTGTTTGGAGAAAACTCAGAAGTCAGAACATACAAGTAGAAAGAATTTGAGAAGGTAGGGTGCGTGTGACATTTATTCCTTTCGGCACATGGATTCCGCAGGGCGTAAGTGCTTCCATGGACCGTAGGCGAATGCCATTGCCCAGCCGCCTTGTATTCTGCGTCTGAGCCAGCAGCCACATCTTCCTCGTCAAATTTTAACAAATCTCAGCATCCGATTTACATGAACTCTTCCGCTACATACTTAATTATTGGTATGAGATTTTCCAACTTGTGGCATGCCATGTGCAGTGCCAGCAATCACATAATCGCTGCTAGTTTTGTGTATCACATGGCAGCCACTGCTTCACACAAAGTTGTCATAGTTCCTCATACCTCCCAAGGCTAGTGTTATGGTTCAGTGGATATTCAAAATAACATGACTGAATATAAAGCATGGCCTCCCACTTGGGCAATGAATTATATTTGATAGCCTTGTCTTTTCGAAGTGTAGTTGTGATTTGGAGTACTACTATGACACATGGGAGATAGAAGTGAACCAACTACTATGAACAATATATATATCCATAAATATGTGGGCCTCAGTTTTATTTGTGGTTCTCCATCTTTAGCATTGTGTTGTCTGACAGAACAGAGGACGCTGAACTTCATTTAATTCACCAACTATTATTGTAACGCAAAAACAATGCGTCGGACTACAACTTTTATTTTTCTGTTGCCTTCTTATATGCTGAGTAGAGCTGGAAATGGGAAGGAAAATATTTTGTGATAGTCCGTCGGTGCAAAGGGGTGAGAAACTAATCGAATAGAGAACTCAAGTATACAAGTGTTTTCAAGAAATATACCGCATATGGATATCAACGATAACTCACTACTATAGAAATTCATTAGACTCTATAGCTGGGATCTCAAAAAGATGAAAACAATTGATCTACTTCTTAGTTGTCCCTGAGTAATACTGACATTGACCAGTGAGCAATCATCGATCATGTGCAAGTGCAACCCAGCTCCTCCACCATGTCAAGCTCGGGACTATTGTTGTGAAATGAACAATTGGCGGCACCATGGCACGTGGTCCACACGGCAACAGTGACGAGAAAAACTATGGAGTGAAGTAGGTCTGTATGTAGGTTGCTAGGACGGTCTACGTATGGATGTCTACCAGCACACACATTTTACCGCTACCTTGTAGTTTACTGCACCACAGATGGTCTTCAAATTTGCTTTGGTCACCACAGCTGGTAGGGTCAGGTCCTGAGGTTTACCTTATCTCCAATGGTGGTGGGTATTGTATAGTAACATTGTTGGCTTATTGGCCTTTTAAGTGAACTGTCGCCAACTAAAATAGCCTTTTTTATATTGATCAATGGAAATCCAAATATCATTACAGTTTAACAAGTGCTGCACAGAGCTCATGTTACCTCATTGCATTCTGTGACAGGAGCAGGGTCAAAGTATGGAACTATACACATTTTCACTGGTCCTTACCATGTCGAAAGGCAATGACCAGTCGTACATGCTGATTTTTGATGGATGGTGACCTTTCAAGGTTAAAGATAATTCTTGGTAATCTTCAGTTTCTATGACACAAGTAACACGTACTGTAGTGGTGAGGAAACAGGTGATGCTCTGAACTAGCCACTCTCCCCTATGTCTCTGCTGCTACGTCCACACTCGCCATACGAACTGTACTTGGTGGCAGTCCGTGACCTTGCATGCACAACTTTTAACCGTGTGCTTTACTGTTTGTAATGGACCAAATCCTACAGACTTAATATATATAAACCAGTATCCATTGAATTATGATGAATTTTCCCGAATAGGTTTGGACTATGCTAGTAAGTCTGCCTCTCACTGTATTAGTTCAAGCCTACATACTATCAATCTTTGTGATCCAACCATAACTCATCAGTAGAAATTTCCAAACTGGGAACTCGTTTTTGAATGCCGGTAGGTGCAAGTTAAATAAATTACAAGAAATTGAACTAACATACACCCACATGGATAGTTCTTGTATGGTGAGTGCAATTTACTCTGCCGGTAATAACAAAGAAGAGTTCTATATCTTGCCTTGCTAGTCTTGCCTGCACACGGATGTATACTAAACGAACTAGCTCGGGAGGAGACTTTCCAAACCAAGCTCTACATACGCTATTTCTATGAAAAGCTAATAAGAAAGCTAAGAGCATCTCCAACAACTTTGTAAATTTCATTTAGTATATTTCGCGTTTTAGCAACTTGGTAAATTATTTAACAAGTGAAAAAATGAGTCATCTCCAACAACTTGGTATTCCAACTTGGTAAAACTAGAGGATGACAGATGGGACCCGCATGTCATTGCCTACTTCTTCCCCACCACGCCCTCCACGCGAACACAACACGACGTTGACCAGCGGGATGGAAATTTTGACTCGCGATTTCTCGACAACGGCTGCACCAAATCGGGTGAGGTTCAATCCTACGCGATCGTAACGAAAAATCGAAACTTTTGAGCATTTCCCATCAAAATATTGAGCACCGTAGAGTACCCGACCGCGGTGGTGTGTTGGACGGAGCAGCGGAGAACGGCGAGAGGAAGCAGCGGAGCACAGCGAGGATCTCGGAGGAGCGGACGTCGGTGGCTTGGCGGAGCGCGGAGCAGGAGGCGAGGAAGGAGGCGGAAGTGGCGAGGGTCGGGTCGGCGGGGGGGAGCGTCCAGGTGGCGGGCGGGATTGAAAAGCGGGCGCGTACGTCGCGGCCTGGCGGAGCGCGAGCAAGAGGCGAGGGAGGACGCGAGGAAGTAATTAATACATGAATCTAACAAATTGTTTTCTTAAATATAGGAAAGCACGTTCTCCAAAATTGAAAAGAGAATTGAGTTGGAAGCTTCCGTGATTTCAAAAGAACAAGAAAAGCACATTCTTCATGAAACCTACAAGGAAACCACTGGATGCAAGAGTAGGAAAGGTCCTGGACATGGATACTTGGCAAAGTATCCGACCCGAAGCCAACTTATGACTGAACGAATTGAAGAGCAAGCTCGTGCATCAGCATTAGAGGCAGCAGCCCAACAGAAGAATAGTGAGATGCAAGCTGAGGTAGAGAAGTTAAAAGAACAGCTTACCGTTCAAGCCGCTGAGAGGGAGAGCGACAAGGAAAAAATTCAGCAGCTGCAACATCAACTGGAAAGTACAAAAAGTGACATTAGAGAAGAACTAAGGCAAGAGCTATTTTCACTAATCAAACAACAAAATCAAGCACCGCCTTTGGTAATAATACTACTTCTTAATTGTTACCAACATCGTTGATTTAAGTAAAGTTTGATTGCTAATGTTTTTCCTTATAACTCCAATGCAAGAATGCTGCACCAACCACAACAGCCCCTCAGCCTACAGAAACAACCACTCATCCTTCAGAACTCACAACTAATGCTACTGGTATTGAAAATATGGTTAGTGGAAATGATGGTGCAGATTTAGCAAAGGTATTATTTTTTAATAAGTGCAAACTGATGTCATGGATACGTACATTTAATCTTACATAATGTGTGAATCTTTTTTTTTTTAATATGAAGGCTGGTAGAAAATCTGCCTTGCCCACACATAATGAACCTGCTGCTGCTGTTCCCACTCCCATCCAAGGATCAGAACATGTGCAACAGGTAATATACTTCAAAATTATCACCTGCAGTACGTTGAACAGATTCTTAGATTTGCTAAGTGGTGATTCCTCCTTCAAATCTTCTGGTTTTACAGACTGTTGTAGACAGTGTATTGTTGAGCAAACAGAATGTCCTACCTAGAGTTCTCAGAAGCAGCGCCAACATATCACTTTTCCCAAATGATAAAGATAGTAATGAGACAGTGACATTTATTACAGCACAAACACTAAGGAATACTGCTGCTAATAGAAAGCGACAATGCAGAAAGAAAAGGAGGAAAGGTATGAGCAATCAGGTGTCATTTTAAGTTGTTGTCCAAATTGTTAAGATGAACTTTGTTCAATTATACCTGTCTTGTATATGCTAGATTTCAACTATGTGATTAGCTATATATACTACTAATGCATGTCATTTTCACTTTTTCAGGAAGATCAACCTTGAGGGAGTCTTGGCAAGCCGAAATGAATCAAATATTGTGCAACGAGAAACATGTCATGTTGATCCGTGCTAAGAGACATGTATTTTTTGTTTATGATTGCCTATTAGTGGCATAAGTTAGTGGTTTGTATTGCAGTTCAACTTTGCAATTACCTATTTGTAAACAGGAAGGCATTTGACTTCCTTACATTGTACAAACTATTGAATGCTTATGATCCAAGTTATTAATATGATTGCCTTTTTTAGCCATTGAATTTTGAAATTCTATGAATTTCGTGTAATGAATTCGATGCAATAAATGCTTGTCCTTCCAATCTAATGTTGATGCAATAGTTTGTATTGCATCCAACCTCATGTCGATGCAATAGTTTGAGTTGCATCTAAACTCATGTCGATGCAGTTGCTTATATTGCATAAACATAACATCGATGCAATAGTTCGTATTGCATCGAACAAAGATGGTGATGCAATAGAACCTCTTGCATCTAATCAAAATGGTGATGCAATAGACTATATAGCATCGAACCTAATATGGATGCAATATAGTCTATTGCATCGAACGATAGCCATTGCAATAGATGTATTGCATCAACAAGATTTGGATGCAATAAGCTCTTGCATCTCTCAATGTTGATGCAAGAGACAATGGATGAATGATGCAATAGCTGCTTCTCGCATCAACCACTAGTAATCGATGCAAGAGGCTATTGCATCAAGATCTATTGCATCGGCTGGCATCGAATGAGAAATTGATGCGACAACAAACAACTGCATCTATTTTAGACCTATAACATCAAAAATTGGCTGGTGCAACAGGGTCAAAATTTAGTAGTGGCGGGGGCGAAGGCCCAGCGGCGAGCGGGATTGAGGAGCGGGCGAGCGGAACGTGAGGATACGCGCTCGTTCCGCACCGCGAAAGTTACGCACGCGAGTGCTCGGTTTAGCAAGTTGGGAAAAATACAAAGTGGGTTTACCAAGTTGTTGAAGAGGTGTTTTTGAGTTTTTTCCAAAATTATAAGAATATCAAGTGGATTTACCAACTTGTTGGAGATGCTCTAATAAGGGAACTCAGGATTACACGTCTTGCTTACAGTTCCTAGTTTTATTTCTTGTTCTCCATCATTTCTAGTGTGTTGTATGGAAGAACACAGGAAATTGCATTGATTGGTCAAAAAAAAAAAAAAAAAAAGAGGACACTTCATCTCATTTCATTCACCAGGTGGAAAACAATCTTACTGGAACAGCACAGGTGCTGCCAGGAGCCTGGCAGCCAATGCCACTCGAGGGCCAGGGACAGCACGTCACTACTGCCGCGAGGGCGCTCAACACGGGCCTGCGGTCGTGACCGCACATGGGATTTGTTCAGATGATCACCGTCACGCACGCCATTCTAGCCACTTCTATTACAAAGACTGTCGTAAGAAAACGTGCTGTAGCAGCAGTACGTATCTCATCCATCTCAGTATCTCACCGTGGAGACCATATCCTAATTGTATACCTTGAATTATATACATTTTCTATTTGGAAAGCTTCAAACTGACTGAGCGTGCGGGCGTGAGACGTCAGTACAGAACTGGACAGACTGTGTGCAACTGGTGTTGCTTAGCCGTGCTGTCATCCTACTCGTTCGCGCTGCTCCTCTTTGTATACTCTAGAGCTGTAGCCTCCTGCTGCGTCCACCGCCAGCAGGACGACAGAATGAGAGACCAGGAAAAGTGGACTGGATTGTCATATCGGATTTCCAGACAGTGGCGATCTTAGTGTTCTAGGTTGTAGGGGAGCTGACACGAGAGCAGACGGTTTTGATCCTATCTTCTCAATACGATTCACGCAACAAAAGCAGGCACCCGATAATGCCATGTCACCCGCTAACCCGCAAGCCGTCGGATCGGGCGAGAAAATGATCTAAACCGTCCGATTGCGGATCGGTCGGGTCCGTGACCCGCTTTATCCACAACCCGAGCCATCGCGATCCTTCACGGGCCGATCCTTTGGCCATTCTCCTCGACGTCGCTGCCCCCTCGCGGCCCTGCGCACCCGCCCTCAAGCGACGCGGCGCGACGGCAAGACCCACGGCCAATCCCCGGCGACGGTCGGCCCGTCCCCTCGGTCCTCAACTTCTGTGCCGCCGCTCACACTCCGCCATCCCTCCCTCCCCATGGCGTCCTTCTTCCCCACATCGCTCGCACTACCGCGCCGCCGCTTAAGCCCCGGCGACGGCTGCCTCCCGCCTTCGCCTCTCCCCTTCCCTCTCCTCACGCGCGTGGATTCTCGCGCTGATCTGCGTCCTCCACCTCGCGTGCCTGCGGCCTCCAGCACCGGCGCGACGCGCCCTCCGCAGTAGCGTCGCCCCGCCTCCGGCCATCTTTGTCGCCGGCACCACACACTCAACGCAAACCCAGAGCAGGACCGCTCGCGCGTACGGCCTTGTTCTTGCGTTTCTTTTTTTTCCCCACATTTAATTTGTTGCAGATTTTATAGATCTGTACCTTTTCTTTACCCATCTTAGGTAAACCCATTTACTGATTCCAGCGTGTCATCGAATAGGATTTCATATCAGCTTGTTGCACAGACAGTGAGGTTTTACAGAACTAAAGCCTGCCTTTTTTTATAGGCCGTTCCCTTTCGTTGTTTACCTTCAAATTTTGTCTATGCACTGCCACAATTTACTTTGTCGTTGTTAGCCTGGTATTGGATTTAAAGATTACATTACCTTTTCCCATGCAAACTTTACACCGTTTCGGTTGCTTTGCAGGTTCCATGACATCTAATGAAGGTTCATGACAAATGGTTGCCTTAAACTCCTTGAGCCTGTTACTCTGCTCAGGTATCCGTCAAACCTTGGGGTATGTGATTTTGGAGTGGACTACTAATATTAAAATATTGCAAGCTATGTCTTCTTCTTTCTTCATAGAATGAACAACCATTACTACAATTATGGGCTTCAAATTCTGAAATGCAATGCTATGCGTCCTAAAATACAGCCAAAAAAAAAAGGCACTTCCATAGAATCAGTTACTGTGCTAGCCTAGCTAAAGAGGCACAATATGTTTCTGATGTGTACCCGGACCCTGCCCTGGACCGATCGGAGGTTGTAGGAGTGGGAGGGGGTGGCTGGAGGCACGGCACGGCGGCGGGGCGCCGTGATCGCTGGAGAGACGAGAGGAAGAAGACAGAGGTGGAGGCTGGGCAATACTCCCGGCTCCCAAAGGAAGCCGAGTAAACTGATTACTCGTTGCTTGCTTTCATTGTTTGGAGTACAGGACTATATATAGCCAACCGGCTAATACACTTGTGCAGTGGAAATAAAACAAAGACAATCAGTTACTAACTTGTGGTGGAAATAAAAGAAATGACTTTTAGTCCTTAGATCCAGCGCCTAATTCTCCTGGCCGATGGTGGCTTTAGCCACTAGTGGACCGGCGCCTTTGATACTGCATGCCGGTCATAACATCTCTCCCTGCGTCGACAAACAGCTCGTCCTCGAGCTGGACATCGGGGTAGAGGGCTTTGAAGTCGTCGAGAGCTTCCCACGTCGCAGCCTCATCCGGAAGGCCGCGCCACTTGATCAGTAGCTTCCACTGGCCGCGGCGCATCTGAGCGCGCACGACCTTCTCTGGGGTAGGTAGCATGCGCCCCTCGGAGATGGGTGGCACCACTGCCGGCGTCGCAGGAGGATCACCACGCCACTGCTTGAGCAACCCGACATGGAAGACATCATGGAGGCGTGCAGTCTCGGGCAGTTGTAGACGATAGGCCACCTGTCCAATGCGTTCCAGCACGCGGAACGGGCCGGCGTAGCGAGGACGAAGCTTGCCCTTGGCCGGCGTCGCGAGCGTGTGGGTGGGGCGGTGAAGAAGTCGGAGCAGCACCCAGTCGCCCACAGCGAAGTCCACAGCCCGGTGGTGCTCGTCGTAGCGCTCCTTGGCGTGTTGCTGCGCCTGGAGGAGGCGCTCCCGGACCTCGACCAGGAACGCGTCGCGGTCCCGGAGCTTGGTGTCCGCGTCTTCCGTCTCAGCCGCCCCCTCCTGGTGGGGCAAAAGGGGTGGCGGTGGGCGGCCATAGACAACCTCGAATGGAGTCGCCTGGAGCACCGTGTGGTACGACGTGTTGTAGCAGTACTCCGCCCATGGTAGCCAGTCGACCCATGAGCGCGGTCGGTCGCCGGTCGCACAGCGCAAGTACATGGCGATGACCTTGTTGACAACCTCGGACTGGCCAACCGTCTGAGGGTGAAAGGCCGTGCTGACCCGTTGCTTCACACCTGCAAGGCGAAACAAATCCCTCCACAAGTGGCTGGTGAAGACCGGATCGCGGTCGCTGACGATGGAGTTGGGGAAGCCATGAAGCCGCACGATCCCCTCATAGAAGGCGCGAGCCACGGTGTAGGGCTGGCTGAGGGCGATGAAGTGCGCATATTTGGAGAAGCGATCCACCACCGTCAGGATCACGGACTTCCCATGGACCTTGGGAAGGGCGTCGATGAAGTCCATGGAGATGTCGGCCCACACTTGGGACGGCACATCCAAGGGCTGCAGGAGACCGGCCGGTTGCGTCGTGGGCGTCTTGTTGCGCTGGCACACGCCGCACGTGCGGACGTAGTCTTGCACAAGCTTGCGGTCACCGGGGATGTAGAAGTCGCCGCGCAGCCGCACGAGGGTCTTTTGGACGCCCTCATGCCCCGTGCTGTGTGCCAAGGTCACCACCTGGTGGCGCAAGTCTTGCAGGTCGGGGATGTAGACACGTTTGCCGTGGAGGAGGAAACCGTCCGCGGCGGTCCAGGGCGCCTCCAGCGTCCCGGCGGCCTGCTGCTGTAGAAGTCCACGCACCACCAGGTCCTCCTGGATGGCTGCCCGGATGTCGTCGTAGCGGGTGAAGGACGGCCCGGACAAGGTGAACGCCGCCACTGCATCCTCATCGTGGCGGGAAAGCACATCAGCCACCGAATTGAGCCGGCCGGGGCGATACTCCACCGCAAAGTCGAACCCGAGTAGCTTACTAACCCACTGATGTTGCGGAACAGTGGAAAGCCGTTGGTCGAGCAGGAACTTCAGGCTGTAGTGGTCGGTGCGGATGAGGAAGCGGCGCCCCCACAAGTATGGTCGCGTTGGACCGCCGCACCAGCCCGATCAGCTCACGCTCGTAGGCCGCGAGCTTGACGTGGCGGGTGACGAAGGGCCGCCGAAGAATGCCGGGGGCCGGAACCACAGTGAAGGACGGCGCGAAACCTGCGCCGAGGCGTCCGCCGACGACGAACTCGCGAGTGAAGTCCGGCATCTGCAAAACAGGTGCTGACGGCAATGCCCTCTTGAGGGCGTTGAAGGCCTCCTCCGCCTCCGGTGTCCAGGCGAACGCCTCCTTGCGCAGGAGACGGGTGAGTGGCGCGGCGATGGAGCCGAAGTCGCGAATGAAATTGCGGTAGTAGCCCGCAAGCCCAAGGAAGCCGCGGATGCCCCGGGGTGAACGTGGCGTCGGCCACGAGGAGACTGCAGCCACCTTGTCGCTGTCCATAGCGACGCCGTCGGCGGAGATGACGTGCCCGAGGTAGTCGACGGAGAGCGCCCCAAAGGAGCACTTGGACCTCTTGAGGTAGAGGCCGTGAGCTCGCAGGGCGGAGAAGACGAGGCCGATGTGTTGGAGGTGCTCGGACCACGAGGAGCTGTAAATCAGGATATCATCGAAGAACACCAACACGAACCTTCGAAGAAAAGGCCGGAGGACGTCGTTCATCAGCGCTTGGAAGGTTGCCGGGGCGTTGGACAGCCCAAACGGCATCACCAAGAACTCGAAGTGGCCGTGGTGTGTGCGGAAAGCAGTCTTCTCGATGTCCGCCGGATCCATGCGCACTTGGTGGTAGCCGGAACGGAGGTCGAGCTTGGTGAAGAAGCGAGCCCCGCGGAGCTCGTCAAGGAGCTCGTCGACCACCGGGATCGGGAACTTGTCCTTGGATGTCTTGTCGTTGGAGCGCACGGTAGTCGATGCAGAAACAACATATATAATCTATCGAGACACAAACCAATGTAAACATACTTTATAGCACAATCCAAACATTAAAATCTTTCAGGCATACAGAGGAGTTTATTATACAAGCAACTGATGTGCTAGGTTATGCAACAAAAATATTCCAGCACCTGTTTATAGTGCACCACAAATCCATGTGATCATCGAACATGTGAGCAGCTAGAGACACCTATCGATCATCCCAAAATTGACTCATAAACAACATTTGCGACTCAACGCCTATCATTGCTGAAATGAAACATGCATCATTATTGAAGACCAGCGTGCAGACATCTAAGATATAAAATGTCCATGAATCCTATCATTGAAAACAAAAGACTTGTACAATCCCTAGAAATCCTCCTACACCAATGGAAACAATGTTTATTTATCTCAGAAATGGCATAAGCCCTTGTCTACTCTTTCTAAATCATTTGTGCAGACAAGAAAAACAATGTATCTGTCTGTATAAAATTCCTGGATAACTATCTACACCAAACGATGTTTATTTACTTCAGAAATTTGCATAAAGCCTGGTACAATCGATTGAACAGAGCAGAGCAAACCAGGATTTGCAATTTTGCATACCTTGTGTTGAGCAGAGTATAGCCGATCCAAGGGATTTTGCACCTCAGCTATTGTCTACCCACTGTCACTGCATTTTAAAGATCTAAAATCACTACTAGAAACCCCCCCCCCCCATAGCTATGTTCTTTTTACATACTAGACACGTTTTTATTCGTCTCTATAGGGGTATAGACACGCTTTACAAAAGCGTGTTAGAAACATCTTCGCATGGACCGTGTCTGGCTTCATAGAGACGATTTTCATAAACGTATATATTAGATGAATAGACGTTTTATAGACACGTTAGATGCATGTCTAAACATAATGATACGCTTTTATAGATACGCAAATAACACGTGTCTATTAGTGTAGATACGTCGTGTAGTTACATTTCACGACGTGTGAAAAACTGTAGAGACAATATTTTAGATACATTCACAATTCGTTTCTATTACTTTAGTCACGTTTTGTAGTGACGCATTATTACGCATTAAGCAATATAGAGACGATGTAGTAGGTGACGTGAAAGATGATGTGGCAGCTGACGTGGAATAGTGACGTGGCAGATGATGTGGAAGGATTAGGTGGCAGTTGACGTGGAGAGATGACGTGGCTTATGACACATTTTATAGTAACGCCTAAATGCGTGTCAACAATGTCTTAATAATTATAGAAACGATTTGGTACATACGTCTTTATTTTGTGTGTAGTAGTATAGACACGTTATACCATAACGCTTTAAAACATCCCAATAAAAAATATGTGTTTTTATTAGAAATTGCAATCAAATTATTTTATTTTCTTTTTTTCCATGGTTAATAATGGGAATCAAACCATCAATTATATTGCTTTCGGCCTTGACAAAACATAAAGAATCTAACTAACTCCATAACCAACATATGTCCATTAATAAATTGTGTTCAGAAAGAAGCATAGACAAGGTGATAATATTGTGCAAATAATACTTAAATATTTTCTTGTAGCAACTAAAATCTATCTTCATCACTTTGAAATTTGTAGTTTGCTTCCCATCTCTTTGTCCACTACTATGACTAGTGACTTGTTGCGGGTAAGAGATGTACTTCTTGCTTGCTTCACCTACAATGGAGTATGTGTCAGATGAATAACTAAACTAAATATGGTACGTACAAATTTACTATTTCAAATGAAAAAATCGAACTTACATTTGTACATGGCCAAGGAATAACGTAGCCAACAACATCAATTAGTGTACGGATCTGATCAAATGGTCTAGGTATCTCCTTATCTCCGGTATTGCCATGTTCAATATTTTCAAGGTCTTCAACATAAACCATCCAGTGTTATACTTCAAAAAAATTATACAAATAGAATATGATGATGGATCAAGAAATTATTTGGTAAAGGAAATGTCACTCATAATATTGGAAAGAACTAATCAAGTAACAAATGGGGAAAGACGATGAACCTTGTAGAACAACTAGAAACTGATAGGACATCAACATACATGAAGGTAAGGCCATGAACTTGTATATAGGTGAAAGAAAGCAATTAGCAAAATAAAATATAGTTTAGCAAGGGGAGAATAAAAATAAATTTCATTAAGATAGGTTGTCCATTGGTGTTTGTAAAAACCGCAATGCAGTGATCACAATAATCTATGACCACTTAAAAAAGCCTTGACCACTGAAGATGAATCGGTTGTTTGCCAACTTGGCAAGCATGGATGGTCATGGGAATGTTTCAGCATTCAGCAACAAATAACAAATGCACGTTGTAGGAGGTTAGGCTTGGTACAACCGTCAAATCACCAAACTAATGCCCTTGTTTTGAATGATAAAATACCTATTGCTCTGAACCCTATTCCACGAACGAAATTATATTAATAATATTGGGAAGAACTAATCAGGTATGATATGGGTAAAGAAGATGAACCTGGTAGAACATATGGAACTAACAGTACATGTACATATATGAAGTAGGCATGGCTGTATTCAGTCAAATGAAAGTAATATTTAGATATAGTTTAGCAATAACGTTTGTAATGCTGTTTGTAAAAGCTGGAGTGCTTTGATCCAAATCCAATAATCTATGACCATTTACAAAAAAAAAAGGGCTTATGAGTACGGAATAAAAGTCAATTGCTAACCGAGATAACAAGCAAGTAGATAACAAGTAATTTTGGACTAACAGGACATAGCACATGTGTGGAGGTGAAGCAATGAAGGATTTTTTATGTCATTATTAGCATGATCAGAACATAAGGAGAAGACCATGTTAGTTGCCTCTTGTCATGATTTATTCTGCTTATATATGGGAGATCAAGAAAATATAAGATGAACATGTTAGTTGCCTCTGTGAGAACCAAACAAACAGCAGTACTTTTCATTCATGTAGTATACGCAGCCATGTAAAATTGATGTAAATATTAAAATAGATTTGAAAGAGCAAGGCCGCCTTCGTATTTCTGGCTCAGATATAGATCCTATGCAGTTACTGCTGTAAGCAGTCATTGCACCTAAGCCATCCATAGAAGAAGGAACGGCTTGGAAGAGAATAAAGTAAACGAAAAGATAGCTGCGGGTCTGCGGCGAGCGAACACACATGCAGCAGCGCAGTGCGCAGCCGGCTAGGATCTAAAGCCTCGACGCCTCCGGTGCGACTGCCCTCAGACGGGCCGGCAACCGGCGTGCCGCGTGCAGATGGAAGAGCACGATAACAGGATCGGAAACGCGAGCGCAGAGCAAATCGCGAGTGCTAGGGTGGCTTCTGTAGATTGGGGATATGGGGCATGGTCGCACTTGCACGTAGGCGAGGGGCACAGCTCATCGCTCGCCCACAACCTCCCCTCGCCGACAGCTTACGCAGATCCGACACCGCGAGGACCTATGGAATGAGTACGACGGGCCCCGCCTCCGTGCCAAGGGGTCGCCGATCTTGTGCAGACCTTGTTAGAGGGCTTAATGAGAGGTTGGGAACGGATGATAGTCATATGGCAGCATACCTTGTCTAGACTCTGGATGGTGGATCGTGGATGGCGACGTCGAAGGCCCTGGCGACGAGGCGTCGTGACCCGGCACCCTCCCGCCTGGCAGCCTGCATCAGTCGCCACGGCAGCCAGCATCAGTCGCCGCGGCAGCCAAACTTACCTCAGCACCCCACCGATGGTGACGAGAGGCCGGAGTTGGTGAAGTTCCCGTGGCAGCGGGTGATACCTCTGAGATGGATGAGGAAAGGAGACACGGAGGTTAACGCGGGGTGGGGAGGTTACGCGATGCGATTTGTTCGCTAATTTTAGGATGTGCGGGCCAGCGTGGGCGGCAAATTTCTGGCGGCAATTTTTTTAGGGAAAATTTCTGGCGGCAAGTTAAAATCTCTATACACGCGGGGCGGCAAGTTATCTTTTCTTTCTCTAATTGTTCTCTATCTACGCGCGAGCGTGGGCGGCAATCTTTTTTAACTTTATATTATTTTTCGAAAATGATCTACACATCTTTAGCTTGTAAATTTAATAAGAAATCAAATAATAATATTAAAAAGATTATTACCTACATCTACACAATATAGTCAAAAAGTACACGAAACCACCTTCATATTTTTTATGTAATTACTCCCTTGGTCGTAAATGTTCTTATCATTTTAACTATTTAATGGATATATCCCTAACAAACAATGATTTTTCATATATCTTTAGGATATAGCATAACACTACTAAAAATGAACTACCTCATTTTATTTTCTGAGAAGGGGTGGCTCTATACGCAGTCGTTACTACAAAATGGTTCTCAAACGAGTTGCCCCTACAAATATACACCGAATATTATAAAAAAAATAAGTAACAGAAATCAAAATTTTCAAACTGACCTCAGATGAAAAAATGACCAAAATAAAACTTGTAAATGTCAAAAAGTTATGAAATTTTGTTATATATAACTTTTCAATTTGAATTAATTTGATGCTTCAAATTGCTCTTTGAAATTTAATTTCAAATTGTTTAATCACTTATTTTTATTTTTTAATTTGTGGCTAAAACTTTTTTTTGCCTCATACTAACTCTGAATGTGATGATTTTTTTCTCTAAAGTTTTCTAAAATCATAACCTATCAACTTCCTGTGTTCCTGTTCCTATTCTTTTGGTCATATTTTCTTGTGTATTTTTAAATAATTAAATTTAAACATGATAATTTCAAAAAATATTTTGAAATATTAAATGATTTTGGCTCAAAAAATCTTGAACATAATAGTTGTAGAAGTCATCAAGATATACAATTCTTGTTTTTGTTATTTTTATATGACAAAGTGAAAGTAACATTATTCACAAAATTTACATATTTATCTTATAGTTTAAGAAACTATGAGAGAGGTATATAAGATTTGTGAATAATGTTACTACCACTATGTTAGATGACCAAAATATATTTTATACATCTTAAGAAATTGAAGTTTGTAGTTGACAAGTTGTTGGTTTGAAATCATATTGTGATGCAAAACTACATTTTGAATTTCCTAAATTTGAAAATTGAATTTTTTAAACTTTCTCGGATGGAGAAACAACCAAATGAGACTTGTAGGTCATGAGAAGTCATGAAACTTTGAAGTTGGCAATCTTGATTTGAGATCTTCTTGTTATGAAAAAGTAAGTATGAATTATTAAAATTTAAATTTCAAATTTTGAAATGACCTTGAATGGAAAAGAACCAATATGAACATTGTAGATATAAAAAGGTTATGAACACTTGTAGTTGTCAAGTTTTTTATTTGAAATCATCTTCTTTGGTAAAAGTACATTTGAATTACCTCGAGAAAGTATCAAAATAAAAATCGTAGATCTTGAAAAGTTATGATACTTTATAGTCCACCTTTTCTATTTTAATTCATTTAGAGCCTCCAACAATCGATTTGCACTCGATTTGGTAATAATATGTGGCGAACCAAAATAGAATATAGACACAAGGATCCAAGTTGTGTAGTGGTAGTGGAGGTTGTCGGTGAGACGGAGGTCATGAGTTCAAATCCCATTGGCCACGTGTGACATGGTGACCTCCTTGGATCAAATATTTTTTGGTAGTTTTTGCCATATTTTAGTGTGAAATCACGATTTCCACGAAACGATTTGTAGATGTGTCTTTATCACCCTTACAAATCAAAGTCGGCCCTTAAAAATCAATTTGCAGTGGATGTTGGCCAACTGCCCTTACAAATGGGGCATTTGTAGCCGTCTAGTTTAGTCTCCACGCCTCACCGAACTGACTATGTTTGATTCCTGCAAGACGCTGCATTTTTTTTTTTTGAGGGAAGACGCTGCAATTTTATTTACAAGAGATATGTATGGCATCGAAAACTTTTGATGCTTTATATTAGTTGTAGATTTTGACCATGAACTTGCATTGGGAAACAATAATTAATTAATCACATTTAGTCACCACGATGTTCACTAAAGATCTTCTAGTGGTCTTGATCCTTCACATGATTTATCTTCTAGTGATCTAATTTTAGCGTTATGGATTAAAAAGAGAAAGTGCACTTGTTCATAAGATTTAAATTTTTCTGAATTTCACTCATACTATTTTGGTACTAAAAATTCATATGAAAAAATTTTGTGGCAAGGCAGCACCCCGTTCTTTATTGCACGGGATGTGCACAAAAGAATCCAACACATCCATTTGCTTCTCGCAGTGGCACAGGAGCCACTACTGAACTGTGTCATCGGTTCAAGGCCTTGTTGGGAAAGATTTTTTTGATAATTTGGTTGTCAAAATGGTCCGTGTTCAAGATCCAATGGACTTTTTTGGGGGTAATTTCACACGTGCTCTCGCCTGCTATTATGTTAAATGGGCCAGTCCGCCAGTGGACGTCTGGGCTACGCCAGCCAGTCCACGTCGAAGAAAAATCCACCCACTAGTAGGTATGGATGATTAAAAAAACTTGTAGCTATAGATTTTCTCACAAAAAAATCTAGTAAGTATATATTAGGGAATGTGTAACTTGCTGCAATATAGTTGATGTCTTGGTTGTTTTTATTTTGCTGTGCTGAACTGCTGATACGAGATGCTGATTGCGAGTTCGATTCCTTCAGAGATATTTGTTGTTTCTTTTTTTTCTGCATATATAAATAATAATAAAACTTTATTCTTTTCGGTTCTTTACTTACGAGCCAGGTGTCCGGCTGGCAACACCTATCTCTGGTCTTGTGCTCCACAAACCTAAGTCACTAGAGTTTTAAATTAAAACAATATATGCACGTCAATTTATAGCCCCACATATTTTTAATTTTGCATAAAAAACATTTCTACATTGTTAAGAACAAATTTCTAATATACATTAAAACGTCTCTACTAGCTATTAATGTTAGTAACGTATCTAATTTCAGGTCAACTAGATATATTCCGGTTTCACATATAAAAACATCTCTATGCGCCTAAGGACGATTATTTGAGACGCTTTATATCGTGTCTTCATGCTACTCACGGTTGAAAACATGTCTAATTATGTGTCAACTTTATACGTTTTAAGTTGCATGTCAAAAAGCATGTTTAGGTGCCTATTGACGATTTTGAGATACGCTTTACAACGTGTGTAGATGTTATTGACGGTTGAAAGCGTGGCTAATTTCGTGTCATTTAAATACGATTTTAAAAGCGTGTTAAAAAATATGTCTACATATTTATTGACGTTGAAAGTGTTTCAAATATCGTCACACTTAAATACGTTCTTGAAATCGTGTCAAATAACGTCTTTAGGAGCCAACGTAGTGACGCTTTTGACGATGTTACAAATAAAGCGTAGCTACAGGGGGGTTTTCTAGTAGTGAATAGTTCAATACAAGGACAACCTATTTGTCAAAAGCATAAAAGAAATATCCAATTTAAATACCCAGGGAATTTAGTCATCATAAGATAATCCATAAGCTTGTGGATCTTGTAAGCTTAGGCACATGAAAGTTAGACAGACTTGTCAAAAGCTATACATCCTATATGGCACGTAATAATCTATAATATCTGCTACTGGGGATAACTCATCCTTTTCACGACCTCCAGGACAACTCATTTGAGCAATTTCGTTTGCAATGTCAAATATCAGTAAAACCATCGCTTCTAGAAAAATCAAGCAAGAACGGACCTACCCTAGCGGCGGGGTGGGGAGGCCGCCCCAGCTACCGGCGGCATAGTCTCAGACCCCCAGACCCTCTCTTCTTATCTATCCCCGGAATCCGGCTGCCAAGGACACAAAAGCGAAGTGCCAAAGTGGCGATGCCATGGCAACGAACGAGAGCGATAAGGAAGAACACACGCTGCTGGATACTAGGCCTTTTTGTTGTTAAGTTTAGTCACGTAAAGGCCCAGTTTGGTCCCCAATCAGCCGGTCCAATACCCCAATTCCTTGGTGTCATTGTCCATGTCCAGATATGCACGTCGAGTCTCGCTGCAATTCCGCATCGAGGCTGAGGTCACCCGCTGGTAGCCACCACACGCCACTGCGCCAACCACCGTTCGCTGCCACGGTGCTACCCCATTTGTCGGCTGTTGGCAGAGGCCTAGTTGCACTGGCCAGCCACACCCGCCAGCGATCGGCACCCATCCTTTCTTCAACTGCCGCCAGGTGCCCCTAGATGCCAAATGGTGCTAATTGATATTCATTCAGTGTACAACAACTCACTGGGCTACAGGTTCATCCATTTTTTCGTTATGTGCATTTTGCCATGTATGGATCAACTGATAAAAAACATAGTTCAATCAAATTTGCGGTAACAAACTATGTTTCTTGTCTATGTTTCACCATGATTTTTGCCCCTAGATTGCAGTTTTTTTACCATGATTTGTGTGATTGTAGTGTGTGAGTTTTTAATTTTCCTCGCTAAAGTTCGCCCCAGCTATAATTTTTTTCTGGGTCCGTCATTGTCGGTAGGGAGCTGGTACCAATGTTACGAGCCGGTAACGGAGAGGGTGGCCGGCGTGCAACTCGTGAGGAATAAGATAATATAACTTGGTTTATTTGATGCTTAGATGTTGCTCACAACCTCCCACACATTTGTTTATCTATTACACAGAATTGGAAAAGTAAACTAGGAAAGTAACGGACCAAACCAAACTAAAGATGGTTAATTCTTAGTACAGTCCATGTATCAGTATTTGTATAGTGTGACGCGCCTGAGCGATTGGTACAGTGTGACGCACCCTATTGAGGCCTCCAGCAATTGCTACTCGTGGCACTCCTTGCATAGTACTAGCAATTACATAGTCACCCCTTGTTTTGCCCATCACTACTTGCACATGTACTCGTTATAATCTATAAATAATTGCCGACCAGGAGGGAATGGAGATGGCAATGCACCAACACTTCACCTCAATCTTCGGAACAGCACAAGCTGCGGGATGTTCTGTCAATTTTGCAGCATTAGGGATCCAGCTGCTGCCGCTCAACGATCTCGACCTGGACATTGACGCAGATGAAGTACGGGCAGCCATCAAAGAGTTGCCCGGTGACAGAGCTCCGGGACCGGATGGGTTCATTGGGACCTTTTATAAATCATCATGGTCAATAATCCAGCAGGAAGTGATGGAAGCCGTGCATGCCTTCATGTCCGGGAACACAAGATATTTGCATAAATTGAATAACGCACTGGTGGTGCTGTTGCCTAAGCGGATCGGAGCAAATTCTCCACAGGTCTTCAAACCGATCACCATGATACACAGCTTTGCGAAGTTGATATCAAAGATTCTGGCATTGCGGCTGGCACCAAAACTTAATAGCCTCATTGACAAAAACCAGAATGCATTCATTCAGAAGCGGTCCATTCATGACAACTTCAAATATGTCCAGTGTGCCGCGACCTTGATCAGAAAGAAAAAGGTACCTATGGTACTGCTGAAACTCGACATATCAAAAGCTTTTGATACCCTATCCTGGCCATTTCTTCTTGAGGTGCTCAGGGCGAGGGGCTTCGGAGAGCGGTGGTGCTTGTGGATGGAGGCTCTACTCAGCACAACATCATCAAGGATAATACTCAACGGCCAGCAAGGACCTGAGATCAAGCACATGCGTGGGGTGAGACAAGGCGACTCCCTGTCACCGTTGCTTTTTATTATCGCAATGGACATCCTGCACCGGTTGTTCATCAAAGCGGCCGCCGACGGGGTCCTGAGGAAGATGCGGCCGGCAGAGGTCAGGTTTCAGTGCAGTTTCTATGCTGATGATGTCATAGTCTTCATCCGTCCATCGGCACAAGAGGCAAGGGCAGTCAAACAGATTCTTTCCATCTTTGGGGAAGCATCGGGTCAACTGACTAATCTGAACAAGTGCTCCATCACCAACATCTACGGAGGGGAGCACAAAATAGAGGAAATGGTGGCAATCCTGGGTTGTCAAGTACAGTCATTCCCGATCAAATATTTAGGACTGCCTCTAAGTACGAATAAAATTCCAAAAGCCAGCTTCCAATCGGTTGTGGAACAGGTGGCCAGAAAGCTCCCCCCATGTCAAGGTTCACTCATGGCGCAGAGTGGCCGTCTGGTATGGATCAAATCAGTGCTTCGTTCCATCCCAATCTATGCATTAATGGCTGAAAACTTGCCGACATGAGCACGGAAGGAGATCGACAAGGTATGCCGGAGATTTTTCTCGGCAGGAGCTGACCAATCTGTACAGGGAAAATGCATGGTCGCTTGGGCAATCTGTTGCAGGCCGACCAAGTTGGGAGGGCTGGGCATATCCGACATCAAGCTAGCTGGTTTCGCCCTCCAAACCAGGTGGCTGTGGTTACAGCAATCTGATGAAGACCGGGCTTGGAGTCAGCTCCCGATCAAAACTTGTCCAGAAGTTCAAGCATTCTTCAAAGCCTCTACTACCAAAGTGCTGGGGGACGGCAACAAGATCCTCTTTTGAGAAGACCGTTGGATCAATGGTCTCGGTGTTCTGGACATTGCGCCTTGCATATATAACTTAGTGCCTATCAGAACGCGGAGGAATCAGACTGTACGTCAAGGGCTGGAAAACTTGAACTGGACTAGAGCTTTCAGCAGTGGTTTGTCTTCCCAGGCAATCATCGACTATGCCTACCTTTGGGGGGCGGTGAGCAATGTCCAATTGAGTGAGCAACCAGACAAGATCGTTTGGCGGTGGACATCCCATGGAGAATATACGGCAAAATCTGCCTATGAGATGCTGCACCAGGGATCACTACCTTTCACCGGCCACAAGCTAGTATGGAAGACCTGGGCTCCAATGAAGGTCAGAATCTTCTTGTGGTTAGCTCTGAGGCGAAGGCACTAGACTGCAGATCACAGGAGACGACACGGCCTGCCGACACACACACGGTGTTTTCTTTGCGACCAAGCCGACGAATCAATCGACCACATTTTAGCAAGTTGTCCATTCTCCAGGGAGATTTGGTCCTTCGCGTTGAGGGCCCTCAACCTGCATACGCGGCTGCGTCGACCACGACCATCTCCTGGTGGCGTCGTCTACGCTCCTCGACCAGCGCCGAGCGTCGAAAAGGTATGGACAGTCTGTTCGCGCTAATATCGTGGCAAATTTGGAAAGAGCGCAACGCGCGATGCTTCGAGGGTGCCCACGTGACGATTCAAGACCTCCTACGGATTATCAAAGCCGAGGCAGACAGATGGATTGAGGCTGGGGCGTTGGGACTCAGGATGCTCGCTGCTGGTTAGCACGGTTGTTTTTGAATAGCCCGTTTACTGAATGTTTAGTGCCTATATGTAGCACTTCATTTTCTTTTTACAATTTTGGTCCGCCAAGATCGGCGTTTCTTGTAAATAACTCTGAATTTTTATTCTCTTCTATCTAGTACAATGATACGCACACTTGTGCGTATTCGAAAAAAAATATATAAATAACTGCGGATGAGCTGCGGCCAACACGAGCTAAATGAAACCTGATACTGGACATACTTTAAATGAAACCTGCATAAATAAAACCAACAATTGTCTAGTATTCTTTACTAACGTACATGCCAACCTGCTCTCTCTCTCTCTCACTCACTCACTCGCTTTGGCTGATATAAATAAAGGATTCATTAACATTTGTGATCCATGCGCCTGGCGGCACAAGTTAATGTTTACCAAGCACATGCCTTTCTTTTCTCGTGCCTTTTGCTCTATTTCTGTACACTAGCATATGCTAGCAGGTATCTAAAACTGTTTGGACCATTGTGGTAGTCTTTGGATCTCAAATAAACTTTGGCAGATACACCCTTTGTTTGGAGAAAACTCAGAAGTCAGAACATACAAGTAGAAAGAATTTGAGAAGGTAGGGTGCGTGTGACATTTATTCCTTTCGGCACATGGATTCCGCAGGGCGTAAGTGCTTCCATGGACCGTAGGCGAATGCCATTGCCCAGCCGCCTTGTATTCTGCGTCTGAGCCAGCAGCCACATCTTCCTCGTCAAATTTTAACAAATCTCAGCATCCGATTTACATGAACTCTTCCGCTACATACTTAATTATTGGTATGAGATTTTCCAACTTGTGGCATGCCATGTGCAGTGCCAGCAATCACATAATCGCTGCTAGTTTTGTGTATCACATGGCAGCCACTGCTTCACAAAGTTGTCATAGTTCCTCATACCTCCCAAGGCTAGTGTTATGGTTCAGTGGATATTCAAAATAACATGACTGAATATAAAGCATGGCCTCCCACTTGGGCAATGAATTATATTTGATAGCCTTGTCTTTTCGAAGTGTAGTTGTGATTTGGAGTACTACTATGACACATGGGAGATAGAAGTGAACCAACTACTATGAACAATATATATATCCATAAATATGTGGGCCTCAGTTTTATTTGTGGTTCTCCATCTTTAGCATTGTGTTGTCTGACAGAACAGAGGACGCTGAACTTCATTTAATTCACCAACTATTATTGTAACGCAAAAACAATGCGTCGGACTACAACTTTTATTTTTCTGTTGCCTTCTTATATGCTGAGTAGAGCTGGAAATGGGAAGGAAAATATTTTGTGATAGTCCGTCGGTGCAAAGGGGTGAGAAACTAATCGAATAGAGAACTCAAGTATACAAGTGTTTTCAAGAAATATACCGCATATGGATATCAACGATAACTCACTACTATAGAAATTCATTAGACTCTATAGCTGGGATCTCAAAAAGATGAAAACAATTGATCTACTTCTTAGTTGTCCCTGAGTAATACTGACATTGACCAGTGAGCAATCATCGATCATGTGCAAGTGCAACCCAGCTCCTCCACCATGTCAAGCTCGGGACTATTGTTGTGAAACGAACAATTGGCGGCACCATGGCACGTGGTCCACACGGCAACAGTGACGAGAAAAACTATGGAGTGAAGTAGGTCTGTATGTAGGTTGCTAGGACGGTCTACGTATGGATGTCTACCAGCACACACATTTTACTGCTACCTTGTAGTTTACTGCACCACAGATGGTCTTCAAATTTGCTTTGGTCACCACAGCTGGTAGGGTCAGGTCCTGAGGTTTACCTTATCTCCAATGGTGGTGGGTATTGTATAGTAACATTGTTGGCTTATTGGCCTTTTAAGTGAACTGTCACCAACTAAAATAGCCTTTTTTATATTGATCAATGGGAAATCCAAATATCATTACAGTTTAACAAGTGCTGCACAGAGCTCATGTTACCTCATTGCATTCTGTGACAGGAGCAGGGTCAAAGTATGGAACTATACACATTTTCACTGGTCCTTACCATGTCGAAAGGCAATGACCAGTCGTACATGCTGATTTTTGATGGATGGTGACCTTTCAAGGTTAAAGATAATTCTTGGTAATCTTCAGTTTCTATGACACAAGTAACACGTACTGTAGTGGTGAGGAAACAGGTGATGCTCTGAACTAGCCACTCTCCCCTATGTCTCTGCTGCTACGTCCACACTCGCCATACGAACTGTACTTGGTGGCAGTCCGTGACCTTGCATGCACAACTTTTAACCGTGTGCTTTACTGTTTGTAATGGACCAAATCCTACAGACTTAATATATATAAACCAGTGTCCATTGAATTATGATGAATTTTCCCGAATAGGTTTGGACTATGCTAGTAAGTCTGCCTCTCACTGTATTAGTTCAAGCCTACATACTATCAATCTTTGTGATCCAACCATAACTCATCAGTAGAAATTTCCAAACTGGGAACTCGTTTTTGAATGCCGGTAGGTGCAAGTTAAATAAATTACAAGAAATTGAACTAACATACACCCACATGGATAGTTCTTGTATGGTGAGTGCAATTTACTCTGCCGGTAATAACAAAGAAGAGTTCTATATCTTGCCTTGCTAGTCTTGCCTGCACACGGATGTATACTAAATGAACTAGCTCGGGAGGAGACTTTCCAAACCAAGCTCTACATACGCTATTTCTATGAAAAGCTAATAAGAAAGCTAACAGCATCTCCAACAACTTTGTAAATTTCATTTGGTATATTTCGCGTTTTAGCAACTTGGTAAATTATTTAACAAGTGAAAAAATGAGTCATCTCCAACAACTTGCTATTACAACTTGGTAAAACTAGAGGATGACAGATGGGACCCGCATGTCATTGCCTACTTCTTCCTCACCACGCCCTCCACGCGAACACAACACGACGTTGACCAGCGGGATGGAAATTTTGACTCGCGATTTCTCGACAACGGCTGCACCAAATCGGGTGAGGTTCAATCCTACGCGATCGTAACGAAAATGCGAAACTTTTGAGCATTTCCCATCAAAATATTGAGCACCGTAGAGTACCCGACCACGGTGGTGTGTTGGACGGAGCAGCGGAGAACGGCGAGAGGAAGCAGCGGAGCACAGCGAGGATCTCGGAGGAGCAGACGTCGGCGGCTTGGCGGAGCGCGGAGCAGGAGGCGAGGAAGGAGGCGGCAGTGGCAGAGGGTCGGGTCGGCGGGGGCGGCGTCCGGGCGGCCGGCGGGATTGAGAAGCGGGCGGCGTACGTCGGCGGCCTGGCGGAGTGCGGAGCAAGAGGCTGCACCGCCTTTGGTAATAATACTACTTCTTAATTGTTACCAACATCGTTGATTTAAGTAAAGTTTGATTGCTAATGTTTTTCCTTATAACTCCAATGCAAGAATGCTGCACCAACCACAACAGCCCCTCAGCCTACAGAAACAGCCACTCATCCTTCAGAACTCACAACTAATGCTACTGGTATTGAAAATATGGTTAGTGGAAATGATGGTGCAGATTTAGCAAAGGTATTATTTTTTAATAAATGCAAACTGATGTCATGGATACGTACATTTAATCTTACATAATGTGTGAATCTTTTTTTTTTAATATGAAGGCTGGTACAAAATCTGCCTTGCCCACACATAAACCTGCTGCTGCTGTTCCCACTCCCATCCAAGGATCAGAACATGTGCAACAGGTAATATACTTCAAAATTATCACCTGCAGTACGTTGAACAGATTCTTAGATTTGCTAAGTGGTGATTCCTCCTTCAAATCTTCTGGTTTTACAGACTGTTGTAGACAGTGTATTGTTGAGCAAACAGAATGTCCTACCTAGAGTTCTCGAAGCAGCGCCAACATATCACTTTTCCCAAATGATAAAGATAGTAATGAGACAGTGACATTTATTACAGCACAAACACTAAGGAATACTGCTGCTAATAGAAAGCGACAATGCAGAAAGAAAAGGAGGAAAGGTATGAGCAATCAGGTGTCATTTTAAGTTGTTGTCCAGATTGTTAAGATGAACTTTGTTCAATTATACATGTCTTGTATATGCTAGATTTCAACCATGTGATCAGCTATATATACTACTAATGCATGTCATTTTCACTTTTTCAGAAAGATCAACCTTGAGGGAGTCTTGGCAAGCTGAAATGAATCAAATATTGTGCAACGAGAAACATGTCATGTTGATCCGTGCTAAGAGACATGTATTTTTTTGTTTATGATTGCCTATTTGTGGCATAAGTTAGTGGTTTGTATTGCAGTTCAACTTTGCAATTACCTATTTGTAAACAGGAAGGCATTTGACTTCCTTACATTGTACAAACTATTGAATGCTTATGATCCAAGTTATTAATATGATTGCCTTTTTTAGCCATTGAATTTTGAAATTCTATGAATTTCTGTGTAATGAATTCGATGCAATAAATGCTTGTCCTTCCAATCTAATGTTGATGCAATAGTTTGTATTGCATCCAACCTCATGTCGATGCAATAGTTTGAGTTGCATCTAAACTCATGTCGATGCAGTTGCTTATATTGCATCAAACATAACATCGATGCAATAGTTCGTATTGCATCGAACAAAGATGGTGATGCAATAGAACCTCTTGCATCTAATCAAAATGGTGATGCAATAGACTATATAGCATCGAACCTAATATGGATGCAATATAGTCTATTGCATCGAACGATAGCCATTGCAATAGATGTATTGCATCAACAAGATTTGGATGCAATAAGCTCTTGCATCTCTCAATGTTGATGCAAGAGACAATGGATGAACGATGCAATAGCTGCTTCTCGCATCAACCACTAGTAATCGATGCAAGAGGCTATTGCATCAAGACCTATTGCATCGGCTCGCATCGAACGAGAAATTGATGCGACACCAAACAACTGCATCTATTTTAGACCTATAACATCAAAAATTGGCTGGTGCAACAGGGTCAAAATTTAGTAGTGGCGGGGGCGAGCGTCCAGGCGGCGGGCGGGATTGAGGAGCGGGCGAGCGGGACGCGAGGATACGAGCTCGTTCCGCACTGCGGAAAGTTACGCACGCGAGTGCTCGGTTTAGCAAGTTGGGAAAAATACAAAGTGGGTTTACCAAGTTGTTGAAGAGGTGTTTTTGAGTTTTTTCCAAAATTATAAGAATATCAAGTGGATTTACCAACTTGTTGGAGATGCTCTAATAAGGGAACTCAGGATTACACGTCTTGCTTACAGTTCCTAGTTTTATTTCTTGTTCTCCATCATTTCTAGTGTGGTGTATGGAAGAACACAGGAAATTGCATTGATTGGTCAAAAAAACAAAAAAATAGAGGACACTTCATCTCATTTCATTCACCGGGTGGAAAACAATCTTACTGGAACAGCACAGGTGCTGCCAGGAGCCTGGCAGCCAATGCCACTCGAGGACCAGGGACAGCACGTCACTACTGCCGCGAGGGCGCTCAACACGGGCCTGCGGTCGTGACCGCACATGGGATTTGTTCAGATGATCACCGTCACGCACGCCATTCTAGCCACTTCTATTACAAAGACTGTCGTAAGAAAACGTGCTGTAGCAGCAGTACGTATCTCATCCATCTCAGTATCTCACCGTGGAGACCAAGTCACGCATATCCTAATTATATACCTTGAATTATATACATTTTCTATTTGGAAAGCTTCTAACTGACTGAGCGTGCGGGCGTGAGACGTCAGTACAGAACTGGACAGACTGTGTGCAACTGGTGTTGCTTGGCCGTGCTGTCATCCTACTCGTTCGCGCTGCTCCTCTTTGTATACTCTAGAGCTGTAGCCTCCTGCTGCGTCCACCGCCAGCAGGACGACAGAATGAGAGACCAGGGAAAGTGGATTGGATTGTCATATCGGATTTCCAGACAGTGGCGATCTTAGTGTTCTAGGTTGTAGGGGAGCTGACACGAGAGCAGACGGTTTTGTTCCTATCTTCTCAATACGATTCACGCAACAAAAGCAGGCACCCGATAATGCCATGTCACCCGCTAACCCGCAAGCCGTTGGATCGGGCGAGAAAATGATCTAAACCGTCCGATTGCGGATCGGTCGGGTCCGTAACCCGCTTTATCCACAACCCGAGCCATCGCCATCCTTCACGGGCCGATCCTTTGGCCATTCTCCTCGACGTCGCCGCCCCCTCGCGGCCCTGCGCACCCGCCCTCAAGCGACGCGGCGCGACGGCAAGACCCACGGCCAATCCCCGGCGACGGTCGGCCCGTCCCCTCGGTCCTCAACTTCTGTGCCGCCGCTCGCACTCCGCCATCCCTCCCTGCCCATGGCGTCCTTCTTCCCCACATCACTCGCACTACCGCGCCGCCGCTTAAGCCCCGGCGACGGCTGCCTCCCGCCTTCGCCTCTCCCCTTCCCTCTCCTCACGCGCGTGTATTCTCGCGCTGATCTGCGTCCTCCACCTCGCGTGCCTGCGGCCTCCAGCACCGGCGCGACGCGCCCTCTGCAGTAGCATCGCCCCGCCTCCGGCCATCTTTGTCGCCGGCACCACACACTCAACGCAAACCCAGAGCAGGACCGCTCGCGCGTACGGCCTTGTTCTTGCGTTTCTTTTTTTCCCCACATTTATTTTGTTGCAGATTTTATAGATCTGTACCTTTTCTTTACCCATCTTAGGTAAACCCATTTACTGATTCCAGCGTGTCATCGAATAGGATTTCATATCAGCTTGTTGCTCAGACAGTGAGGTTTTACAGAACTAAAGCCTGCCTTTTTTTATAGGCCGTTCCCTTTCGTTGTTTACCTTCAAATTTTGTCTATGCACTGCCACAATTTACTTTGTCGTTGTTAGCCTGGTATTGGATTTAAAGATTACATTACCTTTTCCCATGCAAACTTTACACCGTTTCGGTTGCTTTGCAGGTTCCATGACATCTAATGAAGGTTCATGACAAATGGTTGCCTTAAACTCCTTGAGCCTGTTACTCTGCTCAGGTATCCGTCAAACCTTGGGGTATGTGATTTTGGAGTGGACTACTAATACTAAAATAATGCAAGCTATGTCTTCTTCTTTCTTCATAGAATGAACAACCATTACTACAATTATGTTTCCCTGGTGCATTCATTATGGGCTTCAAATTCTGAAATGCAATGCTATGCGTCCTAAAATACAGCCAAAAAAAAAAAGGCACTTCCATAGAATCAGTTACTGTGCCAGCGTAGCTAAAGAGGCACAATATGTTTCTGATGTGTACCCGGACCCTGCCCTTGACCGATCGGAGGTTGTAGGAGTGGGAGGGGGTGGCTGGAGGCACGGCACGGCGGCGGGGCGCCGTGATCGCTGGAGAGACGAGAGGAAGAAGACAGAGGTGGAGGCTGGGCAATACTCCCGGCTCCCAGAGGAAGCTGAGTAAACTGATTACTCGTTGCTTGCTTTCATTGTTTGGAGTACAGGACTATATATAGCCAACCGGCTAATACACTTGTGCGGTGGAAATAAAACAAAGACAATCAGTTACTAACTTGTGGTGGAAATAAAAGAAATGACTTTTAGTCCTTAGATCCAGCGCCTAATTCTCCTGGCCGATGGTGGCTTTAGCCACTAGTGGACCGGCGCCTTTGATACTGCATGCCGGTCATAACATCTCTCCCTGGGTCGACAAACAGCTCGTACTCGAGCTGGACATCAGGGTAGAGGGCTTTGAAGTCGTCGAGAGCTTCCCACGTCGCAGCCTCATCCGGAAGGCCGCGCCACTTGATCAGTAGCTTCCACTGGCCGCGGCGCATCTGAGCGCGCACGACCTTCTCTGGGGCAGGCAGCAGGAGCCCCTCGGAGATGGGTGGCACCACTGTCGGCGTCGCAGGAGGATCACCACGCCGCTGCTTGAGCAGCCCGACATGGAAGACATCATGGAGGCGTGCAGTCTTGGGCAGCTGTAGACGATAGGCCACCTGTCCAATGCGTTCCCGCACGCGGAACGGGCCGGCATAGCGAGGACGAAGCTTGCCCTTGGCCGGCGTCGCGAGCGTGTGGGTGGGGCGGTGAAGAAGTCGGAGCAGCACCCAGTCGCCCACAGCGAAGTCCACAGCCCGGTGGTTCTCGTCGTAGCGCTCCTTAGCGTGTTGCTGCGCCTGGAGGAGGCGCTCCCGGACCTCGACCAGGAACGCATCGCGGTCCCGGAGCATGGTGTCCGCGTCTTCCGTCTCAGCCGCCCCCTCCTGGTGGGGCAAAAGGGGTGGCGGTGGGCGGCCATAGACAACCTCGAATGGAGTCGCCTGGAGCGCCGTGTGGTACGACGTGTTGTAGCAGTACTCCGCCCATGGTAGCCAGTCGACCCATGAGCGCGGTCGGTCGCCGGTCGCACAGCGCAAGTACATGGCGATGACCTTGTTGACGACCTCGGACTGGCCGTCCGTCTGAGGGTGAAAGGCCGTGCTGAGCCGTTGCTTCACACCTGCAAGGCGAAACAAATCCCTCCACAAGTGGCTGGTGAAGACGGATCACAGTCGCTGACGATGGAGTTGGGGAAGCCATGAAGCCGCACGATCCCCTCGTAGAAGGCGCGAGCCACCGACGCGGCGGTGTAGGGGTGGCTGAGGGTGATGAAGTGCGCATATTTGGAGAAGCGATCCACCACCGTCAGGATCACGGACTTCCCATGGACCTTGGGAAGGGCGTCGATGAAGTCCATGGAGATGTCGGCCCACACTTGGGACGGCACATCCAAGGGCTGCAGGAGACCGGCCGGTTGCGTCGTGGGCGTCTTGTTGCGCTGGCACACGCCGCACGTGCGGACGTAGTCTTGCACAAGCTTGCGGTCACCGGGGATGTAGAAGTCGTTGCGCAGCCGCACGAGGGTCTTTTGGACGCCCTCATGCCCCATGCTGTGTGCCAGGGTCACCACCTGGTGGCGCAAGTCCTGCAGGTCGGGGATGTAGACACGTTTGCCGTGGAGGAGGAAGCCGTCCGCGGCGGTCCAGGGTGCCTCCAGCGTCCCGGCGGCCTGCTGCTGTAGAAGTCCACGCGCCACCGGGTCCTCCTGGGTGGCTGCCCGGATGTCATCGTAGAGGGTGAAGGACGGCCCGGACAAGGTGAACGCCGCCACTGCATCCTCATCGTGGCGGGAAAGCGCATCAGCCACCGAATTGAGCCGGCCGGGGCGATACTCCACCGCAAAGTCGAACCCGAGTAGCTTACTGACCCACTGATGTTGCGGAACAGTGGAAAGCCGTTGGTCGTGCAGGAACTTCAGGCTGTAGTGGTCGGTGCGGACGAGGAAGCGGCGCCCCCACAAGTATGGTCGCCAGTGCCGGACCGCCTGCACCAGCCCGATCAGCTCACGCTCGTAGGCCGCGAGCTTGACGTGGCGAGCGACGAAGGGCCTGCTGAAGAATGCCAGGGGGCCGGAACCCTAATGAAGGACGGCGCCGAAACCTGCGCCTGAGGCGTCGCAGTTGACGACGAACTCGCGAGTGAAGTCTGGCATCTGCAAAACAGGTGCTGACGACAATGCCCTCTTGAGGGCGTTGAAGGCCTCCTCCGCCTCCGGTGTCCAGGCGAACGCCTCCTTGCGCAGGAGACGGGTGAGTGGCGTGGCGATGGAGCCGAAGTCGCGAATGAACTTGCAGTAGCCCGCAAGCCCGAGGAAGCCGCGGATGCCCCGGGGTGAACGTGGCGTCGGCCACGAGGAGACTGCAGCCACCTTGTCGCTGTCCCTAGCGACGCCGTCGGCGGAGATGACGTGCCCGAGGTAGTCGACGGAGAGCGCCCCAAAGGAGCACTTGGACCTCTTGAGGTAGAGGCCGTGAGCTCGCAGGGCGGAGAAGACGAGGCCGACGTGTTGGAGGTGCTCGGACCACGAGGAGCTGTAAATCAGGATATCATCGAAGAACACCAACACGAACCTTTGAAGAAAAGGCCGGAGGACGTCGTTCATCAGCGCTTGGAAGGTTGCCGGGGCGTTGGAAAGCCCAAACGGCATCACCAGGAACTCGAACTGGCCGTGGTGTGTGCGGAAAGCGGTCTTCTCGATGTCCGCCGGATGCATGCGCACTTGGTGGTAGCCGGAACGGAGGTCGAGCTTGGTGAAGAAGCCCCCACGGAGCTCGTCAAGGAGCTCGTCGACCACCGGGATCGGGAACTTGTCCTTGGATGTCTTGTCGTTGAGCGCACGGTAGTCGATGCAGAAACGCCACGACCCGTCCGCCTTCTTGACGAGCAGCACAGGGGCGGAGAATGGCGATGTGCTTGGCCGAATGATGCCCTGTTCCAACATGGCGGCGCATTGCCGCTCCACCTCGTCCTTCTGTAGCTGCGGGTACCGGTAGGGCCGCACCGCCACTGGCGCGGTCCCCGGTAGAAGGAGGATGCGGTGGTCGTAGGTGCGCACGGGCGGCAGGCCCCGTGGCTCGTCGAAGATGGCCCCGTGCTGTTGTAGGAGCTGGTCCAGCAGCGGCCGCTGATGGTCGGTCGGGGCCACGCCTAGGCTCTGTTTGTGTGTCGAAGTGCCCGGGGCGCCCACGCACGGCCAGGTGATGCGATTGTCGCCCCGCTGGAAGGAGACAGTGAGGCCCTCAAGGTCCCACAGGAGGGGCCCCAGGGTCCCCAGGAAGTCGACGCCGATGATGAAGTCGAAGCAGCCGAGGGCGAGGCCCACACATGTGACGGGGAAGGACTCGCCGCCGATGAGGACGGGCACGTTGCGGGCGATCCCCTCGCACGGCACACGCTCCCCGTTCGCGACGGTGACATGGAGGTTGTCGCCGCCGCGTGGAACAAGACCCAGGCGGCGCATAACTGCCCCCTGGATGAAGGTGTGGGTGGAGCCGGTGTCTAACAGGGCGAGGAGGCGTTCCCCGTTGATCTTGACGGGGAGCAGCATGGTGTGGTAGGTGCGGATCCCTGCAAGAGCGTACACGGAGACAACCAGAGCATTAGCAGAAGCGCCTTCTGGTGGTGCCGTGGGCTCCTCGGCAGCAGCGTCCGCTACGTCCTCAGTGGTGAACACGTCGTCGTCGATGTAGTCAGAGGACTCCAGGTTGAAGACCCGCGGACAGATGTGGCCGCGCACATACTGCTCATCGCAGTTGTAGCAGAGTCCTTGGCGACGGTGCTCGAGCATCTCCGCCGGTGTTAGGCGACGGATAACGCGGGCTGGTGTCGTTGGCCTAGTCAGGGTTGGCGCAGTAGGAGCAGGTACACCGGCCGAAGTGCCTCCCGCAGCGGCGGGGCGAGCCGAAGAAGCCGGCCGTTGGGGAGGGCGGATGCCCCGCTGTGCTGGTGTGGTGAGGGCCGTCGCCTTGCGCTCGAACATGCGCGCCAGGTACATAGCCGTCTGGAGGTCGCCGGGGTCATGAAACTCCATGTCCACGCGGATGTGGTCTGGCAGGCCGCCCACGAAGAGTTCCGCCTTTTGGTGGGTGGAGATGTCCCGTGCATGAGCCAGGACTGCCTGAAAACGGCCCGCGAACTCGTCCACCGTGGAGTGGAAGGGAAGGCGACCCAACTCCGCCAGGCGGGTGCCACGAATGGGCGGTCCGAAGCGAAGGCGACACAGTTGCTTGAACCGATCCCATGGCGGCTGGCCCTCTTCCGCCTCGAGGGCATAGTACCACGTCTGGGCGTCGCCCTTGAGGTGATAGGATGCCATCCTAGTGCGCTGCAATGCCGGCGTGAGTTGGCCCCGGAAGAATTGCTCACAGTGCATGAGCAGTTCAGCGGATCGATGGAGCCGTCGTACGTTGTGAACTTGATCTTGTGGAACTTGGGCGGCCCATTGTTCTGCGCTGCTGCAGGGACGCCCCTCTCGTAGCTGGTCTCGGGGTAGGAGGGGCCCGAGGGTGCCACGCTGCTGCCCGAGATGAGGAGGCCGTCTGTGCCGCCGTAGAGGGTGCCCGACACCGTCGGCGCACCACGATCGGGCATGTGCGAACGAGGGGGCACCGACGTGTAGACCGGCTCGGAGTAGTTCAGCGCCCAATTCGGTATCTGGGACGGCGATGACGGAAAACGAAGCTGGTGGATCGGGACGGACGAAGATGGCGGCGGCGGCGACGTCAAGGGCCCTGCCTGGAAGGTCATCCCGTAGGGGTAGGAGACCATCGCTGAGGGCTGGATTGTGCCCGACGGGGTGAGCTGCGGTAGGGGCGGGTGGTGCGGCAGTGGCCCCTGCTGCGGCGGTGGATTGTTGAAGAGCTGGAGCACGGAGTTCATCGTCAGCCGCAGCTCGGCCATGCCGTGGCTGAGGTCGACGATCGCGGCCGTCGTCTGCTCCGGGGTGAAGACTACGTGTGGCACCCCTTGCGCGCCTGGCGCTAGCGGCTGCGAGGGGTTCGGCACCAGGGCGGACGTAGACGTGGGCGTGACAGAGGAAGCGGGCGGCGCCAATGTAGATGTGGCTGGAACAGAGGTGGTGAGGGTGGGATCGACATGGCCAAGTCTGATACCAGGTTGATGTGTACCCGGACCCTGCCCTTGACCGATCGGAGGTTCTAGGAGTGGGAGGGGGTGGCTGGAGGCACGGCACGGCGGCGGGGCGCCGTGATCGCTGGAGAGACGAGAGGAAGAAGACAGAGGTGGAGGCTGGGCAATACTCCCGGCTCCCAAAGGAAGCCGAGTAAACTGATTACTCGTTGCTTGCTTTCATTGTTTGGAGTACAGGACTATATATAGCCAACCGGCTAATACACTTGTGCGGTGGAAAGAAAACAAAGACAATCAGTTACTAACTTGTGGTGGAAATAAAAGAAATGACTTTTAGTCCTTAGATCCAGCGCCTAATTCTCCTGGCCGATGGTGGCTTTAGCCACTAGTGGACCGGCGCCTTTGATACTGCATGCCGGTCATAATAGTTTCTTCTTTAGGATTGCTTCTCAAAAAACAGTTTAGCTTATTCTATTTTACCTTCTCTACTCATTGCAGGTCATCACTAGGTTTAGCAAATTTATTTACACTCTTGCAAACAAAACTATTGATTACTTATAGCCTTTGTCATTTTCAAGTTCCAATTTATATACCTGTTCCAACACTCAAATTATATCACAACCTTAAATTTAGACAATATGTTTAGGGACTAAAGTTATATATATGTCTGTCTTTGGCACTTCCTTAGAATCAACTGTTTTTTCCTCTCCCTTGCAATAGGTCTATTGCAGAGCTCTAAGGGATCTGTCTGGCCTCAAATTTTCCTATCTTTCTGCTTTTTGTTTGGGGCAACCTCAGGACATGCTTCATCTCCCTTCACTTGCAATCTTACATATTTAGCCTTGTAGCACATAGCTTCCACTGCCTTGTAGTAAATACTAAATATTTAGCTGATATTTTTCAGATCACACTGCGATAAAGCTGAGATGCCAGATTTGGTTGGCCACAATTTTGACTGTGATTTCTCAAAGAACATAAGGAGTTCGGAAAAGATTGAAGTACAGGCACACCTATATATCAATTATACTAATTTTTCATGTGATTTCTAGGGTTTTAAGTTATTATGAGTTTTGTAATATCATTGTTGTTGTTCTAATTGTGTAGTACCATGTGTATCTCTTTGTCCTTTGAAATGCAATGATTTCTGTAATATCATTATAATTAATACACCAATGACAAGCTGATTGTTTCAATAATGCTCTGGCATGTTTCTCAATCAAACTCAACGGCCGTTTTTCCTGTCACTAATAATTAAATGGTATTCCTGCTTTTACTTATTAATTAGAATTGCAATTAACTATGCTCTTTTATGCAATCCTTTTCTATATAATCTAATGTATCTAAAGTATAAGCAAGGAAAGACCGTTGGCCGCTCTCCCCATCTCCACATACTCTCGTGCATCAGGGCCTAGCCCAACATAGGCAACTCAAACTTGGACAAGGAAAAAATGCCTATCAAAGCTGCCAACCGCACAAACACTGGCCATAAGCGGCAACGCCGCGAACATTTCTAGTTCTCTCTGGATGTGCTGGGTCATGGCGTTGATCGCATTGTCCTCGATTGTGGCTGGTGCCCAGGTGGCCTGTTGCAGAACCAACCTTGGTCTTCAGTCACCGCAAACCTGTGCCAATATGCCGTGCTAGTGAACACCCAAAAGCTGCAAGATTGCCAACGAGTTTTGTGAAAAAATGGAACATTCAAAACATTTGAAATAATACGAAGATTGCCGGAGTATTTTAGTATGTAGGAGCGGCACCCATGTCATAACCAAACCTGTCAATTTTCCTTCTACCTCCCATGCCCAGTGCTCAGAGCCCAAGAGTCACTGAAATGCGCGACAGCATAGATGAATGGAAAGCACTCAATGACAACTAAGTATATGTCATAAAATTGGCTTGTTGGATGGTCAGGTTGTAGTTTTGGAAAAAAAAAACTACAATCTCTGGAGATAGAAAAGATGTAACTACTCTTATATAGAGTGTTCTACTAGAGAACAGAGTATCATCAGTAAGAATTGTTACCCAAGGATTGCCTGCATTTCCTCATTCACTTACATTGATATACTGAGTTACTGACTGGTACCGTTTAAAAATTGACAGTGGCTGATGCTTACTGACAAGCGGTGTTATAACTTTTTTTTTAACAAAAGGTGTTATAACTGTTAGGGTGCAGCGGAATCCAGCCCGGCTCGCGCGTCCACGAGCCGACAGCCCATCGTGCCCTGGTCCACCGGAGCCCACAACATATTCAGGCCTTAGACCTAACTCAACCCAAAATACTAGCCTTACAGGTGAGGATTGCCCCCGCCTTATATGTTGTGCTTCTCCACCATCAATTACCGATGTGGGACTAAACCCAACAATCTCTCCCGTCACACATTGGGGCCAACTCTTCATATCACACAACTCTATGTGATCTCTAGAAGACGTTTTTCCAGCCCCGAGTCCAATGCTCCATATCACATACACTCCCCGTGTATCCGTGTGACCTCCGAGACGTTAACGGGCTCCCCCGTCACCATGTGACCCTGAGGTTTTCCAGGTTTTTCGACCATAGGCTGTGATACCACTTGTTAGAGTGCGCAGTGGAATACGGCCCGGCTCGCGCGTCCACGAGCCGATGGCCCCTTGGGCCCAGATCCATCGGAGCCCACAACATATTCGGGCCCTATACCGAACCCTCCCTGTATTTATGGAGACCAGAAAACACGGCAACAAGTCCAAACTGGACTCCTCCTGCCGTGGTATCATGGCCATAAATATGTGTACAGTTTGGTTGCGTTGGACTTGAGTTGTATTAGGGGCTACGATAGAGTTGTGGTCGGACTCTGTATCCTAGGGGGCCATAAATATGAGGTGACCCCTATTGTAACCATAAGACGACTTCGCGGCTGGTTTGGGTGGCGGCAAGGCCGCGGGATCACCCGGATGCCGGTATAGTTGCTGTTTGTGGGAAGGAGCGCCCGTAGTCATTGCCCCGAGGATTAGGCACATCACCGAACCTCGTTAAAAAAACATCATGCCTCGGTGTCGTTCTCGTCTGCATATTTTCTTCTATGGTGATCATGCTTCCGCGTTCGTCGGTTAATAGATCTGTTGGGTCTGGAAATTAACCGTATTTTGTAACAAGTGGTACCAGCTCTATGGTTGATAGAAGAAGATCGCAAGAGGTGCGATGGATATGTTCTACACAGCGCAAGGCTCGCATGGGTGTGTTCGGAGAAGAACATGGCGCAAGGTGGAGCATGGCGGCGATCGACGATTCGGTCGGTGGAATTGGACACTTCGAGCGGGTGGCTCGAATCGTCCAATGGGCTGCAATCAACAGGGATCGTTCCAGACGTGGAGATCGGGTTGATGGCGGCTGGTGGCTGCAGTTCGATAGGGGTCGGGTCAGACGTGACGACGTCGTGGATGAAGACGGCGGCTTGGACTCGCGGTCAGATCGACGGACGTGGTTGATTTGATCGGGGTGATCTTTGCTGGAGCAGTGACGATGATGGCGCAAGCCATGGTGGACTCGGCGTGTATTGTGGAGGTGTCTTGTTGCGTGGATCGTGTTGGAGCGATGCAGAAGATCCAGGAATATGGCATGGCTGCAGCGGATACTTCACGGAAATTGAGTCCAGAGGCAATAATTGATCGAACTGCATGTGGAAGTGGCGTACGGCAGGAAATAGGTGCATGTTTGCATGCGGAAGCCTATGGAGTCCAACTAAAGTACGTGATATGTGGTTCAAGGTGGTTGCACAGACTCTGAAACGTGGGAAGGTATCCGGATAGGAGTACGTGATGTAGGCCTGGCTGGATTTGTTTCGGTTGTCAAGAGGCTGGTTTCCAGGCTGGAGACGTTTGGCCTGTTGTGTTGCAAACGGAAACATGATCCAGGCGCACAGGGAATCACGGGATATTGAGCGTGTCATAAGAAAAGGAAGTGCTGCAAGCGGACACGAGGCGGAGGCGTAACAGAAATCAGGGTGGACAACGAGCCAGCTCGGCTCGTTAGAGCTCGGCTCGTTTACAATCGAGCTCGACTCGGCTCGTTTCGCTAACGAGCTAGAACATCAGCTCAGCTCGGCTCGGTATGTAGCTAGAGCAGCTCGTTTCAGCTCGCGAGCCAAATATCAAAAACACATTACAGGGAATTGGAATTAATTAACAGGATAACAGCATGCCAACAAACACTAATTACATATAAATTTAACAACGAGAATATAACCCATCACTCGATCGATCGCAATTCATGAAAGACTCGAAGTTTAAACTTTAAAGGCAACCCACAAGGCATAATCATACTCTGATACTCATACAGTTTAGACTTTAGACTTCAGACGTCAATACTAGAGTACTAGACACAAAATAAATGAGCAATGGCAAGCTGCTGGGAAGCTCCACATTCTCACTAGTTGCTTTCCACCAAACTGCTAGGAAGCTCCACACTCTCAACGTCACCATCATCAGCATCTTCTCCCTGTAAAAAACATTAAAAGAATTATGATTACACGTTTACATTACACAAATTTTGGAAAAACAAATTTTGAAAAACAGACTACACATCACGTACCAGAATGACAGGAGGACTTTTAGAACCTCGAATCCAACTAGATGCACAAACTAGTGCTTGAACCGTCGCTGGCTTTAAAGAACTCCTGTAGTCATCAAGAACTCTACCTCCACAACTGAAAGTGGACTCGGATGATACGCTGCTAGCTGGGACAGCTAAGAACTTTTTTGCCATACTAGACACAACTGGAAATCTTAGAGCATTCACCTTCCAGTAGTGAAGTAAATTGAAATTCTTATCATTCAATGGATGGTTTGCTTCGTCTAGATAGATAAGTAACTCGGATTTTGAAGTTTCTGAAGCACTTGACTCTAGAAATGACTCAAATTCTCTTGAAACAAGACAAGCCATTGAGCTGGTTGTTTGCTTTGAAGATGAGGCTGATTGAGTGGTTGATGAGCTGCTACTGCCACCCATTTTCTGGCGTTGCTGCAACTCATGCTTCTTGTACAGCTCTTCTAACTCATTTTTTATATCAGCAACCTCTTGTTGACACCTTGAGGGGCCATAAAGCTCTCTAAAATAGAACTCAATATATCTCATTTTGAACCTAGGGTCAAGTATTGTAGCAATAACCATAACATTGTTCTTCTCTTCCCAATATTTATTAAATTTCTCTAACATTGCAGCACCCATGTTCTTTAAATGTATATCCTCAGAATTTTTTGCATTCAACAATGCAAGCTTGACTTTCAAAATATAAGGGTAGAAGACATTAGCAGTAGGGTAAACTGAACCTGAAAATGCAGTGGTTGCGCCAGCCATCTCTCCTGGAATTGGCTTAATCTTCTCATACATGTCCCATTGAGAATCTGTAGGTTTCCATGTATAGTTCTGGTCCACTTGAGCATAATAACCAAATGCAGGCCTGTACTCAATGCAAGTGTCAAGCATTTTATATGTTGAATTCCATCTGGCTCGAGCTGGCTCGTTATAAACCGAGCTGGCTTGTTTTAAATCGAGCTGGCTTGTTATAAATCGAGTCGAGCTCGAGCCGAGCCATTAACGAGCGAGTCGAGCGAGCTAGCGAGTTTCGAGTTTTTCGTCCAGGCTTAAACAGAATTGAAAAAGGAAAGGACGGCAGGAGGAGTCCAGTTTGGACTTGTTGCCGTGTTTTCTGGTCTCCAGAAATACAGGGAGGGTCCGGTATACTGGCAGATCAAGCTAGTGGTTTGTGAACGAGAGTTTGCGGCAGTTGCGGAGATCTGCGGGCGGCGCTCAAGCGGGTTGACTACGTCGTGTGCAAGCGGCGAGGACGGTCGACGGGGCTTGTGAGCGACGTGGCTGTGCACAGGCGGTGTACGGCGGTGGCGGCGGCAGCGACATATGGCGGATCACAGCACGTGCAGCAGGCATGTGCTGCGGTGCGTGTGTGCTGCAGCAAGGAGCAAGCGCGTGTGACGTGCTTGGTGTGTGTGGAGCGAGCACGCAGGCGTACAGTACGTACGTGATTTTTCGGCGATCTGTGGCAACAGGCAGATAGCGTCGATGGCATCCAAATTTAAGGTGATGAAGTTTGATGGCACCGGGAACTTCGGGCTGTGGCAGACGAGAGTGAAGGATCTGTTGGCTCAACAGAGTATCACGAAGGTGGGATTAAGCCAGAGAAGGTAGATGATGACAAGTGGGAGGAGATGGAGGCACAGGCGTGTGTAACTATCAGGTTATGTCTCTCAGATCAGATCATGTACCACGTCATGGAAGAAACTTCGGCGAAGAAAATTTGGGAAAAGTTGGCCAGTCAGTTCATGTCCAAGACGGTGACTCAGAAGCTGTATCTGAAGCAAAAGTTGTTTGGCTTGAAGATGCAGGAGGGGTCAGATCTTACGGAGCACATCAATGTCTTTAATCAGTTGGTTATTCTTGTGAAGGTCGATGTGAAGATTGATGATGAAGACAGGGCTGTTATTCTTCTTTGTTCGTTGCCGAGGTCTTATGAACACTTGGTTACTACGTTGACGTACGGGAAAGAGGAAATCAAGGTGGAGGACATAGTTGCTGCGTTGCTTGCTCATGATCAAAGGAGAAAGAATAATGCAACGGATGAGTCTTCTAGTGATGCTCTTGTAGTCAAGAGTGGTCATAGTGTGGATGATAAGAGAGGCAAAAAGAAGAAGGGTCCGCGGTGCTATAAGTGCGGCGACTTGGGACATGTGAAGAGGAACTGTCCAGAGCTGAAGAAGGATGGAGGATCTGTAAGCGTTGTGATTGCCAAGAAAGATGACTCGGATAGCGATGGTGATCTTCTCACGGTGTCAAGTGAACAGTCTTGTGAAGCGTGGTTGTTGGATTGTGCTAGCTCGTTTCATGCAACACCGAAGAAGGAGTTCTTTGCATCATACACGGAGAAGGACAATGGTTTTGCTTACTTGGGAGATGGTTCAGGCTATCTTGCTGTAGGAGTGGGCGACATCAAGTTCAAGTTGTGTGATGGTAAAGAGATGCTGCTTAAGGGTGCGAAGCATGTGCCAGGGCTAACAAGAAATCTGATTTCGCTTGGTTTATTGCATGAAGAAGGCTGGTTGTATCAGGCGGTTCCTGATAAGAAGACCTTGAGAGTCATGCATGGAGATAAGACGGTTATGATTGGTGAGAAGTCAAGTGCACACCAATACAAGCTAAAAGGAAGCGTTGTTGAAGGTGGAGTCGTGGAAGGCAATGCAAATGTGGTGGTGTTCTATCCTGATGGTGATGCGACTGTGGGAGCAGCCTCATCGGGCCGTTCTAAGTGAGCGGCAAAGGAGACGGCTCAAGTCCGGGTACACGGAGGTTCTTGCATGGGACGACTTCAAGGTGGCATGCATATTCGCCAAGGCGGAGTTTGTTAGATATGTGTCGAATATGTGTACAGTTTGGTTACGTTGGACTCGAGTTGTATTAGGGGCTAGGATAGAGTTGTGGTCGGACTCTGTATCCTAGGGGGCCATAAATATGAGGCGACCCCTATTGTAACCGTAAGACGACTTAGCGGCTGGTTTGGGTGGCGGCAAGGCCACAGGATCACCCGGATGCCGGTATAGCTGCTGTTTATGGGGAGGAGCGCCCGTAGTCATTACCCCGAGGATTAGGCATCGCCGAATCTCGTTAAAAAAACATCCTGCCTCGGTGTCGTCCTCGTCTGCATATTTTCTTCTATGGCGTTCGTCGGTTAATAGATCCGTTGGGTCTGGAAATTAACCGTGTTTTGTAACAATAACTTTATCTTTGGAATCTGTCCCTATCTTGCAAAAGCAATCAAAACTCTAATTGTTCATGCAAAGAAGCAGTTGAAGCACAGCGCCATGGACCATGCGGTATTACATATTTACATTTCTATGTATTGGTAAATTGATTACCTGTCAAAGTGTAGACGAATATTGTCCGCTTCTATGAATCAGAATGAATGTCCTTTATGTGACTACAAATCATAATGAATATTAATTCATTCAATCAAAAGGTGGTCGCAAATGTAGCATCATCTTTTACATAATCCATACAAAAAATTCAGAAAATGTGATCAGATTGATTACATTTAACGTAAACTTCAATATTTCTCAGTGTTCAATATAATTCACAAGGGCACCTCAATTTGAAATTTTCCACCATTACTGAATAATCAATACATTGGCATGAAAAATCGCATCCAAGAAACTGTGCTACGAGCAGGCGATAATGTACATTGAAACTGATATTGCACTACTGTACCTTGAAAGTGACAGTGCACAAAGCGTGCTATATACAGTGCTGCACCGTAAATTAGGATAGCATTTTCCGTCAAATGCACCACGTGGTTCGACTTCAGTTAGGATTTCTAACAACTCTTGTTCTGAGCTCTTTCGTGTATTTGACTATAAAAGGTCAGATTTTTAGGATAATAATGTCAAGATGTAACATTATTTGTGTTTGGAATACATGTGACCACTGGTATTGTTGCAACAAGAGCTCTGTTTGTATAAGCAATCCGTGCCAAAGCTGAATCAAGTTATAACCTGAAAGAAAAAAATTGCAGTTTGCTGCTAGCTTTCTCAGTGTTTAGACAAATAGTTTTCTAATCTTATCTGTCCTTTTGCAGCACCTTGCTTGCTACACTACCGCACAGACTAACGTTGCCGAGTGTTTTAACTTTGCCGAGTGCAATTTATGGGGGCACTCGGCAAAGCAATATTTTACCGTGTGCGACACACGGCAAATTAATGCACACGGCAAACACTAGTTTGCCGAGTGCATTGCACATGACAAAATATTGCACTCGGTAAAAAGTAAACTTTGCCGAGTGCAATGGCCGCCGCCTTGCGCCGCCACAGGCGAGCCCCAGACCCTCCGAGCCACCCACTCGCACCCACCGAGTACATCGACGCCGCCATCTCCCTACTTGCCGCGCCGCTGCCCCGGCCGGCCATCTCTCCCCATCGAAGCAGCACCTCCTTCACCTTCCCTGGCGGATCCCCACCTTCTCGGCTCGGCGGCAGCCCTCATCATCCAGGCGGCGACGGCAGAAGGCCCTTCACCTCGCGCACATGTGCGTCCCCACGAGCGCAGCAGCACGGCGGCCCTCGGCCACGCGCGGCTTCCTATCCCCATTCAGGGGCGGCGGATGTTGCTCTCGTCGATGATGGCGGCCTGTCCCGGGTGATGGGGGCGACAACGGCCGGACCACCTGCACGCGCAGGTCTGCGTCCCCACGGACGTGGCGGGACGATGAACTGGCGGCCACGGCGGCCCCTGGCCGTGTGCGGTCTCCCATCCCCAACCAGTGGCGTGCCCGTGGTCCTCATCTTCGATCCGCGGTATGTCTCTCCGTCGGTACTATGGCCGCAGCCATGGATGCATCCTCGGTTGCTTACATCCACAGGAATTGAGGAATCCGATAGCATGGATCTTGGTTGAAGATCCAGTGACAGGAATGCCAGATTTTCTTTTGTTTTATTGATCTTGGATTTGAAATTCCAGTATTCTTTCTATGCAAATAGAAGAGTATGGTTTAGTTAATTCCATCTGTCTGATTAGCGATCTTGATTTTGATAGCAGTTGGTCACTCCTGTGGATTGCAATATTGTTTATTCTTGCAGTACCGTAACTTTTTTTTTTAGAAGAAATATGTATTCATCTTAGTGCCTTACACCGGCCCTTTTACAGACTGGACTACAAAGAAAAGAAAAATTATATAGAAGTTTACAACTCCTGTTCATCTTCCTCGAGCAGAGGAGGACTTACTTCTGGGCGAATCAGCCGACGTTGCCTCCTAGGCGCATCGGCCAACTCCAGTACCCACGACGCATCCTTCGATTCCATCACCGGCAACCCGAGCAGTGCTCAGGTTTCCACCAAACATGTTCCTCGAGATTAATAGGGTCAACAGCATCATCACCTGACGAAGACAACGATGCGCCGGCCCTCGACTCCAAGAGAGTTCTCCCCAGCCTCTCCGTTGACGTCGGAGTAGATCGCCATCGGAGAACGGAAGAGACTGGGAGAAATTATTCCTCTGCGCCGCCACCGCTTCCGCATCGCCGGCGTCGCCAGGAAGATGAAGTCGCAAAGGAACCACGGTCCTCCGACCAAACCTAACTCCGCCGCCGAACATCGACGGCGAGCAAACACTAGACCTAGAACTCGATTAAGACCCTATGAAAAAATAGGAAAACTGGAAATCGAGGCGGACTCCCGCTCCGCGTCACTGCCGGCAGCGAGGCCGGATGCGAGGGAACGGGGGCCGCAGGTGGTGGTGGCGGCGGCGGCGCCCCTCGGTGGTGGCGGCGGCGGCGGCGGCCCCAAACCCTAACTTCCCTTCAACCACAATGGTTCTCAGAAATCTTTGCAGTACCGTAACTTAGGAACCTAGTACTACCTTCACTTCATATATTCCTTAGTACAGAATTCTTTCCAGTGAGCATGAATGCCATATCTCTCACAATGTTGTAGTTCATGTTGTAGTTTACTATAATGAATATGCAGAATATAGTAAAAGCCACTTCATATTATTATGGTAAATTGGCCATGTCCTTATAGTGATCGATTGACACCACGCAGGCCGTGGCCAAATCCCTCTTTATTATTCCAACACTGTGTTCTTTGGTTGGTCTGCTAAAATTGACTTCTACTGGATCAGTCTGAATGTGTTCATGTTCACTGTCAGCAAATGTTAGTTCAATGTGCAATGGCCGGGTTGTAGCGCAGAAAGCAATAGAATTCCTAGTGCTTTTCTGAGAATGCGATTTGTATAACTTTCTATCAGGACATTGTTTTATGGTAACATTGCAGATAAATTGCTGTCTTTTTTGCTGCTAGCAGATTCCCTCCTCCAAGGTCAAGGCATGCCATCCTAAAGTATTAGATGCCATATTGGGTTGTGCAGCTTCCCACCGGCCGCTTCCCTCATCCAGGTAAGCACTTTGGATGATTGGATCTGCCCTCCCCTATGTAGTTGCTGTATTAGCTTGCTTCCTCTATACTATTATATAATATGTAGGGATGATATATGGTATTGAGACATTTGAAGGGATGATAAATGTATCGAGACATTTGAATATAGCATTTATCACACTCTTATGGTTGAATGTGTTTGACGAGATTTTGTGCAAACTTTATTAGTTTGCATATATCTGTGTATTCGATAGCGAGAAGCTGAAGTGAATTGAAAGATGAGAAGCTATCAAGTTGTGTTTGCTTCTTGAGGATATGGCCCCCTTGTTCCAGGATGCCAATTGGTGTATGTGCTTTATGGCAAGTTAATTACATGTATGGTTGCATGTAGATATACGTGCACCCCACACACTTCTCCAAATAACGCTCAGGCAAGCGCGGCGCACGCGCTGATAACGTGAGCCACGCATGAATAACAAAGAAGCAAGCTAACTGAGTAGTGCATCTATCTAGTATACACATATGTATGAAACACGTATACTGGAGCCATCGGGTGTGTATACATCAGCTATGTAGTATACGTATATGGCCGGCCCATGGAAGTTCAGCAACTGCACACGGTGGCACAAGGCCCACGGTTCAGCCAGGAGGCTCATGGAAGCTTCCAGAATTAACGGCACGGCCAGATAACCGGATAGATGCGTGCGTGGGATAGCTATCTGAAGCGGTCTCACCAACAAGATCTCCGGATATCTCTCTGCTTCCAACGAACTCGTGGCAGCGCGTGCACAGCAGCCGAACGCCCTGCAACCCTAGTCAGCTAATGCCTATATAAAGGACACCAAGGCACCACGGAAAGGGGGGAGGTGAAGCGCAAGAGCGCCGCCAGGCTGCTCTCCCATCTAGGAGGTCAAGCGCAAGATGAGCGCCGCTAGGCTGCAAAGCAAGAGCGCCGCCAGGCTGCTCCATGATGAACGATGCCCGGCAGATTGAATTGCTGGCGCAGACGAATGTAGCCCTGGCGCCGAAGACAGAAGGCAGGCAGCCACCGACGCCCAGGATAGCACCGTTGCCGGAACTGCGCACCTGCTGTGCCGAGGACGACGCACGATGACGGCATGAAGCGAGCAGCGCCGCCAGGCTGCTCCCATCTACAATGATGCCCGGCTCGGAACAGCTTCCGCCACGGCACGGAGCGGACGACAGAAGATCGTGAAGGCAGCCGCCGCTACGTCGCCGACGACGAGGCCGATGTACAGCCCTGGCCTCAACTCATATGTGCCGGGAGCCTGGTGCATCTAGATGGTTGCGAGACCACACGCACGGAGGAGTTCAACCAAGGAGTGCCGCCAGGCTGTTCCCATCTACCAAGAAGAGCGCCGCTAGGCTGCTCCTATGTTGAAGGACGCCCGGACGCCAATCGGAGGCAGTCACCACCCGTGCGCCATCCACTGACAGACTCTGAGCGGATCGGACATCAAGACGGGCACCAGCAGATCGAGGAGATCGAAGGTAGCCGCCTTCTAGCGTCGCGAGAAAGTCCAAGGTGCAAGCAGCCGTCACTGCATCGCGTTCACCTCAAGACGGCTTCACACATGGGACCCCGAGGCGTTGGCTTCGTCCAGCCCGATCTATGCCGCGACGTCAATCGAGTGGCAAGGGGACGCCACCATCCACCAGAGATGAGATGCTACTTGCCAGGATGACTGCACGGCGGCACCAGATCGACGAGCGTTGCGGCCCGTGCCGCGGCCACCTTTGTCTACTCCAACACGCCATCATCAACATACCTCGTGGCACCGTAAGGGGTGAGTCCCATCATCGGCGTCCACACCTACATCAATGCCACCGCCGTACCAGGGAGGCGAGTCGGGACGCCATTGACATTGGCTCCGTCTACACCGACATCGTGCCCAACGCTGGTTCCACATGCACCGTCGCCTTCAATGCAGCATCAACGACGTAGCCTGGACGCCGTCGACTACGGCTCCACACGTACGCTAGCAGACACCATACTCGGAAGGTGAACTTGCACCATTCACTAGTGGTGTGCTGACACAGCGGGCACACACATCTTCAACAACAGCTAGGTGTATGTGGGCTGCATACTCTGATTGAAGCTAACCTGGAGGCGGTCCGACAGTGGCGTATGTGTGAATAGGCCTGCCTGCTTAATTTCGATAGAGCTACACATATACATATATATGTTTGTGTGCTTCAGCAAACCATAGGGAGCTCCACTGTCATTCGAGCCCTATATCAATTTGTTTGTCTTTCGTGTACAGGTGAAGCTGACTGGACACTCGTGTACCACGTCTGCCTACTACTTCATCTACTACTACCACGACCATGCGACGCTCGACACCGACAACGTGTGCAACTGAAGATGCTGGCGATGGGCTGACGAGGCCTTCTACTTCAACTATTTCTATGACCAAGCTCCACGGCGTACCACGACGACGTTGCCAAGGAAGTCTGAAGCGATCCAAACTACACCAACCATGCAAATGACGACTACGATGACACCACGCGTCGTTCGACATCGACAAGGCGAACGACGCGGGCGGGCATGGCTCATGTTCCAGCCATGTTGTACTGGCTATGGACCGACGAGGCCCTCATGCTGATCGCCATCCACATCTACACCAACACCATGCATGGAGAAGTGAAGTGATGACCGACGATGATGACCAACGCAGCTTAATCGGCTCTGTGAGCTTGACTCGCAGGGGTAATTAACTGGGAGCTTTCCGAGGCCCCAGGAACCATGAAGACCATAATCGCCCAAGTCAGATTGCCGCCAGTAGGCTATGGAGCGCACACATGTATCGAGAACCATGTATTTGTATTTTCCTTAAATATGAATAAATATGTGCTCTCGTCTTTCTATTTATTTTTGTGTACTATAGTACACTGGCACGCCCGCACATTTATTTTTATTTCGCATAGAGAGATCCTCCTTCGTTGAGTGATTTTTCTGTGGAAACAAATTGGCACGCCCGGTGGGACATGGTTCTCCTCCCATCTTTGCTGCGCAACAATGGTCGTCATCTTCCGGCTCATGTCTTCTCCAGCATACGTGGTGGTTGTTACGATGGTGCTAATTTGGATGCCATTCTTGATTAAGGCTCCACTGATAGCCCTGGGATCGCCCTTTTTTTTGGGCCCTATTATTTTTCCTTCTTGGTGTTTTATGCAGCACTGGATGTGTGTGCATTCAAGAAGGTGAAAGCGGCGTCAAATGGCGGCCATTGTCTTTCCCTTGGTGATGGAGCCGTAGTTGGCATCGAGGTGCCCACATCATCGACAAGGCCAAGGCTCATGTCCATTCTTGGGCTGGTCTTCTAGCTTGCCACAGGGAGGCAACCTCGACAAGGATTACCTCCACACATCCGTTTGGCGCAGCAAGCAGACGCTGTCAAAGCGAGCTCCTTGCCACAGCCAGTACAGTATCAACGCCGTGGCATACATCGTCTACAACCACCTCCACATACGCAGGCCGAGTCAAAAACGATGAAGGCGCACAGCATGTAGCTTGTTTTGACAAGCGCATGGACGGTCAAGCATATATTCTCGCCTGCTTGTGCCACCTTGCGAGGCTGTCTGAGGCCAGCAAGGAGGGCTGCATCATGCCGTCCGCGGAGCCCATGGCCACCAACATCATCATCGCGCGTACGTGAGTTACAGCGCACCTCTGATGATTTAGAGCCGAAGGCATGCATCGGATCAGCACACTGGCTCCACATGGGACCACAACAAGTCTCTCGTCGTACGTGGAAAGCTCTTGCAGACATCTACGCAAAGAGACACAACTACAAACGGCGGAGATACAGTTCGATGTGGCCGCGGCGAGCTTCCGGCTTGCCATTAAGACGCCACTACGCCCTACACGAGGGCGACACGATACGCATCGGACACCAAAGTTGCTACAAACAAATTAGTTTGTGCATAAGTTGTTTATTAGCCATGCATGCATGTACACGAAGCGAGGACCTGCTCAGGCGCTCGGCATCTCGTGAAGATGTGTCCTGCTCCGCGTCGACGGCGACTATACGCCAACACATCGGCACCGGAGTCCATCTACTGGACGCCATCTTGAGTAAGAGGTCGAGCAAGAAAAGCCTCTGCCACGCTGCCTGCAGCTCGCGTCCCTGGGCAGCGATATCTGCTATCCACCGGATGGAGAGCGGGCTCTACGAGGAGCCAGAGGAGCAAACAAGGAGTGACCATATCCAGGCCATCACCCGGTGCCTGGGGCGAGCTTCTAAGGCAAGGAGGTCGGAGGTGCACACATCCACTCTAGTAGCTCGACGGGTGCACTGATGAGAAGCCCTGCTGGGAACTCTAAGCGTTGAGCCCTTGATTAGTCGCTGGGGGCAGCTCCATGAAGCCGACACAGAGACGCACCTAGAGGCACACATCAAGCTGCCCGGGGTGTGTCCTGGCATAGGTAAGGCGTGGACGTCCTGGGATGGCGACTTCACCAGCTTGGTTGGTGAGCTGATGGCCCCGAACTAGACTCGCGAGGAGCCGAGTACACCTGGCGTGATCTTCATGGTACAAGCGACGCGTTCTGGACCTACAGGACGCGCGGTGACTTCGTTGACTCTGATGCTAAGCCGAGTCCATGCCATCGGCACCATCACCATGTACACACTGCGACTGACAATGCATATGGAAGTCACCAGCCTCCACGTCTTCGCACTTCGTCAACATGAGTGCCACGGCCACACGTGCTTGGCCGAGATGACAACGTGAAGAGAAGCCATAGCGGCAGAATAGCAGCTCCATTTGAGCCGATATAGCAAGTCTCTGGCCGTGGCGACTTTCCGGACGTCTGCATGGAAGCACCGGCGACATGATGCAGTTCGGCCTTGCGTGTCGAACTTTCCCTTGTGGAGCGACACGCCCGCTGCCCGGGAACAAGGGGCGTCCTCATGCTTGGTTTCCGTCACGCTGGCAAAAGCGAGCACGCTGGACATGAGAATTGAGGCAAAGGAGCAGGTTGTGCATGTACGTGTTTAGCCATGTATGAATATGCATGTACGTGCTATAGTCACCAGCCAACAAGCTAACAAGGTGGGCATTCTGTATGTGCCGTACATGTATGCTGTTGAGGCGTATACTCGACGGCTCTCTCCTAACATGTGTCATCCACCTTCACACGCTGCTGGCTCACTGGCTGTGCAATGTAGTAGCCCTATAATTAGGTGACGTGCATCGTTACCCAACGCCCGTCTGCAAATTACTTTCCTGGAAGCTCTACTGATAAAGCTCCTACAAGTGCAAAGGCGTTGAACTGGAGTGATAGACTCCCATCGAACTCATGTGACGTGTCCTCACGGAGCAGCGACTTCATCAACATTGGTGCTAAGCTAACGACACCATGCTGGAGAACGTCCCTGCTGCCACAGCAAGTCACTCAATGCCGGCGGCGGCTCCGGTCGACACTACAACACAATAATGCCACCTGCTGCCCGTAAAAGAGGCCGCTAATGGCAGTGTCAAGTTGATGTGAGATGCTGAAGCTGTCATTGCGAATACATGACGCCCACATATAGTGTCTCAGGCTCGCTGCCTAAGAACGCCTCAAGCAGTTCGCGCCAAGGCAGCAACGGCTCGGCAAAACACTAGCGGGGCTGCCAAGTTCATCACTAGCGCCACGCCAGGTGGTCACACACTGTTGCTACGCCATATCCTCAATGGGAGCTTCTACGTCTACGCTGAGCGGTGACGAGAGTGCAGCCCCTTTCATCTGTTCCATTGTCCAGGCTTCCAGATGCAGGAGGGATGATCGCCATAAAGGCAGCTGTATATGGCGCCATGCTCACTACGAGGCAGCCAAGCAACTTGGTGCCTGCGTGTCACTAATGCCAGGAGTAGTAGGCTTCATTAACAAGGCTAATACATCAACATGGAGGGGCATGACCACTCCACGGGATGCGCATGGCAGCCTTACGCACTCGCTGAGCTTCCTACAGAGGCCACTACATCTACGCCGTCAACTCGAGTAGCTCAAGTGGAGGCCACGGCGTCACCGAGAGCGCAAGGTGACCACCGGGACGGAAATGCACCGCGCGCTGACCATACGCTACACCCAGTTCGACATCTACCTTCATCACCCCGAGCAGGCTACCTAGGATAGGCTTCGCCAAGCTGTCTCCATCACCGGAGACGACCGACGCGGTCCACAACAAGCTGGTGGCTGATTCGCAAGCTCGTCACCGGGGGCAGCAATTCACCTCGCCCCTGAGACGCTAATGGCCCACTGACGTCACCTTGCTCATCAACAACACACGGGGAGCAACACATAGCAACCCAGTCCTACGGCGCCGATTATCTTCTGGCGTCGACGTCAACATCAACTAAACCCAGGGCATCACTAAAGCTGCCTGGTCGCTTACAACGCTGACGTTCTCTCCGCATCACGTCTACATCAACACCAAGGACAGCAGCACAACTCCTCGGTGTCCAACGGCGGCGCCTGCAGTTCCCCGGCATCACCTGCGACATCAAGCACACTGGGGGCAGCACCACAGCTCCCCAGTGTTCTACAACGCCAACATTCTTCCGGTAGCACCTTCTACATCAACAACACGCTGGGGGCAGCACCTCAGCTCTCCCCAGTGTCCTACATATATACACCTCAACGTTCTACACGACGTCATCTTCTACATCTACAATACAATGGGGGCAGCTCCATAGCTCCACGGTGTTCTACGGTGCCGACGTTCTTCTGGCGTCGACGTTTACATCGACCAAACATAGGGTGGCACCACCCTCCCTGGTCCACTATGGCGCCAATCATCCTTTGGCGTCATCTTCTACATCAACAACACACTGGGGGCAACGCCATAGCTCCTCTGTGTCCTATGGTACCCATGTTCCTCTGGCATCGTCATCTACATCATCAATACAATGAGGGCAGTGTCACACATCCCCTGTTATGTGCGGTGCTGATGGTCTTCTAGCACCGCTTCCTACATCAACAACATCGGGGGTGACATCAACACCTCCCCGGTCATTCGACGCAGATGGTCTTCCTGCGCTACACCGACCCGGTCCTTGTGGGGGGTATAAATCCGGTATACCACCATAGGCAGTTCCAGGGCTGCTCGGCAAGACGGCCCAGACCAGACAAAGACCCGGCCCATTACCGACCAGGCTGGTGGGCCGAACTTCAAGACAATGGCGTGGTCCGCAACCGACCAGGAGAAGGATCGCGCACAGGTTTGAATAACGCGGCGTCGACGTATGAGAGGGACCTCCAGCAACGGTTCGACGCGCTCCTGATCAAGGACGTCGCGCCGAGGAGCCCCGCACACGTGATCGGCATGGTTGACATCCGGGAGCTTGGGAGCGCGTCTCAGGATGCCAACCCGGATTCTCCCACCGTGTCCGATCTACTCGCACAGTACTCCCCGGGCTACACCGAGTACCTTTCCTCGGACGAGGACTACCTCATGGATACGGAACTCAACCCGACCGAGGATACGCTGACCACCGGACGGAAACGCCTAGCAGCGCCTTGGATTTCCCCAAGTACCCGCCCGGTTTCGGACCAGCAATCTTGATGGTCAGCAACGATGAGCCACCAGCTCCGAATGAGACCGACGCCTAGCGGCAGGCGAGGGAAGATCGTAACAACGATCGAGCCCGATGACGCATCGCCGAGCAGGGTCGTCCCAATGGAGGTGCTGGACCACGACACCGACCCTGGCGTCGCAACCTCAACCCCGAGTTCGACGGTGCTAGCGACCCAATGGTCCACGAGACCCCCACGGCAAACATTGTCGTGGCTATGGAGAAGTTGAAACAGCTGCTGTGGGGGGTATAAATCCGGTATACCACCATAGACAGTTCCGGGGCTGCTCGGCAAGACGGCCCAGACCAGACGAGACCCGGCCCATTACCGACCAGGCTGGTGGGCCGGACTTCAAGACAATGGCGAGGTCCGCAACCGACCAGGAGGAGGATCGCGCACAAGGATGCTTGTCCCGCAAGTATGCTTAGTCGGTTAGGTCAGATAGAGTCCTCCACGGGCACGACTTGATGTAACCGACCACCTCATGTGTACCCTTGGCTGCTCGGCTATATAAAGCGGCCAAGGACCCCCCTAGAACGTAGGCTATTCTCTGGCATCCTAACCTAGAGAGCTAGCGCTTCATTGTAATCCGACACTTGATCATACAGCATAACACGAGAAGCAGGACGTAGGGTATTACGCTTCCGAGCGGCCTGAACCTGGGTAAACCTTGTTGTCCCTGGTTTGTTTTGTTTCTCGAACGTCTAGATCGTAGATCGTAACACGCCCTTGCCGAAACTTACCGCCGTGGGATACCCCGTGGTGGACTGCCGGCCGTAATCGACAGTGGCGCGCCAGGTAGGGGCTGGAGTTTTCGATCTCAAGGCGATCCAGATGGTTTCCTTCCCCGCTTCCATGGATCTCGAGGCCAGCGACGCCTTCACCTTCGGGTCGATCACCTGGACCACCAAGATGACGGCGCCCCTCACCTCCACGGGAGCACCCGAGCCGGTCTCAGCACCGCTCGCAGGGCAAACGGTCTCAGCACCGCCCACCGAGCAGACGGTCTCAGCACCGTCCTTTCACCCGGCCGCAGCGCCAACCACCTCGTCGCCGGTCACAGCACCAGCCGCGCAGGACTCCCCTTTGCCCTCGGCAATGGCGGATACAACAGATCTCCGAGCACTCGTAGACCAACTCTCATGCTACGAACGGAAGCCGATCGACAACTCAGATCTGATCGAACTCATAGATCAGCACGGTCGCGGGTTGGCCGAGATCACGGAACTAGTCGAAGCCACGCAGGTATTGATCCGCAGGGGCCCAGATTTCTCTGATTTCACACCCGTCCGACCACGTCGACGAAGCCCTGTTGCTCGATCTGTCGCTCCCAGATTGGCCAAGAGTTCTGGTTGGTTAGATCCCAACAAAGACTGCCATCTGATGTCGACCAAGCAGGTACAGCGCAGAACCAGAGCTCCTCCTCTCCCCAGGTTGAGCGAATTCATCGAAGCACGACGCGGCCGTCGAGCACACGACCAACCAAAAGGTCATGCTCCGACCAACCAGCTATTCATTGATCTATCTGCTCCGTCACATGTTCTGCCTCACGGTTTGAACAACACGGCGTCGACGTATGAGAGGGACCTCCAGCAACGGTTCGACGCGCTCCTAATCAAGGACGTCGCGCCGAGGAGCCCCGCACACGTGATCGGCATGGTTGAGATCCGGGAGCTTGGGAGCCCGTCTCAGGACGCCAACCCGGATTCTCCCACCGTCTCCGATCTACTCGCACAGTACTCTCCGGACTACACCGAGTACCTTTCCTCGGACGAGGACTACCTCATGGATACGGAACTCAACCCGACCGAGGACACGCTGACCACTCCCGACCACCGGACAGAAACGCCTAGCAGTACCTTGGATTTCCCCAAGTACCCGCCCGGTTTCGGACCAGCAATCTTGATGGTCAGCAACGACGAGCCACCAGCTCCGAATGAGACCGACGCCCAGCGGCAAGCGAGGGAAGATCGTAACAACAATCGAGCCCGACGACGCGTCGCCGAGCAGGGTCGTCCCAATGGAGGGGCTGGACCACGACACCGACCCTGGCGTCGCAACCTCAACCCCGAGTTCGACGGTGCTGGCGACCCAGTGGTCCACGAGACCCCCAAGGCAAACATTGCCGTGGCTATGGAGAAGTTGAAACAGCTGCCCCCTGAGACCCCTGGACTCAACGGGATTCAGGAATTCCTCGCAGTGGCCGAGGACCAAGTGAACGACCTCCGTTCCATGGGCTCCATGGCCAGCTCTTACCGATCCCGTCGTTCTCGGCAGAACCGGAATCGACGTGAGCAGCGAGTCGAGAGTGGAGGGGACAATTCATCCCACAATGGCAGATATGCGTACGATGACGGAAAGGACTACGACGACCGTGTCGAGCAACCAGGTAGAGCTCCACGACGCATGCGCCCTCAGAATAGTCGCCGACGCCCTAATCGCCAGCAAGGCAACCAGGGCCGACAAGACGACGAAGCGATCCAACCCGAGCGCCGGGACCTCCGAGAACGGATCGACGAGGGCCTCCGGGCACGCAGAAACATCGGTGGCATCCCACCCTTCTCCGAGGAGCTCAAGGCAGTCATATGGCCTAAAAATTTCCGCACCTCGGAGATCCGGGCGTATGACGGCAAAGCAGATCCAGCCCACTGGATCATGCTCTACGAGGTGGCCGTCCGAGCAGCAGGGGGCGATGAGTACGTGATGGCAAACTATCTCCCCGTTGTGCTCAACAATACGATCACCACCTGGCTGCTCCGGCTACAACCCGGGTCCATACACAGCTGGGCGCAGCTCCGCCAAGTCTTCGTCGACCACTTCAAGTCTACTTGTGTCCAACCAGGAACCAAGTATGCCTTGAAATAGATCCGCCTTCGCCCAAAGGAGTCCTTGCGGCAGTTCATTCGGCGTTTCTCAGACCAGTGGAATCGCGTACCAGAGATATCTCAGGAGACAGCCGTCGAAGCTTTCATCGATGGCCTGGTCCAACCACGTGGTCGAGACCTCCAAAAGGCTCTCCTCCTCAGACAGCCGAAAACCATGGAGGAACTGCTCGCCATCGCGCATGATTACACGCTTCTGGACGACGGCCTAAACAGAGGCGACGATGGCCCGTCAGACCGCAATTACCATCGGAATAACTCCGACGACGAAAGCGACGCCGACCGACCACCACGTCGACAAGAGGAGCGCCGCAACAACCAGCGTTTCATCCGAGGACCTGGCCCCCGCGACAATGAACCTAACTTCAGACGCCGTGGCCAGGACAACTACGGTGGCGGCAAGCGCAACCGAAACTGCAACGACAACACCGTCAACGCGGTAAAGGGGCAAAAGCTGGTCGGGGACGAGGCGATCGACAAAATCTTTGCCCAGGACTGTCCTCGGCATCCTGGCAACGGTCACACCATGGGCGACTGCCAAGTTCTAACGGACGCTCTCATCAAGTCCGCATCAAAGAGGCCTCGACCCAACCCCAAGGCCAAAAGCAAGCCCGCCGACAAGCCGGAAGAAGAAGAAGAAGAGGACGACACACGAGACATCAACCCTCGCCACGCTTTCAAGGAGGCTGAGAAGAACTTCGCCGGCGTAATATTCGGCGGAAAGGTTGGACTTGAAACCAGTCACGATAGGAAGCTGCTAACTCGCGCCATTATCGCAATACAAGAATCCGATGGTCTCGTTGCCGATGTCAAGCTACCAGCATGGTCCGAGCAGCCCATATCTTTCAGCCGCAAAGATATGTGGGCACGCATCCCTGATGCCGGACGATTTCCACTGGTCCTTGACCCAGTGATAGCTAACACTCGCTTCGAGAAAGTGCTGGTCGACGGTGGTAGTGCTCTGAACATCATCTTCTACCCAGCCTTCAAGGCGCTCGGTATCCCTCAAGAGCAGCTACAACCGTACGACACCCCTTTCTGGGGCATCATGCCCGGAAAGCCTTCATACCCACTCGGGCAGATCACCCTCGACGTGCAGTTTGGGACCAAGCAGCACTTCCATATCGAGCACATCACCTTCATCGTGGCCGACTTCGAAGGGACCTACCACGCAATCTTGGGACGCCCTGGCATCGCCAAGTTCATGGCTGTCCCCCACTACGGCTACTTGGTGTTGAAGATGCCCACCGAGCAGGGAATGCTTTCCCTGCGTGGCAACGTCTTCATGGCTCGGGATTGCGAGACTGCCGCCTACGCTGCGGCAGAGTTCCAAGACCTGCAACACGCTCTGCAGCACACCAGCCTGGGTGTCGATAACCTACCACCCGCTGAGCTCGAGCAACCTGTCGGGACTGGTCGGCGCCCATCCAACAAGGTGAAAAGCGCCAAGACGGTCAACCTCTCCGATGACGACCCCTCCAAGGTCACGAAGATCGGAGCAGAGCTCGACCCCAAATAGGAAGACGCGCTCGTCCAGTTCCTTCAGAAAAACATCAGCATATTTGCGTGGAAACCCTCCGATATGCCTGGTGTTCCCAGGGAAAAGGCCGAGCACTACCTCGATGTCAAGACGACTGCCAAGCCAGTCAGACAGAAGATGCGCCGGTTCACCCGCAACCGCAAGGAGTTAATTAGAATAGAAGTAGCCAAGCTCAAAGCTGCTGGCTTTATCAAAGAGGTGTACCACCCGGACTGGTTAGCCAATCCGGTGCTTGTTCAAAAGAAGAAGAAAGAGTGGAGGATGTGCGTTGATTATACAGATCTCAACAAACACGCCCCCTGCGGCATTCAATCTCCCTCGAATCGACGAGGTCGTAGACTCTACCGCCGGTTGCGAGTTGCTCTCGTTTCTTGATCAACTCCGGTATCACCGATAGCCCTTAAAAAGGAGGACCAAGAAAAAACCGCTTTTATCACCCCCTTCGGTGCTTTTTGTTACACGACCATGGCTTTCGGTCTCAAAAATGCCGGGGCTACGTACCAACGGGCTATCCAGTCCTGCCTCGAGAAAGAGATCGCCGACGATCTCGTCGAGGCCTACGTAGACGATGTGGTAATAAAATCCAGAAAGGCGGACTCCCTGATCATTAACCTCGAGCGCACATTCGAGAAACTCAACGAGTTCCAATGGAAACTCAACCCTAACAAGTGTGTTTTTGGAATACCATCCGGCATCCTGCTCGGCCACCTGGTCAGCCAGGATGGCATTAAGCCAAATCCCGAGAAGGTAGCCGACGTCTTGAAACTACGACCACCCCGGTGCGTCAAAGACATCCAAAAACTCACAGGGTGCTTAGCCGCCCTGAGCAGATACATCTCTCGGATGGGGGAAAAAGGACTCCCCTTTTTCAAACTGCTCAAAGCCAAGGATAAATTTGAGTGGACTGAGGAGGCTGACCAAGCCTTTAAACAGCTCAAAGCTTATCTCACCTCCCCCTCACTCCTGATAGTCCCAAAGCAGGACGAGGAGTTGCTCCTATACATAGCTGCGATGACCAACGTGGTCAGCACTGTGCTGGTAGTCGAGCGTGAGGAGGAAGGTCACGTCTACGGAGTCCAGCGCCCTATATATTACATAAGCGAAGTGCTCGCGGAGTCCAAGCAATGTACAATCAAGTACAAAAGCTCCTGTACGCACTCCTGATCACTAAGCGCAAGCTGCTCCATTACTTTCAAGCCTTCAAGATCACGGTCGTCACCGATGTACCACTTGGCGACATCCTCCGCAATCGGGACGCCAGTGGTCGGATCATGAAGTACGCGCTAGAACTGTCCGAGTACACTCTCCAGTTTCGCGCCCGACGAACGGTGAAGTCACAGGCCTTGCCTGATTTCATTGTGGAGTGGACGGACATCAGCCTACGTCTCGCCGATTCAAACGCCGAGTACTGGACAATGTACTTTGATGGCTCATTGAATATCAATAGCGCAGGGGCTGGTGTCTATTTTATCTCTCCTTCAAAGGACACGATAAAATACGTTTTATGCATCCACTTCAAAGCATCCAACAACGTCGCCGAGTACGAAGCAGCCCTACACGGCCTTCGTATCGCCGTTGAACTTGGCATCAAACGACTCATGGTCTATGGGGACTCGCTTTAGTCGTCAAGCAGTCAACAAAGACTGGATACGATCACGAAAAGATGGATGCCTACGTCGCCGAAATTCGCAAACTTGAGAACAAGTTCTATGGCCTGGAATTCATCCATGTGCGCCGCGAAAAGAACATAGGGGCAGACGAACTATCCAAGCTGGGCTCATCCCGTGCCAAGTTACCCCCTGGTGTCTTTGTTCAAGATCTAATCAGGCCTTCGATCTCCGATCAGGTAGAACATACACCAGAAGATACATCAGAGGTCAATGTCCTGACCACGCTATTCAGTAACGCCAATATCGAGGACGACGACGGTCTCCTCAGCCAGCAGGCAGACGATGAGGGTACAGAGTCAGCCGACCAGGCGACGCCTCCCCAAGAAGACTGGAGAGAGCCCTTTATCAAATACCTGAATGAACACCTTGTCCCGGAGGACAAGCTTGCTGCACAACAGCTGGTCCGCAGAGCCAAGGCCTACGCTATGGTCAACGGCGAGTTGGTGCGCAAAGCACCCAAGTCCATTATCTTCCAAAAGTGTGTCACTCGGGAAGCAGGGATCGAGCATCTAAAAGCCATCCATGAAGGCACTTGTGGTAACCATGCAGCGTCCCGGACACTGGTCGGCAAGGCTTACCGGGCAGGTTTCTACTGGCCAACAGCAGTTACTGACGCCGAGGACTACGTACGGCGGTGCGTTAACTGCCAAATATTCGCCAAGCAGATTCATGTCCCAGCACATGACTTACAAACAATCCCAGCTGCTTGGCCCTTCTCATGCTGGGGACTGGACATGATTGGGCCGTTCAAACCGGCTCCTGGTGGCCACAAAAATGTCTTCGTACTTATTGACAAATTCTCCAAATGGATTGAATACAAACCAGTCAAGAAAGCCACAGCCGAAAAGGCAGTCCAGTTCCTCGACGAGGTCATCCACAGATATGGTGTCCCGAACACCATTATCACCGACCTAGGCTCGCAATTCACAAGCGACGCGTTCTTCAATTATTGCGACAACAGCCTGATCAAGGTCAAGTACGTCTCCATCGCTCACCCACGAGCCAATGGACAAGTAGAACGTGCTAACGGAATGATCCTCGACGCACTCAAAAAACGAGTCTTCCAGGTTAATACTAAGCTCAAACCTGGCCGATGGCTCAAGGAGTTGTCCGCAGTAGTCTGGGGACTGCGTACCCAGACCAGTCGCAACACAGGAGTCTCACCATACTTTATGGTGTACGGCTCAGAGGCTGTCATACCAGCTGAGGTCGCTTTTCAATCACCACGAGTAGCCTACCACGATGAAACCACCTCCAACGAGGCTAAAGAGGTGGACATCATGGCTAAGGAAGAACAGGCCCTCGAGTCATGTGCTCGGACCGAGAAGTACTTAGCTACGGTACGACACTATTACAACCGCAATGTCCGAGGACGATTGTTCGTGGTCGGCGATCACGTGCTCCGTCGTGTTCAAAACACGGACAGCCTCCACAAGTTATCCCCAAGGTGGGAAGGACCGTATAGAATCAAGGCTGTAACACACCCAATGTCGTACCGGTTGGAGACACTAGATGGAGTCGAAGAGCCAAACTCATGGCACATAGAGATGCTCATACGCTTTTACCTAGTGATCCTGGCGTACCGCGCTGTTCACTAGTGCGTCCCTTTGTCATCTTGACAGAGCTAATCGCTTCGAGAGTGGGCGCAAAACTTATTTGTCGACATGAGTTTTTCAAAATACGTTACGCATCTATGTTATGCCTAATGATAAATTATAAAAACGGCAAAATACTTATCACCCGCTTAAGTATGCCTAACTTGTCTGCATCTTAACACGGCCTTAAGTTTTGTTTCGAGCACCCCGTGCTCAGCACTACTTATATACAAGTTTTAAATAAACATGTTTAAAACGAAGGGCCCTACTGACCACCCTCCTCCTCTGCAGGATCTTCAATAAGAGTCATGTCGCCGACCAGCTGCTCAGCGACAGGGATGAAGGTGGTTCGGAGCTCCTCGGCAGCAGCGTCGCTGAGCTCCGGCGCGATCCCAAGAGTGACGGTGGCCGGATCAGCCGCTGCCACCCTCGAGCCAACCACCGCCAATGCCGTGGACACCGCATAAGTGCCCGCCCGCGCGACGAGGTCCTGCAGTGCCGGCCACGACCTCTGGCACTGATCCGCCGTGAGCGCAGCCTCGCCAGCCGGGTCTGCCGGGTGCACCTCCTTCGGGAAGACGGCGCGGAGAACCGGCTTGATGTGCTCGGTCATCCGGTCAACCTTCTTCTGGAGGTAGGCGCATGTGTCCCGCAGACACTGGAACTGGGTCAGACAGCGATCCCGCGTCTCTGTTACATACCAACAACGTGGTTAGCATGCACTGTTCGATCCAGTACATGGCAGACAAATCATACAATTGATCTAAGTTACACAACTTACCGATCAGCTCTGCGATTTGCGCAGCATCCGCCTTGGCCTGCTCCTGGGCGGTCTCCAGCTCTTTAGCCAGAGCGACTTTTTCCCGCTCCAGAGCGGCAGCCTTCTCCTCCAGCCCTGATGCAGAGGAAGAAATTATCACATCTTTATGACAATAGAACCGTGCTTAGCCTGACAGAAAGGACACGGCCACGTACCTTGTCGGCCCTCCTCCAGCTCGGCCACCCGCTCCTCCAGCGCCAGCCGAGTAGCCTCCTTCTCGGCGAGCCGGGTCTCATAGACCCGCGCCTGCGCCAGTATATTGGCCTTCTCCTCCCGGAGGATCCTGCACTCTTCATCAATCGGCGCGAACCGTTGAATGGTCCGCGCACGCTGAGCGTTGGTGCTCTGCAGGATCTATTGATAACAGGACAGTCAATACGTGCTCCGCACACCCATTTATCACAAATGTAAGAACAATTATACCTGGATCCGGGAGGTGAGCATCTCCAGGGCTTCCCTAATACCCTCCTCCATCACCACCTCGGGCACCTCGTCATACGACTGCCACTCCTCGCCCACCAGCCTCGAGATCATGACACGATTCAGAGGGAAGGAGGTGGCGGGTGCCTGTGGCGGTTCCCTATGGATTTCTTCCACAGGGGAGGATGGGGGACTGGGCTGAGCAGCGCGTCGCCCGGCTCCCGTTGAGCCGGCCGGCTCCGGCGTAGCCCGGCGTTAGCTTGGCCCCAGGGTGGCTGCGCCGGCTCTGGACTCGGCTCGGCGGGGCGACGGGCGGCCTCCGGCGACGGAACCCTCTCCTCCGCCGCTGGTTCCTTGGCCCGAGGCATTTCCACGTGCGGCGGAGCACTGGTGGCATCCGCCTCGCCCTGTTGGGGCACCGCGCCCGACGCCGCCCCTGCAGCTGACGGCATGGCCGCAGTCCCGGTGGAGCTCTGGGTGGGGCCGGTACTCGGCTGGCTGTATAAACAAAACTCAGTATGACCACACAGCTGATTCTAAGCAAGATGTTACAATTGCAAGTACACGGCTACTACCGGCAAAAGCCACCCTTGAACTTGGGCACGCCGCCGCTCCTCCCGCGCCTGGGCCCCGATCCCGCCCTGGCACGGGACCGACCATGACCCGCTCCCGCCCGGGACCGCTTTGGCCATTGGCGCCGCCCCGGTGTTGGTGAAGAGGGGCGCGGCAGCCTTCGGCTTCGACGGAGCCGGTTGGCCCGTTCGCCCGCGGCGACCGCCGGGCGGCGTGTTGGGGCGACTTAGAGCCGCCACTCCCATCCCCGGCGCGCGTCGGCGCTTCCGCCGGTGCTCGGCGATGGTGATGGTGTCGTCGGAGTCCGACGACACCGGGCTGTCCGGGGCCGGCCTCTTGCTGCCGACCTCGGCGCTGGCCTCCTTGCCGAGGTTCAACTTACCCCCGGTGCCAAGGTTGGCTGGCTTGTTCTTTTCCTTGGGGGCGGCACTGGTCGGCTGCTTCCTCGCCGCCTGCCGTTGCCCCCTGGTGGTTGGTCCCACCTTCCCCTCCTCCTCCTCATCATCATCGTCATCAGGGTTGAGGTCCTCGACCTCACCCTGCTCGGCAGTCCCCTCAGGACGCCGCTGACCACGAAGGGCATCGCCCTTCGCGCTTCTCAACCGGTACGCTTGATAAATACGGGCGCTTCGTCCCCGTGCACACAAGATAATCCCGGTGCTCGGAATATGTCACCGTCGGTCGACACGATAATACATCGCACGGGAAAGTAAACTTTTTGTTGCGTTACCTCGTGGTGGGTTGCTGAGATGGTATGGTAGCTGCTTGGTGGTTGGCAGAGAAGTATTTGAGTCATACTTCTCAAACAGAACCGAGAGCAGATGGTGGACCTCGCTCTCGTCGATTTTCTCCTCCGTCTCCCGTGCCGGATCCTTCACCCCACTGTATTGCCACAGCGAGTTGATCCTTTCCTTGCACGGTTGAACGCGACGGACCATCCACATCCCGGCCACCAATGCTCCGTTCACCTTTTGGTTGTCAATCAGCGCCAGCAGCTCCTCAACCTGGACATCTCCAACAGGTGGTGCTTCTCTCCACCTGGGATTCGCCTCCGGGATCTGGTGGACGTCACACGGCACTTTCCTCCCAACAGAAACATCCTGGCTCATATAGAACCAGCTCCTGTTCCATTTCTTGGGGGCGAAGTTGAACTTACTCCCCAGCCAAGACGCGGCCAACCCATCCCGGAGTCGAATGTAACAACCCCCGGCGACTTGGGATCCCCCGGTCTCTACCCCTTTCTTCCGGAGCACGAAGAAGTGACGGAACAAATTGAAGTGGGGGGATGCCCAAAAACATCTCACAGTACACGATGAAGATGGACACGGTTAAAATGGAGTTGGGGTCCATGTTGCATATGGAAATAGACCACCATATGCACAGGTCCCGGAGGAACCCATTCACCGGATACCCCAACCCGCGAGGGAAGAAGTCCCCGAAGACGACGAACTCACCTGGCAACGGGTGCGGCTCGTCCTCGCCACGAGGCTCCCTCCATACCCCCATCTCCCGCGACGGCAGGTACCCATGGCTCGCCAGCAAATCGAGCGACTCCCGGCTCGAGGTGGACTGGACCCAGTCCGGCCCGCGCCTCGCCAACTCCCCGCCCTTCACAGCCTTATTGGTCGACCGCTTCGCTCCCATCTCTGGCGGCGGCGAGTCGCTGCGGTGGTGGTAAAACCCTTACGGGATGAGTAGCGGCGGCGGCTAGATCTACACGGCGCGGCAATCTAGTGCGAGTGCAGGCACCAGATCTATTGGTTGCCCCCGCCGGCGGTTGCTGTGGCGTGGATCTAGCGAAATGGACGGCGGCGGCGGTTTCTTCTCTATAGAGCGCGGCGGCGGAATGCGGAGAGCTCGAGAAGGTAGTGGCAGCAAATGCAATGAGTGCGGAACCGTCCACTGGCGGCGGTGCCCGCTATTTATAGTCTCCGGATGACGTCCAGTTGACTTCTAGGGTTGGACCCCCTCTGACTCATGTGGACCACCCCATTTTTTAACCCTAGTGGGCCGCGGTCCCATGGGCCGTACTCTTCACGTGCGGTCGCCAGATTGTTTACTGTCTTCGGTAAATTTTCAAAACGGGCCCAGTTCCCTTGGCACCGCACGTGGGCCTTCTTTTTTATCCTGGGGACTGCCCAGTCAGTTCCCTGGTAGTCCTTTTTTAACATGCATGCGTATATCATTGGTCCTGGGAATTTATTCCTGATCTGTTTCCTAAGCAGAGGGCCGTAGGCATATAAGTTTGGAATTTTTTCTTAAAAAGTTCAATGAAACATATGTTGTCTTCCATCGAACTTGGGGACTACGTGGGCCCACGTCACCTCGCGGTGACTTAGGGCCTATCATTCCTGTACAGTTCTGGTTGATTTTACTCCGCCCGGTTTACGTTGCGCACTGTTTTGACTTTTCTGTCATGTGTCAACATGGGCCCACGTCTCAGGACAATTAAAAAGAAAAAATTCTTTTTTCTTTTCTGAACACCATGCATCTTTCGACAAGATCATCGACTGCTCGATCAAACAGTGGTCAGGACAGACTGCTCGGGAAACCTGCTCGGCACTACTGGTGGTCGGCACTACTGGTGGTTAGCCCCACTCGTGGTCGGCACTACTGGTGGTCGGCACTATTGGTGGTTAGCCCTACTCGTGGTTGGCACTACTCGTGGTCGGCACCACGTATGGTCACACCATGCGTGGTCGATGCGACGTGCTCGGTGCATGGCTACCAACTCTCAACGTGGTCTGCATCTACACTGTTCAACACAGGTCAAGACGAAGGACTTCTCTCAAGATACATGGTGCTCGGGGACTAGCTGTGGTGGGTATAAATCCGGTATACCATCATAGACAGTTCTGGGGCTGCTCGGCAAGACGGCCCAGACCAGACGAGACCCAGCCCATTACCGACCAGGCTGGTGGGCCGGACTTCAAGACAATGGCATGGTCCGCAACCGACCAGGAGGAGGATCGCGCACAAGGATGCTTGTCCCGCAAGTATGCTTAGTCGGTTAGGTCAGATAGAGTCCTCCACGGGCATGACTTGATGTAACTGACCACCTCATGTGTACCCTTGGCTGCTCGGCTATATAAAGCGGCCAAGGACCCCCCTAGAACGCAGGCTATTCTCTGGCATCCTAACCTAGAGAGCTAGCGCTTCATTGTAATCCGACACTTGATCATACAGCATAACACGAGAAGCAGGACGTAGGGTATTACGCTTCCGAGCGGCCTGAACCTGGGTAAACCTTGTTGTCCCTGGTTTGTTTTGTTTCTCGAACGTCTAGATCGTAGATCGTAACACGCCCTTGCCGAAACTTACCGCCGTGGGATACCCCGTGGTGGACTGCCGGTTATCCGTAATCGACAGCTGCCCCCTAAGACCCCTGGACTCAACGAGATTCAGGAATTCCTCGCGGCAGCTAAGGACCAAGTGAACGACCTCCGTTCCATGGGCTGCATGGCCAGCTCTTACCGATCCCGCCGTTCTCGGCAGAACCGGAATCGACGTGAGCAGCGAGCCGAGAGTGGAGGGGACAATTCATCCCACAATGGCAGATACGCCTATGACGACGGAGGGGATTACGACGACTGTGTCGAGTAGCCAGGCAGGGCTCCACGTCGTGCTCGTCCTCAAAACAGTCGTCGACGCCCCAATAGCCAACAAGGCAACCCGGGCCGACGAGAGGACGAGGCAATCCAACCCGAGTGACGGGACCTCCGAGAACGGATTGACGAACGCCTCCGAGCACGCAGAAACATTGGTGGCATCCCGCCCTTCTCCGAGGAGCTCAAGGCAGTCATATGGCCTAAAAATTTCCGTACCTCGGAGATTCAGGCATACGATGGCAAAGCAGACCCAGCTCACTGGATCATGCTCTACGAAGTGGCCGTTCGAGCAGCAGGCGGCGATGAGTACGTGATGGCGAACTATCTCCCCGTTGTGCTCAACAATACAGTAACCACCTGGCTGCTCCGGCTGCAACCCGGGTCCATACACAGCTGGGCGCAGCTCCGCCAAGTTTTCGTCGACCACTTCAATTCTACTTGCGTCCAACCAGGAACCAAGTACGCCTTGAAGCAGGTTCGCCTTCGCCCAAAGGAGTCCTTGCGGCAGTTCATCCAGCACTTTTCGGACCAGTGGAATCGCGAACCAGAGATCTCCCAGGAGACAGCCGTCGAAGCTTTCATCGACGGCCTGGTCCAACCACGTGGCCGAGATCTCCAAAAGGCTCTCCTCCTCAGACAGCCAAAAACCATGGAGGAACTGCTCGCCATCGCACACGATTACACGCTCCTAGACGACGGCCTAAACAGAGGCGACGATGGCCCGTCAGACCGCAATTATCGTCGAAATATCTCCGACGACGAAAGCGACGCTGACCGACCACCACGCCGACAAGAGGAACGCCGCAACAACCAGCATTTCATCCGAGGACCTGGCCCCCGCGACAGTGAACCTAACTTCAGACGCCGTGGCCAGGACAACTATGGTGGCGGCAAACACAACCGAAACCGCAACGACAACACCGTCAACGCGGTTAAGGGGCAGAAGCTGGTCGGGGATGAGGCAATCGACAAGATCTTTGCCCAGGACTGTCCTCGGCATCCTGGCAAAGGTCACACCATGGGCGAGTGCCGAGTTCTGACGGATGCTCTCATCAAGTCCGCTTCCAAGAGGCCTCGTCCCAACCCCAAGGCCAAGAGCAATCCCATCGACAAGGCAGAAGCAGAAGAAGAAGAGGACGACACACGAGATGTCAACCCTCGCCACGCTTTCAAGGAAGCTGAGAAGAACTTCGCCGGCGTAATATTCGGCGGAAAGGTTGGACTTGAAACCAGTCGCGATAGGAAGTTGCTAACTCGTGCCATTATCACGATACAAGAATCCGACGGCCTCATTGCCGATGTCAAGCTACCAGCGTGGTCCGAGCAGCCCATATCTTTCAGTCGCAAAGATATGTGGGCGCGCATCCCCGATGCCGGACGGTTTCCACTGGTCCTCGACCCAGTGATAGGTAACACTCGCTTCGAGAAAGTGCTGGTCAACGGTGGTAGTGCTCAACATCATCTTCTACCCGGCCTTCAAGGCGCTCGGTATCCCTCAAGAGCGGCTACATACCGATGACACCCTTTCCGGGGCATCATGCCCGGAAAGCCTTCATACCCACTCGGGCAGATCACCCTCGAGGTGCAGTTTGGAACCAAGCAGCACTTCCGTATCGAGCACATCACCTTCATCGTGGCCGACTTCGAAGGGACCTACCACTCCATCTTGGGCCGCCCTGGCATCGCCAAGTTCATGGCTGTTCCCGACTACGGCTACTTGGTGTTGAAAATGCCCACCGAGCAGGGAACGCTTTCCCTGCGTGGCAATGTCTTCATGGCTCGGGAGTGTGAGACTGCCGCCTACACTGCAGCAGAGTTCCAAGACCTGCAACACGCTCTGCAGCACACCAGCCTGGGTGTCGATAACCTACCACCCGCTGAGCTCGAGCAACTTGTCGGGACTGGTCGGCGCCCATCCAACAAGGTGAAAAGCGCCAAGACGGTCAACCTCTCCAATGACGACCCCTCCAAGGTCACCAAGATCGGAGCAGAGCTCGACCCCAAATAGGAAGATGCGCTCGTCCAGTTCCTTCGGAAAAACATCAGCATATTCGCGTGGAAACCCTCCGATATGCCTGGTGTTCCCAGGGAAAAGGCCGAGCACTACCTCGACGTCAAGACGACTGCTAAGCCAGTCAGATAGAAGATGCGCCGGTTCGCCCGCGACCGCAAGGAGTTAATTAGGATAGAAGTAGCCAAGCTCAAAGCCGCTGGCTTTATCAAAGAAGTGTACCACCCGGACTGGTTAGCCAATCCGGTGCTTGTTCAGAAGAAGAATAAAGAGTGGAGGATGTGCGTTGATTATACAGATCTCAACAAACACTGCCCCAAGTAGGCATTCAATCTCCCTCGGATCGACGAGGTCGTAGACTCTACCGTCGGTTGCGAGTTGCTCTCGTTTCTTGACTGTTACTCCGGGTATCACCAGATAGCCCTTAAAAAGGAGGACCAAGAAAAAAAGCTTTTATCACCCCCTTCGGTACTTTTTGTTACACGACCATGGCTTTCGGTCTCAAAAACGCCGGGGCTACGTACCAACGGGCTATCCAGTCCTGCCTCAAGAAAGAGATCGCCGATGATCTCGTCGAGGCCTACGTAGACGACGTGGTAATAAAATCCAGAAAGGCGGATACCCTGATCATTCGAGAAACTCAATGAGTTCCAATGGAAACTCAACCCTAACAAGTGTGTTTTTGGAGTACCATCCGGCATCCTTCTTGGACACCTGGTTAGCCAGGACGGCATTAAGCCAAACCCCGAGAAGGTAGCCGATGTCTTGAAACTACGACCACCCCGGTGTGTCAAAGATATTCAAAAACTCATAGGGTGCTTAGCCGCCCTGAGCAGATACATCTCTCGGATGGGTGAAAAAGGACTTCCCTTTTTCAAACTGCTCAAAGCCAAGGATAAATTTGAGTGGACTGAGGAGGCTGACCAGGCCTTTAAACAGCTCAAAGCTTATCTCACCTCCCCCTCACTCCTGACAGTCCCAAAGCAGGACGAGGCGTTGCTCCTATACATAGCTGCGACGACCAACGTGGTCAGCACTGTGCTGGTAGTCGAGCGTGAGGAGGAAGGTCACGTCTATGGAGTCCAGTGCCCTATATATTACATAAGCGAAGTGCTCAGCGAGTCCAAGCAGCGGTACAATCAAGTACAAAAGCTCCTGTACGCACTCCTGATCACCAAGCGCAAGCTGCTCCATTACTTTCAAGCCTTCAAGATCACGGTCGTCACCGATGTACCACTTGGCGACATCCTCCGCAATCGGGACGCCAGTGGTCGGATCATGAAGTATGCGCTAGAACTGTTCGAGTACACTGTCCAGTTTCGCGCCCGACGAACGGTGAAGTCACAGGCCTTGCCTGATTTCATTGTGGAGTGGACGGACATCAGCCTACCTCTCGCCGATTCAAACGCCGAGTACTAGATAATGTACTTCGATGGCTCATTGAATATCGATGGCGCAGGGACTGGCGTCTATTTTATCTCTCCTTTAAAGGACATGATAAAATACGTCTTACGCATCCACTTCAAAGCATCCAACAACGTTGCCGAGTATGAAGCAGCCCTACACGGCCTTCGTATCGCCGTTGAACTTGGCATCAAACGACTCATGGTCTATGGGGACTCTGCTTTAGTCGTCAAGCAAGTCAACAAAGACTGGGATACAGTCCACAAAAAGATGGATGCCTACGTCGCCGAAATTCACAAACTTGAGAACAAGTTCTATGGCCTGGAATTCATCCATGTGCGCCGCGAAAAGAACATAGGGGCAGATGAACTATCCAAGCTGGGCTCATCCCGTGCCAAGTTACCCCTGGTGTCTTTGTTCAAGATCTAATCATGCCTTCGATCTCCGATCAGGTAGAACATACACCAGAAGATACATCAGAGGTCAATGTCCTGACCACGCTGTTCAGTAGCGCCAATGTCGAGGACGACGACGGTCTCCTCAGCCAGCAGGCAGATGATGAGGGTACAGAGTCAGCCGACCAGGCGACGCCTCCCCAGGAAGACTAGAGAGAGCCCTTTATCAAATACCTGAATGAACACCTTGTCCTGGAGGACAAGCTTGCTGCACAACAGCTGGTCCGCAGAGCCAAGGCCTACGCTATGGTCAATGGCGAGCTGATGCGCAAGGCACCCAAGTCCATTATCTTCCAGAAGTGTGTCACTCGGGAAGCAGGGATCGAGCTTCTAAAAGCCATCCATGAAGGCACCTGTGGTAACCATGCAGCGTTCCGGACACTGGTCGGCAAGGCCTACCGGGCAGGTTTCTACTGGCCAACAGCCGTTACTGACGCCGAGGACTACGTACGGCGGTGCGTTAACTGCCAAATGTTCGCCAAGCAGATTCATGTCCCAAAGACATGACTTACAAACAATCCTACTGCTTGGCCCTTCTCATGCCGGCGACCGGACATGATTGGGCCGTTCAAACCAGCTCTGGTGGCCACACAAATGTCTTCGTGCTTATTGACAAATTCTCCAAATGGATTGAATACAAACCACCAAGAAAGCCACAAAATTCGAAAAGCGGGCCCAGCTTCCTCGACGAGGTCATCCACGATATGGTGTCCCGAACACCATTATCACCGACCTAGGCTCGCAATTCACAAGCGACGTGTTCTTCAATTATTGCGACGACAGCCTGATCAAGGTCAAGTACGTCTCCATCGCTCACCCACGAGCCAATGGACAAGTAGAACGTGCTAACGGAATGATCCTCGACGCACTCAAAAAACGAGTCTTCCAGGTTAATACTAAGCTCAAACCCGGCCGATGGCTCAAGGAGTTGTCCGCAGTAGTCTGGGGACTGCGTACCCAGACCAGTCGCAACATAGGAGTCTCACCATACTTTATGGTGTACGGCTCAGAGGCTGTCATACCAGCCGAGGTCGCTTTTCAATCACCACGAGTAGCCTACCACGATGAAACCACCTCCGACGAGGCTAGAGAGGTGGACATCATGGCTAAGGAAGAACAGGCCCTCGAGTCATGTGCTCAGACCGAGAAGTACTTAGCTACGGTACGACGCTACTACAACCGCAACGTCCGAGGACGATTGTTCGTGGTCGGCGATCACGTGCTCCGTCGTGTTCAAAACACGGACGGCCTCCACAAGTTATCCCCAAGGTGGGAAGGACCTTACAGAATCAAGGCTGTAACACGCCCAACGTCGTACCGGTTGGAGACACTAGACGGAGTCGAAGAGCCAAACTCATGGGATATAGAGATGCTCATACGCTTTTACCCATAAAGATATGTACCTTGTCCTTTTTTCTCTATTAACAAAGTTTCCTCTTTTGTTGTCTCTCTTTCGTCCTGTTGCAATTTCTTATCTGAAATTTCGCACCACCTTGCATACATGCGCCCTGCATAAGTCACATCTAAACTTTGCGTTCTACTCGCCGAGAACGATTTGATAAGGTCCTGCGTCTCGGTCCTCTGTCGATGTGCTACAGCTCCGCGCTACACAACACTAGGAGATCCGGTAGGCACCCTCTAATAGGTACTTAGGATCGTACCTAGTGATCCTGGCGTACCGCGCTGTTCACTAGTGCGTCCCTTTGTCATCTTGACAGAGCTAATCGCTTCGAGAGTGGGCGCAAAACTTATTGGTCGACATGAGTTTTTCAAAATACGTTACGCATCTATGTTATGCCTAACGATAAATTATAAAAACGGCAAAATACTTATCACTCGCTTAAGTATGCCTAACTTGTCTGCATTTTAGTACGGCCTTAAGTTTTGTTTCGAGCACCCCGTGCTCAGCACCACTTATATACAAGTTTTAAATAACATGTTTAAAACAAAGGGCCCTACTGACCACCCTCCTCCTCTGCAGGATCTTCAATCAGAGTCATGTCGCCGACTAGCTGCTCAGCGACAGGGATGAAGGTGGTTCGGAGCTCCTCGGCAGCAGCGTCGCTGAGCTCTGGCGTGATCCCAAGCGCGACGGTGGCCGGATCAGCCGCCGCCACCCTCGAGCGGACCACTGCCAACGCTGTGGACACCGCATAAGTTACCGCCCGCGCGACGAGGTCTGCCACGAGCGCAGCCTCGCCAGCCGGGTCTGCCGGGTGCACCTCCTCCGGGAAGACGGCACGGAGAACCGGCTTGATGTGCTCGGTCATCCGGTCAACCTTCTTCTGGAGGTAGGCACATGTGTCCCGCAGACACTGGAACTGGGTTAGATGGCGATCCCGCGTCTCTGTTACATAGAAACAATGTGGTTAACATGCACTGTTTGATCCAGTACACGGCAGACAAATCATGAAATTGATCTAAGTTAAACAACTTACCGATCAGCTCCGCGATCTGCGCAGCATCCGCCTTGGCCTGCTCCTGGGCGGTCTCCAGTTCTTTAGCCAGAGTGGCTTTTTCCCGCTCCAGAGCGGCAGCCTTCTCCTCCAGCCCTGATGCAGAGGAAGAAATTATCACATCTTTACGACAATAGAACTGTGCTTAGCCTGACAGAAAGGACATGGCCACGTACCTTGTCGGCCCTCCTCTAGCTCGGCCACCCACTCCTCCAGCGCCAGCCGAGCAGCCTCCTTCTCGGCAAGCCGGGTCTCATAGACCCGCGCTTGCGCCAGCATGTTGGCCTTCTCCTCCCGGAGGATCCTGCACTCTTCATCAATCGGCACGAACTGTTGAATGGTCTGCGCACGCTGAGCGTTGGTGCTCGGCAGGGTCTATTGATAACAGGACAGTCAATACGTGCTCCGCACACCCATTTATCACAAATGCAAGAACAATTATACCTGGATCTAGGAGGTGAGCATCTCCAGGGCTTCCCTAATACCCTCCTCCATCACCACCTCGGGCACCTCGTCATACGACTGCCACTCCTCTCCCACCAGCCTCGAGATCATGACACGATTCGGAGGGAAGGAGGTGGCGGGGGCCTGCGGCGGTTCCCTATGGATTTGTTCCACAGGGGAGGATGGGGATCACGGCCGGTCGCCGCCGGCTCCCGTTGAGCCGCGCTCCGGCGTAGCTGCGCGCAGCTTGGCCCCGGGTGGCTGCGCCGGCTCTGGACTCGGCTCGGCGAGGCGACGGGCGGCCTCCGGCGACGGGACCCTCTCCTCCGCCGCTGGCTCCTTGGCCCGAGGCGTTTCCACGTGCGGCGGAGCACTGGTGGCATCCGCCTCGCCCAGCTGCAGGGGCGGCGTAGCCGCAGTCCCGGTGGAGCTCTGGGTGGGGCCGGTACTCGGCTCGCTGTATAAATGAAACTCAGCATGACCACACAGCTGATTCTAAGCAAGATGTTACAATTGCAAGTACACAGCTACTTACCGGCAAAAGCCGCCCTTGAACTTGGGCACGCCGCCGCTCCTCGGCGCCCCACTCCCAGATCCCGCACTGGGCCTGGGGACTGACTTGGGCGGGACCTGCCTCCCGCCCGGGGACTGCTCGGCGCCGTCCTTGGCAGCCGCCCCCGATGTTGGTGAAGAGGGGGCGGCGGCAGCCTTCGGCTTCGGCGGAGCAGGGGTTGGCCCGGCGTTCCGCGGCGACCGTCGCGGTGCTGGTTGGGGTGACTTAGAGCCGCCACTCCCATCCCCGGCGCGCGCCTGGTGCTTCCGCCGGTGCTCGGCGATGGTAATGGTGTCGTCGGAGTCCGATGACACCGGGCTGTCCGGGGCCGGCCTCTTGCTGCCGACCTCGGCGCCGGCCTCCTTGCTGAGGTTCAACTTATCCCCGGTGCCAAGGTTGGCCGGCTTGTTCTTCTCCTTGGGGGCGGCACTGGTCGGCTGTTTCCTCGCCGCCTGCCGTTGCCCCCTGGTGGTTGGTCCCACCGAAATTTCATCATCATCATCATCATCTTCATCTCACTACAAAATTTCGACCCTATTGCCACATGACTCCATTTGCATCACCACAAATTGTGTTGCAATAGGGGTATATTTTGCAACATTTGTCCAAAAGTGTGGCAATAAGGGGACTATATTGCTACAATAATAGTGCATTGTAATTTTTACATGTAGCGTTGCAAGAGGTGAGACCTATAGCAACACTTTCTAAAAAAAGTGTTGCTATTGATTGATACTATTACCATGACGACATTTAGTTGCATTAGTATTAATTGGCGTTGCAACTGTCCGGTGCTCTTGCAACCAAATAGAATATTGTTGCTATTGATTGAAATTATTGCCACAATGTTGTTGGGTTGTAATAATTCTCACAAGCATTGCAATAGGTAGACTCTGTATTGCAACTAAATTTCTAACCCGATGTAATAGTTTGTTACTATTGCCACAATTTTTGTTGGTTGTAATATATTGTCATCACCGTTGCAATAGATAGCTGCTTATTGCAACTAAAGTTCCAAGGCGATGTAATAGTTTATTGTTATTACCACAATTTTGTTGGTTGTAAAATTTATCATGATCATTGCAATAGATAGTTGTTAATTGCAACCAAATTGCTAAAGCGATGCAATAGTATGTTGCTATTGCCACAGGTGTGTTTGGTTGCTACAAATTCTAGTGTCATTGTAATGTGTTGTCGTAGAAAACACCTTATTTCGTGGGCTTTGGATCTAGAAAAAGGGCCTATGCCAACTTCTCATTCTCTAGAAATATGCCCATGCGTTGAATCGGGGCAACAAAAAACATGGTCATCCATCGTTATCGTTTGTGGGTGCTCAATGCCCTTCCCCATCGACATCATTGACTCTTCCACATCACTAGTTGCGGTGGTTCATTCATGCCCTTACCCATCCACGTCAATGACCCCTTGTCCGACGTTTGTCCAGATAGATTTCTTTCATCCATGGCTATGTCGATGGGCGGTGGCGCATCATGAGCTAGGTGCCACTAGGCCACTAGTTTTTTTATTGCATAATTTGGATGCCTTCGGTTTGTCGTGAAATTTGATTCTTGCCAATATCCTATTCATAGGCTACTGCAATATTTCTAATTTCCAATTTAATGTTTGAGCATAATAAATCAGTTGCTGACAAGTATTCTGATCAATTTTTGTTAGTCTAGTAGCAGCATTGAGGAGAAAAAAGATATTGTGGATTGGCGTGCTAGCTGTGGCAGTTTGGCATCAGGCTATCAGAGGAAACTTCAGACGTCATTTTGATGGATGCTGGATTGTACATGTTGGAGAAAGCAAACAAAAGAAATCTTATAGGAAGGGAACGGAAATGGATTGTACGTGTTGGAGAAAGCAAGCAAGATAAATCTTATAGGAAAGGGAACAGAAATCCTTGCGTCGAGGAAACTTCCAATCGAACTCTTGAGATATATCACAGATAATATGACCATGTCGGTTAGGACTAGGAAATATAATCTTGTACGTATACGTATAGGATGAGATATATCACATAGATAATATGACCATGTCGGTTAGGAATAGGAAATATTCTTAGCTTTATGTACAAGGGATGATTAATCTTGTTCGTATACTTATAGGACTCTAATGCCATGGACCAGGCACCCTATATACATATTTTGTATGGGGCATGGCCGATTCTTTCTGATCAAACATAATAATAAATCTACCTTTTTTATCTACGTTTTCTAGCTTATTAGTTCGTAGTCTTGGTGAGCCCTAGCAGCCCAGGCGACCGTGTTGCTGCGCGAATCAATTTCGCGTGCCAAAAGCTGCCTTCACGTCTGTAGCTGCCGAGCTGCCGACCTGCCGTTGTGGACACCTGCATCTCTCTGCCTAACACGTCAGGTCTCCAACGGCTGGCACCACCTTCAAATAGCTGCTGACCTGCCGCCGTGGATACCTACACATCAGAAGATTGATTAATACAGGTACTTTTATGATCAACTAAAGATTGATTATTTACTTTTACAATCTACTAAAAATTGATTAATATAATCTGTGTTGCATGGTTATTAAAATTATTTTGATCTCTCTTTCAACTACATGTTTCTAAAAATAACAATCTACTCTTTTCTCACTTACAAGTTGCAATTAAACCTCAATTTCTTATTAAGAGTTTCTTACATATTTATTTCTGTGTTTTTAGGATATAATAAAGATTGATACGAATTTGTGATGTATGTTCTCGAATAGTATTCTGCCATAAAAAAGAACAACACACGGGCATAAGAAACAATGATTCTAGTTAGACTATTGCATTAAAAAAAGTTTTCACATCTTTATCAAAACAAGCCAACTCACAGAAGAAAGCAGGACAGGGCTAGCAAGTAGAAAAAGGCAGTATGTCACCCTTGTACTGATCCCAGCTAAGATTCCCCAAAAACAAAGAGCAGTACATATGAAAACTTGCCCAAACTACAACTAAAGCCATTCTTAACTTAGCACAGAGCAATGATTATAGTCCAACCAATGACATGTAAAGCACAAAACCATACACGGAGTCATGGACACATGTTCTATTATACAGATAATGAAGATCTATTCAGCAACAGATGCAGTGCGAGAAGTTACCTCATCCGTTTTAATCCATCTTGCATTTTTATCCAAAATTATGCACCTGCATATAAAATTCTTCAACGAATCTTTAGGCTTTGAGATGTCCAGATTTTTGCAGCCCACCTTACTACTAGCAAAATCATTAACTTCCCTGCAAGAAAAAAATTGGGGTCAGTATATACAGTTTGAAAGGCAGTTGTTGTGCATGCTTAGGAGTTGGCAACAGGCACCACAGATATTAATCAAAAGAGCATGACAGGAAGAAGTAGTGCACATTAGTATTCTTTAGGTGTCATGGGTATGTAATATTTCAATTCTACATTAAACAATCTAATAAACTCATTTATTTCTGTATGCTCTCTTTAGCTTAGTTATATTGCATTTTGTAGTTAGTATACTTTTGCACCTATACTGCTAGCTGGCTGGCTCCTTATCCAGTCATCAATTGATTTGTAGTGTTCAGGATTGGAGGTGACACAAAGGGATCAGCGAGGCAGTGCAGCGTGTGCTACAGGATCTTCATCATCTTGATCATTTGATTGCCTGCGGTATATATATACACACATACTTCTCGTCATGCCACATAGTTACCATATGATATACACATATATATCTGAATTGTACTTATATATCTGTGCAGAAATTTATTTGGAAAGCATATAATGTCAGATAGGAGTTGGATGCGCATGGCTAGGTCTAGTCCTGTTTGGCAAGAGAATTTCCAGAAATTTCTTCAAACCACATTTGATGGAAGGGCATCAACTGCTTTGTGTCCATGTTCTAGATGTCGATGCACGATCTACAAATCACGAGGTGAGCTTCACCGACATGTTCTTGCTTTTCGGTTTGATGAAAGTTTCATCTCAGAAGGGGAACATGGTCCAAGTGATGAAGGCGGCCCATCTAATTTTCAAGGATCAGTAGACGATGATGAAGAAGGTAACAACGCTGATCGTGGAACAGAGATGGTTGGAACACTAATCAGGGCTGCTATACGTGGAAACATCATCCAAGGTCCAGATGAACAGCCAAATGAGCGCGCCAAGAAGTTCTATAAATTACTAGAGGAGGCAAGACAAGAATTGTATCCAGGTTGCAAGGAGGCTACCAAGATTTCTTTTATTGTGAGATTGTTTCAGATTAAGTGCATGTATGGTATTAGCAACAGTGCCATGAGGAGCATACTAAGTCTGTTCTCACTTGTGCTACCTGAAGGCCACTGTGTCCCAAACACGTTGGAGAAAGTGCAGAGTGTAGTTCGAGAGCTAGGTCTGGACTATGAAAAGATACACGCTTGTGAGAATGATTGCGTATTATTTTGGAAGGAAAATGAAGAACTGGATACATGTCCAACATGTGGTGAGTCTAGGTGGAAGGATGATGGTGCTGCAAAGGGTGATGGTACTGGTGACACTGGTGGTAAACGAAAGAAGCGTGTTCCACATAAGATCCTACGGTATTTCCCACTAATTCCTCGGCTGCAGAGATTATATATGAGGGAGACAACGTCATCAGAGATGAGGTGGCACAAGGAAGGATTGGTCCGTGATGGCAGAATGCTCACCCCGCAGACTCCCCGGCATGGAAGCACGTGGATGACAAGTACAAGTGGTTTTCAGATGATCCTCGTAATGTTAGGCTAGCTCTAGCATCTGATGGATTCAATCCATTTGGGATGATAAGTACAACATATACCACTTGGCCTGTGATCATAATACCTTATAATTTGCCACCTTGGTTGTGTATGAAACAACCTTATTGGATGATGTCGATGTTGGTTCCAGGACCAAAATCTCCTGGAAACAATATTGATGTATACTTTCGTCCCCTCATCGATGAGCTAAAGGAGCTGTGGACAGATGGTGTTGAAACATGGGATGCCAAGCTAAAGAAGAATTTTACTCTACATGCTCTTCTACTTTGGACAATCAATGATTTTCCTGCGTATGCAATGTTATCTGGTTGGAGAACCAAAGGGAAGTTTGCATGTCCATATTGCAACAAGGATACAGACTACTTGTGGCTGAAATACGGGTGCAAGCATTGTTACATGGGACATCGCCGCTTTTTGCCAACGAAACATAGGTAAGTTTTCATTTGGCTGAAATGCTTTTGCTGTTGCATTTCAATTTCTTACTAATTTATGAGTTCTTCATTCAAACATAGGTGGCGCAGGAATAAGGCAAGCTTTAACAACAAAGAGGAAACGAGGGTGGCTCCTGAACCATTGACTGGTGTACAAGTGAAGGAACAGTTTGAATGTTTTGATCAAGTCATTTTTGGGAAAGCAACAAGAAAGAGAAAGCAACGTGAAGAAGAAAATAGATGGCACAACTAGAGGAAGAAGAGCATTTTCTTTGAATTGCCTTATTGGGACTCATTGCTTATAAGGCATAACTTGGATGTGATGCACATTGAGAAGAACATCTGTGAGAGCATTTTGGGTACGTTGCTTGAAATTGATGGCAAGTGCAAGGATGGTGAGAAGGCCCGTCTTGACATGCAACATCTTGGTATGAGGGAGGATCAACATCTTGTGATGGAGAATAATAAATATATTATGCCACCAGCATTGTACAAATTATCTAAGGATGAGAAGGAAATTTTTTGCAAATTTCTAGAAGGAGTGAAGATGCCTGATGGGTTTGCCTCCAATATAAAGAGATGTGTTGACGTCAAAGCTTGTAAGGTGAGTGGACTGAAAACTCATGACTACCATGTCATTCTACAGAAGTTGTTACCATTGATTGTGCGTAGCCTTCTGCCAAAAGATGTTGTGATCCCATTGGTTGATCTTAGTCGGTTCTTCAATGGAATTTGTTCAAAGAAGCTAGTGGAGGCAGATCTTGATAAGCTTAGCAGTTCAATCAAAGAGACACTTTGTCGCCTTGAGATGATATTCCCACCTGCATTTTTTGACATCATGATGCATTTGCCGGTTCACCTAGCTGAAGAGGCTAAATTAGGAGGTTCTGTGAGCTATAGATGGATGTACCCAATTGAGAGGTATTTACGTACACTAAAAGGCTATGTGAGGAACAAAACACATCCTGAAGGTTCAATAGCTGAGGGATATATCTCCGAGGATTGCCTGACGTTCTGTGCTCGTTTCTTTGAAGACGTTGACACCAAATTGAATCAAGCTGAGCGTCATGAAAGCGCCACTGTGAATGAGCCACCATCTGGGCTCAGCATATTTAGCGCGCTTGATTACAGCAAAAAAGGATTCCATTTTGAGGAAATTTCTACAGAAGAGTTGCTCAAGATGAGGCACTACATTGTAACTAACTATGATGAGGCTGAAGGATGGATTGGGTAAGTTGCAATATATAACATAATTAATTTTAGGATTTTTTTAGCAATTACTAATTTCTGAAGCTATGTTTACAACGCAGTGAGCATATGAACGACCTCAGAAAAGAAGGTACAGTAAACCTTAACAAACGACACAAGGAGCAATTTGTACATTGGTTCGAGCGAAAAGTGAGTAATTAGTTAATTCTAATTTTTTTATTCTTAATGGTGACAAGACATTTGTTATTCACTGCCACTTGTATTATGGAATTGTGATTTGCAGATCAGGAAGCAAAAGGAGGAAGGCATACTAGATAGTGACCTCTTATATTCCCTTGCTAAAGGACCAGACCCTCGAGCCCGTGTGTCCAATAGATGCTTTATCAATGGTTTCCTGTTCAGATCCGCTTCTATTGAGAAAAATCTGACCACAAGTAATAGTGGCGTGTATGTGAAGGGTGATTCCAGTACCGGCAATAGAGTGGTTCAGAAAATTATCACCCTTGATTTCGACAATGAAAAGCAAGTTGTATTGTTTCAGTGTGACTGGTATGATGTACCAGCTGCCACTACGAGCAAAAGCAGAGGATATAATAAGGATGACTATGGGGTTATCGAAATCGATACTAGACGCCATCGATATTCCAGTGAGCCCTATATTCTGGCAACACAAGCTGAACTGGTGTTTTATGCTGAAATGCCAAACAAGCCGGGTTGGTGCAGTGTTGTTGCAATGAAGCCTAGGAATCTTTTTGCCATGCCAGAAGCAACAGAAGATGAGGGCGACATAAGCTTACTGGATGTGGGAGTGCAAGACATGAATAATGCATTACGTCTACATGGGGATTTGACAAATTGGAGGAGATCAGACATGGAAGGCTCTAGTGGTGACGCCTCTGTTATTAATCAGGCGCTTGCCCAATCTATTCCAGAACCAGATCACGCAGTATTTATTGATGCAGAAGATGATGAAGATGATGAGACCTATATTGATGATGGAGTTGTTGCCCCAGCTACAACCGTGGCGGAAGACGAGGATGACAATTTCTTTGTTTAAATTATTTTATGAATATTTGTTGCTTTTTGAGGACCTAAGATTGCTTTGATTAAATTGTTTTTATGAATAAATTTTGCCAACCATTTTGCAATCAGTCATATTTATGAGAATTATGGGAGTAACTGCCTCAAATATAAATACAAAATGAATATCCAGAGTTTAATTTGTCATCACTCTGGGAACTAAATGTGCAAGTGCTAAAATATATTTAATAACCACAAGATACCATCAAATTAGAGCACGGGTAACAATAACTACCAATCCGTGTGAGGTTTTGGCAAACCTTTATTTAGTTATCAGAGAAAGTTGATAGAATTTGGACTCTGGACATTTTCTAAGTTGAACGTCCAAGTACAAATTTTGCATATGGAGATGACGATTAAACTGACATTTCAACACAAATACTCTGGAACCTATTGAGTTCACGTACTGACCATAGCTATTACAATGCAATGACAGCACAATTTTGTTAGATTAAACCAAACATGCCCATGATCTTGTCAACAAGAGCACATAATTGGAAGAGATGGAGCTTACACACTGACCTTGGCAACATCCTCGATCTGATCCAAAAGGGAGCGGACATGGCGCAGCGTGAGGGAGTGGTACCACAGCTGGCCAAGGTGCTTATTCTTCCTGCCAAGCAGCTTCTTGGCCTCCACCATCTCCCCCTTGAGTCCGGTAATGCTCTCTGCACACTCGCTGAACAGCCGTAGAATCTGTCGCCAGGGCGCATGAATTGTAGAGGAAAAATCGAATTTAAACCAACAGCGCCACAATGCATAGTTATGATGACTTTATGTGCACACGACTGAAGGGCTGGTCATCAGGGAAAATGAAACAAAACCGGAGGGATCCCTGGGTGACGGGCGGAGGACCGTGACGAACGAACCTGGGAGTAATTCTGGATGGCCTTGTTGAAGCCATGGTGGTAGGCGTGGACGACCGCGTCAACGACGTCCTCGACGCCGGCGAAACGGAGGAGCGCGGCCACGCAGGGCCGCGGGGCGGCGTCGCATCGGGGCTACCGCTCGGCGAGGCGAGAAGGGGGCGGGCAGCCGGTGGCCGACGGGCCAGAGGCCGGCGGCGGATCTCCGCGCCGCTAGACCTCGGAGCTCAGGCGTGGGGGGCGGGGCCGGCAGTCGCTAGTCCGTTGACATCGCGCTCGCCAATTCCCCCGGCGCCGCCGTACGATGGGGATGTGGGGGAAGCCGAGAGGAAAGGAAACGGGGTCAACAGATGGGGGAGAACGGCGCTAGATCCCGTGACAAGGGCGAGTGCGGCGCACGCTCCTTTACTAACCCCTCTACCGTCAGTCCGTCACAGTCTATCCTAGATAAAATCATCTCCACATAAAACGAGTTTGAGGCCACTACAAATCAAATGTAACTTAGTAGCACCGTGGTTAATGAACCTTTGCTTGGACGCATGCTCATGGGTTCGAAGCCCACGGTCAGCATTTTATTTTTTGTTTACTAGGCTTTTTTTAGATTCATTATTTTTTCCTCTTATATGAAACCTATCTTCAGATTTTCTTTACTACTGTAGCGATAACTACGACAAAAAGTTGAATATTACTGGTATACTACTCTTAAAGTTGAATATTACTGGTATACTACTCTTACGGTTCCATTTGCCCCACGTCACCTATAAGAGTGCCACCTAGTGTGCCAAAAAGAGGTTTCCGTGCGCAATAATGTATCGAAGCCACGAGACTACTATGCTTCAATCTGCATGTTTAGCCCCGAGTTTCTGACCTCATTGAAGCTCCCACCCTCCATGCTCAAGAAGCCCACTTTCATTGTGTGACCTCCCTCCTCACCGCCTCCTAGCCGTTGAGATCACCACCAACACCTTCATTGGTAGCTCCCCTCTCTTCATGGCCGCTCGCCTTGTAGGTCTATGTTCACTGGAGCGTTGTTTCCAGCCGAAGTCTGGCAAGCGACAACCGACAAGTACTAGCCAGAGGAACAAGATGCTCCCTACTTCATTAGACCCTGACACTCGTTGACCCATAGTCAGCTAGGTAAACTAGACCACCCAGTCACTCCTAGAACCAGTCATCAGGCACCGCAATAGTCAACCACCATGTGTTCTACAAAATCAGCTCGAATCACATGCCCACGCTTAAGTTATGTCCACGTGGATGACTAGATCAGCTTCTATTTTGGACGAGATCAATTAAATACATGAGGAAGCCAAACTTGTGATTTTGTAGTTGGGGAACAGATGAAACCCGCCTAATACTTTAAGGACCAGCCGTGCAATTTAATATTGACTATTGATATATACTACATGAATGTCATTACATGCTACTAAATGCTACTATCTTATCATTTGTGAGGGAAGATAACTTTATTAAGTGTTAATTGTAGTCGGTGCATGAAACGTATTACTTGACTATTTAAATCCACTCTAATCCATGGTTATATGTTTTTTTTAGTTTGAACCAAATTTCCATAAACTTATTGGCGTATTATAACAAATATGTATTTCATCGGTTTGACTCAGCAACACCAGTAGTCCTTGCAGTTCTCCGTGCACTCGAGACACCATGTCACAATTGACAAATATTTTTTTATTTTAAATTTAGCATTTAGAAAATTGAAGGTACCTCTATTTCTAGCGTTGTCTAAATCAAGAGTGAGACACCATGTCACAATGGATTAGGCCTTGGTTCGTAACTCAGTCCAAGCGGACGTTTTTTTTTTTTTTCTCATAGAACGATAAGGAGAGGTGGTAAGACCATACTGTTAGAGATTTTTCAGGAGTATATACACATGCCTCCACTACCCACGCCATTTTTCTCGCGTCGGCGCGCTTGAGTCTCGCTTCTTCCCCCAATCCCCCGAATCGAATCAGAAACTTCTCTCCCTCTCGCATGGCCGCCAACTCCTCTCCCTCGCATGGCCGCCCCTCTTCTCCGTCGCCACACGCAACATCCAAATCCGAAAAATCCCTCGCGCCCCGCCAATCTTCCAGCGAAAACAATGCTCGGGCGCCAAATACCATGGCGCCAACCTCCTCGAAACCCAAATTAGCACCCACTATTTAATCTAATCACCACTGGAAGGCAGCCGCCAGTTAGGCAAAGGGTCGTAGATCCACTTTAGTCGTAGATGGCAACCTCCTCGGCGGCCGCGGCCACAATGGAGACGCAGCGGCAATCCACGTCGACGACGGCGACCCCAGGGTTCACGACGCCATCGCCAACCCTTACGAGGCCGCCGCCAGCGCCCTCGACGACGAGACGCGGGGCGCTTCTCAGCGGCGCAGGTACGACGGCGTCGACCCCTACTTTGTCCGACCACGACAGAGAGGACGGCAGTCAAGATCTCAGTTCATCAGGCCAACCGCTACCCGTCAGGCAACGTCGTATTGGATGCACGATACTTGGGCCGGACTCACAGCGTCGGTAAGCAGCGGCACTCATCCTTCATTTAGAGAAATTGTGTGTGCTCAAATAAAATTCGTCAATTTCCATTCAACTAGGTATATGCATCTATATATTATCCTATTGCTGGTCGTGTATGCCGATGCAAATTTCTGCCGTGTATTATTCTGAACGAAACTAACACAAAATAAGTATAGCTTATCCTGTTATCAATTTCTAAGTATAAATTTCCGCCGTGTAAATTTCCAAGTATATTCCTGTTATTAATTTTCATTCAATTTCTGCCGTGTATGCCTTTGCAAATTGCTGGCCATTATCTAGTGTTCAGTTGTTTATTATTTATTTATCCAGTATTCTTTCTTCAATCGAGATTATCAGAGAATGAACCTTGTTGTCTCTTGATTAATGGTTGCTTGTTCATTACTACTATACAAAATTACTACTTAGTTTAGACATCTCAGTTTACGCTATTGGCTCGCCATACCTCAAATATACATATTCCATGCTCCACCACTGATCCATTTATGCATGAATGTGCTTGTCAGGGAAAATACTGTGACGTCATCAGAAGCAACTTGGACTTTATGTTTTGATCTCATAGGTGCACCTAATGGGGATATTGATGCTGACACTCACTTAGATAAGGATGATATCACGTTTGGAAACTTGTTAACAATGAAATCACGTTTAGGTTACACTGTGAGAGACTTCTTATATTTTAAGAAACGAAGTGGTAATAATGTAGCAACACTTCATGAAATTGAAACGGAATTCGATGTAAGTGTGATGATAAAAAACAACCATGAGGAGAGAAAAGCCAGATTAGTTTTGAGCAAGGATAGAATAACCGAGCGAAGTGTATCCATAACTCCCATGAAAAAACCTTTGGGTACAACATTTCATGAGGATGAATTCACAAATGAGCCACTTGATGACTACAAGGTCTGGCTTGAGGAACTACATGCGGACGGTAAAGGCCATGGTAGGTTAAGTTGCTGCACTAGTTTCCATACTGCATCTTATTTCATTGGTAGACTATTCAATAATACAAGCATGTTTCCAGAACTTAAAGATACATTCAGGATAGATACAGTCATAGCATACAGCGCATGGTTACGTCATGAGGGACAACTTGATGACATCGGTAATACAATATCCTCTTCAAGTTGTAAATCAATTTAACAGTTCTTCATACCAATTTTAACTTATGCTTGATGATTGGTAGAGGCATATGATGAGCTTTAAAGCACTCGGTCAAGTCAATCCAGCAATCCAACACCACCAATGCAACGGCCAAGTCATGCTCGTCGTGAAAAGCAGCTGGTCAATGATTGTAAGATTTTTTTTTGGAAAAAAGCATTATTATATGGTGCGATTATATTCCATAACATTATCGGGAACAATTATTAAATTCTATTGTATATCGTTTTGAAGGGCGATCTGGCAGTGGAAAGAGGAAGTTTAAAGGACGTGGGACCCTCAAAGGTTTAACTGTGTCCAACAAAAGAGCTCGACAGGGCACCACAAAATTGGATGTTGAATTCTCTAGAATGCGAGGACCTGTAGGTGGTAACCAGCGGTCTTTTGTTGATGAAGTGGTACTGTTTACAAGGAGAAAGGCTCCACTAATTGGAGTGAGATGGTGGAAAAACATCGATGATGAAGTTAAGATTGATATAGCAGATGAAGTAATGGTAAGCTTCGCACATTTTTGTCCTGTTCTAATCTTAATTGTGAAATAGTTTAAGAACTGACCCATTTGTTTGTTTGTTTGGTTTTTCAATAGAAAAAGTGGGACATCGCGAATACTTTGGAAAACAAGAAAACGATATGGGCCATTGCTAATGAGCGCTACAGAGGATGGCGATCAGCATTTAGTGCAACGTACAAGGCTTATGACACTTATGATGAGAGAATGAGACATAAGCCTGAAGACCTGAACATTGTTGAATGGCACTATCTAGTGTTGTATTTCGGCACTGAGGAATTCCAGGTTTGAAGCCATTTACTATTTTTCATGCCAACTGCACATGGAAAAATAAATTTTTTATGTTTTCTTTGTAGCACTGTGTTTTAATACAAACAAAACATACAGGAACGTAGCAACAAGAATTCTCAAAAATTCGCATGTTGAAGCGATTCATACGGTGGGATCAAAGTCTTTTGGTCAGTGCAGCTATGAACTGGTAATGACTTAAGAATCATGTACATATCAATGTTTTCTTACTTGATGAAATATTTATTTGTGTCATTTTTGGCAAAATTAGAGAGATCCACAAACTGGTGAAGAGCCAGATGATTGTGAGCTTTGGGCGATAACACATTGTAAAGGAGGGAAATGGACAAACGATGCATCTAAGGCTATCTATGTGCGTATATAATTGTTTCTACAACCCTTACTAATTGATTCATGGTATTGCTTTTCGTTTCCAGCTTTTGTTTAACAAAAGATTGCATGTATTCTTTGTGTTAGGAAACTGCTTGCAGCAAAATTGCAGAGAAGGAAATAGAGGCACCAGATAGCTTTATTCTTTTAGTAGAGAGAAACCTTCTTTTCCAGGAAGCATACAAGCAAACTACTGGATCTAAATCATCCAAGCTTCATGGTAATGGGTATTTGGCAAGGTATCCAAGTAGAAGGCAGCTAATGACTGAACGTTTCAAGGACGAGGCCCGTTCTGAAACTGCATCCCATATGGAAAATGAAGAGCTGAAGGCTACGCTCGAGAAGGTACAAGAACAACTCCAAAGCCAAGTTGCTGAAAGGGAAGCCGAGAAGGAGGAACATAGGCTTCAGATGGAAGAATTGCAGAGAGCAAGGGAGGCTGATAAAGAAGAACTTAGGAGAGAGTTCATGTCAATGATAGCAGCACAAATGCCAGGAGCATCACCACCGGTAATAGTATTCTAACATTTGAACTTGCATATTTATCAAGTTAGTAGGTTTGTTTTTTTGATATTTAATGTTGTGTTCACATGATAGTCATAACCATAATATGCTTTCTAAACTGAACATTAGAAGATTAATCAATTTATTTCTTATCTATGGGAGCTAAGTAGTACTAATAAAAATTAAATGCAGGCTAACCAAGCTGCTATCGAAACAACAGCCAATGAAATAGCAGACGATGAAACAACAGGCAATGAAATATCCTCAGGTGCTCATCAACCAATCTTAACTGAAAGAGAAGGAACAACACAAGAGAATGAAGCACCATTACCTCAGGTTATTTCAGAATGAAAATTTATTACGACCATGAAATAGTGCACGGTATAAGAGTTCTAATATATTTCATTTAATTTTTGAGTAGCAGAATAATCTACAAGTGAAGCAGAAAGGGCAACTTGCAGCTTCTACACCTACAGGTAACATAGGGCGCACCACTAGAGGCAGTCTTACCCGGAATCAATCACAAAACAAAGAAGGGAATGGTACACCGAGTTTTATTGCTCCCAAACATTTGTCTGATGTGGCCGGAAAGAGACGATCATCCAAAAAGAATTGAATGTAAGCTTTGTTTCTCCTATGATGTTTGCATTGTCCTTCTAATCATGTGATTTGCAATGTCTACTTACTGAATTGCCTATGGCAAAATTGTCAATATTCTTTATTTTAGGACGAATGTAGAGTTTCAGTGTTGGGTTAGTCCAAATCAGGCACATGTAAGGTAAAATTCCTTCCTCGATAACTTATGCCTTTTCATATGTGCTTTGCTTGTCACCATCTATGTATCTGAATGATTGTGAACAATATGCTGTTGAGCTAAGATGTGCCATGTGAAATAGTACTATTTGTTTCTGAACATCACTAGTTCTTAGTCATTGTAACTATATTATTGTTGTGAATACCTTGATGAGTTCATACCCTAGAATATGTTCACACAGACATATCTAGTGACAATTCAAATATTGCAGCCAGTAATTCTCTAATGTTTTCAGGCCTTAAATTTGGAGATTTTATTTTTGATGACAAATATAGCAAGAACATGGTTAAATTCACTACTACTGGCTTTTCCTCAAATGTTTTTTTATTGGTGCAACATTGCTAAAGAGAGATGTGCTAATTTGAGGCAAGCAGCTCATTAAGAAAACCTGACGTGATTATCATCATGGCCAGAATATTATATTATTATTCCATGCATAAGTTTCCTATTCACCTGTGGTACATGATATATATATTATTTGCTAGCTTGAAAAATTAGAAGGCCTATAAGTAGCTTTTTGTGCCTACGTACATGTTTTGGTCGAACCAGATTCTGGTCTTGGTCGAGTCCAAAGTCCATTATTAGCTAGCTTGTAAAATTAGAAGGCCTATAATTAGCTTTTTGTGCCTGCTTGCATGTCTTGGTCGAGTCCAAAGTCCTAGTGCCTGCGTGCTTCAATGAGAGGGTCTGCATGTCCTCATCACACCTAATGTCTTTATTACTTCAATTTGTAATGATTTACTTCATTCTTTTATTGTCATCACCTCCAGTTTATGATATAGACATATCATATTATGACTTAGTTTACTATCATGATGAACTGAACAACTAATGCATATGTCAATGTGAATGATTTTATTCAGCAGGAAGGTAGAGTTTGAGTGGAGCGCACAAGTGATGGGCTGGCCAATTCAAGTCAAGCTTCGCTTCGACCATTACTGGTGTCTAGAGGTAGAGTTTGAGTGGAGCGCACAAGTGATGGGCTGGCCAATTCAAGTCAAGCTTCGCTTCGACCATTACTGGTGTCTAGCCACTTTAGATGTTATTTAGGAGCAAATATGTTGAGTAACTTTATTGTGTGATGGTTTGAATAATTTGTGTGTACATGGAGTTTCTTTGGGATAATTTTATTTCAGATGTGTACAAATTGAAGAAGTTGATATTCTATTTTAATGGCTTTATTCGAATGGTTTGTTTATGTCTATTGTGTTTCTAATTAACTAATTAATAGCGTTGTAATATTATTTGGTGGCACCAGACCAAGCACGTTGAAAAAGTGTCTATTGGCAACCATATTTTTTGTGGCAATTTATCCTATAGCAACTAACAATCCGCGTAGTAATAGAGGTTGTACCTTATAGCAACGATAATCTGAATGTGGCAATTGCACATGTTGCCACCACTTCTTGTTGTTGCGACATAGGTCTTGATGCCACACTCGTTATGCGATGCAATATAAGATGCACCTTATAGCAACCAAACCTTGGGCGTTGCAATTGCAGATGTTGCCTCCACTTTTTGTTGTTGCGACATAGATGTTGTTGCCACACTCGTTATGCGATGCAATATATGATGCTCCTTATAGCAACAAAACCTTGGGCGTGGCAATTGCACATGTTGCCACAACTTTTTGGTGTTGCAACATGATCATTGTTGCCACACACGTTAAGTGTTGCAATAAATTTTCTTACAACACACTTTCATCGTTGCTAGTGCACCATTTGCAATGACATGGGCAAGTTGCCATTGCAAGATCCAACAACACCCAAGGAGTTGCATTAGTTGTTATTACTACACCTACAACTGTAGCAAAAACTTATGTTGCAATGCTTAGGCGTTGCAAATTCCAAACCCATTTTGCAACACTTTCCAGAAAAGCGTTGTCCAAAGCTTTACCCACGCAAGCGCTTGCAACGCCTCACAACGAAAAAAAGGTGTTGCTATTTGTGCTATTGCAACTACTTTAGACATATTGCAACACTTTTGGGACGTTGACACAGGGTCAAAAATTAGTAGTGTCTCCAGGGCCAAGGTCCTCGACCTCGCCCTGGTCGGCAGTCCTCTCCGAACGCCGCTGACCATGAAGGGGATCGCCCTCTGGCCAGTTCTCAACTGGTACAGTTGACAAATACTGGGTGCTTCGTCCCTGCACACAAGATAATCCCAGTGCTCAGCAATATGTCACTGGTCAGACACAGTAATACATCGCACAGAAAGTAAACTTTTTGTTGCGTTACCTCTGGTGGTGGGTTGCTGAGACGGTATGGTAGCTGCTTGGTGGTTGGCAGAGAAGTATTTGAGTCATACTTCTCAAACAGGACCGAGAGCAGATGGTGGACCTCGCTCTCGTCGATTTTCTCCTCCGTCTCCCGTGACGGATCCTTCACCCCGCTGTATTGCCACAGCGGGTTGATCCTTTCCTTGCACGGTTGAACGCGACGGACCATCCACATCCCGGCCACCAATGCTCCGTTCACCTTTTGGTTGTCAATCAGCGCCAGCAGCTCCTCAACCTAGACATCTCCAACAGGTGGTGCTTCTCTCCACCTGGGATTTGCCTCCGGGATCTGGTGGACGTCACATGGCACTTTCCTCCCAACAGAAACATCCTGGCTCATATAGAACCAGCTCCTGTTCCATTTCTTGGGGGCGGAGTTGAACTTACTCCCCAGCCAAGACGCAGCCAATCCATCCCGGAGTCGAATGTAACAACCCCCGGTGACTTGGGATCCCCCGGTCTCTACCCCTTTCTTCCAGAGCACGAAGAAGTGGCGGAACAAATTGAAGTGGGGGGGGGGGGGGGGGATGCCCAAAAACATCTCGCAGTACGCGATGAAGATGGACACGGTTAAAATGGAGTTGGGGTCCAGGTTGCATATGGAAATGGACCACCATATGCACAGGTCCCGGAGGAACCCATTCACCGGATACCCCAACCCGCGAGGGAAGAAGTCCTCGAAGACGTCGAACTCACCTGGCAACGGGTGCGGCTCGTCCTCGCCACGAGGCTCTCTCCATACCCCCATCTCCCGTGACGGCAGGTACCTATGGCTCGCCAGCAAATCGAGCGACTCCCGGCTCGAGGTGGATTGGACCCAGTCCGGCCCGCGCCTCGCCGACTCCCCGCCCTTCGCAGCCTTCTTGGTCGACCGCTTCGCTCCCATCTCCGGCGGTGGCGAGTCGATGTGGTGGTGGTGAAACCCTAGCGGGATGAGCAGCGGCGGCGGCTAGATCTACGCGGCGCAGCGGTCTGGCGCAAGTGCGGCGACCGATCTCGATGGTTGCCCCCGCTGGTGCTGGCTGTGCGGTGGATCTAGCGGCGAAATGGGCGGCGGCGGCGGTTTCTTCTCTCTAGAGCACGGCGGCGGTATGCGGAGAGCTCGAGAAGGCAGTGGCAGCGAGTGCAATGAGTGCGGATGCGCCCGCTATTTATAGTCTTCGGATGACCGCTATTTATAGTCTTCGGATGACGTCCGGTTGACTTCTAGGGTTAGACCCCCTATGACCCATGTGGACGGCCCCATTTTTTAACCCTAGTGGGCCGCGGTCCCATGGGCCGTACTTGTCACGTGCGGCCGCCAGATTTTTTACTATCCTTGGTAAAATTTTAAAACGGGCCCAGTTCCCTTGGCACCGCACGTGGGCCTTCTTTTTTATCCTGGGGACTGCCCAGTCAGTTCCCTGGTAGTCCTTTTTTAACACGCATGCGTATATCTTTGGTCCTGGGAATTTCTTCCTGATCTGTTTCCTAAGCAGAGGGCCGTAGGTATATAAGTTTGGACTTTTTTCTTAAAAAGTTCAATGAAACATATGCTATCTTCCATCGAACTTGGGGACTACGTGGGCCCATGTCACCTCGCGGTGACTTAGGGCCTATCATTCCTGTACAGTTCTGGTTGATTTTACTCTGCCCGGCTTACGTTGTGCACAGCTTTGACTTTTCTGTCATGTGTCAACGTGGGCCCACGTCTCAGGACAATTAAAAAGAAAAAAATCTTTTTTCTTTTCTGAACACCATGCATCTTTCGACAGTGTCATTGACTACTCGATCAAACAGTGGTCAGGACAGACTGCTCGGGAAACCTGCTCGGCTGAACGTGGTCGGCACTACTGGTGGTCGGCACTACTGGTGTTTAGCCCCACTCATGCTCGGCACTACTCGTGGTCGGCACCACGTACGGTTAGCGCCACGCGTGGTCGGTACTACGTGCTCGGCGCATGGCTACCAACTCTCAACGTGGTCTGCATCTACACTGTTCGACACAGGTCAAGACGAAGGACTTCTCTCAAGATACATGGTGCTCGGGGACTAGCTGTGGGGGGTATAAATCCGATATACCACCATAGGCAGTTCCAGGGCTGCTCGGCAAGACGGCCCAGACCAGACAAAGACCCGGCCCATTACCGACCAGGCTGGTGGGCCGGACTTCAAGACAATGGCGTGGTCCGCAACCGACTAGGAGAAGGATCACGCACAAGGATGCTTGTCCCGCAAGTATGCTTAGTCGGTTAGGTCAGATAGAGTCCTCCTAGGGCACGACTTGATGTAACCGACCACCTCACGTGTACCCTTGGATGCTCGGCTATATAAAGCGGCCAAGGACCCCCCTAGAAGGCAGGCTATTCTCTGTCATCCTAACCTAGAGAGCTTAGCGCTTCATTGTAATCCGACACTTGATCATACATCATAACACGAGAAGCAGGACGTAGGGTATTACGCTTCTGAGCGGCCTAAACCTGGGTAAACCTTGTTATCCCTGGTTTGTCTTGTTACTCGGACGTCTAGATCGTAGATCGTAACACGCCCTTGCCGAAACTCACCGCCGTGGGATACCCCGTGGTGGACTGCCGGTTATCCGTAATCGACAGTCCTCTACACCACCAACCGCAAGGGAACCTTGGTTTACATCGACAAACCCAAGGGCGGTGCCAAACCTCCCAGCCCATCACCCATGCTAATAGTATTTTGGCATGACCTCCAAGAACGGCAGCACTATGAACAAGAGTATGCCTGTGCAAGCATCTCCATCAAGGGAGGCCTTGCGGCATCGCCTCCAACATCTTTAGCCGAAGCTCCACATTAACGGGAGGTTCTTGATTTTCATTTATTTTGCATATTGTTCTCCTTTGTTGAGATGGTCAACATGCATTTTTTTATTGCATAGCAAACACACACACACGCACACACACAAGGCTCTCCTACGTATCAGGCTATAGGTGCAGTAGAAGATTTGGCTACCCTGAGACATCACCAGAAGGGCTGGGGGCAACAACCTAGCACATGGAGCCTACAACAAGTCACCACCTCACGGGACACACGATTGACGCTAGATGCGTCTCCGCTGGGGGCAGTGGGAAGATGGCTTGGGCCACTCCTAAGCAGCGAGGCGACCATGCCACTCGCGCTTCCTGACATGGGGCGACACACACTCTGGGGAAGACCGTTGAAGAAGAGCAAGAAAGGGCTACCTGGTGCAACAAAGGTTGTGCCGAGTGTGGCGCCTCTTGCCACCCCGGAAGGTGACAACAAGGGACCATCAGAAAAACACACAATGCCAGCAAGGATTCCCTTTGTTCCACAGAGGTGAATGGCTACCCTCCAAGTTCCTCGGGTTGAGGCACTCCAAGTCCAAGGTCCGCGGGAGAAGCCGCTTCAAGTCATCACGTTGAGGCATTTCAAGTTCATCGGGTTGAGCAAAAAAAAAAAAAAAAAAAAAAAAAATCAACAAGCTCAACTATCAAGCTCAACAAAGTTCAATCAGCAAGCTCCATCGTCAAGCTCAATGCCAATGGAAGGCGGAGGTAGTCGTTCACCATCCTTGGCAAAAGTGTGGCGAATTCCATAAGCCGTTACGTAAAACCAAACACCAGCGCAGCCGTACCTACGCCTCCGTGTTAGAGAGAGCGAGCGGTTGTGGTTCAACTCAATGCAAGGGAGTCTAGAGCAAGAATTCCCTTCACCTCAGTGGATACACCAAGGCAGAGGTCTACACATTCAAGCACAGAATGGGGCAAAATCGCGGGAGCCATGTTGCCATGGTTACGCAACGACCCCTAATGGTCATGTCCCCTGGCTGTCCTATCTTTAGCTGCACATATAGTTAATACCAATGGGAGAGCCAACATTTAAAAAAAATTAAACAAAATCCTCTTGCATGCCTTGATCATTTTTATATCACTCTCACTTTACCCTAGCTATGTCAATTATCCGCAGACAAGATAGTTGTTTTTATTGTGGCGTTGCAGGTCCATCGTTGAGCGCCAGTGATACGCGCCAGTGCGGTCAGCATTGAGCGGTGAAACCCTTCAACCCGATGGACTACGCCACGTACACCCTTACAAGTGGAAGTCGGGTCGATAAACCACACTTTTGGGAGCCATGATGCGCGCCAGTGCGGCCAGCGTTGAGTGGTGAAACCCTTCAACCCGATGGACTACGCCATGTACACCTTTACAAGTGGAGGTCGGGTTGATAAACTATCTTCGCCAGCTTACGCGACATTTACACCGCAAGGCGAAGATACTCAAGGGCGTCCGGTGAGCTAATGCCACCATAAAGGACCCGATGGACACATCATTGGCCAATGCTAATTTACGGCCCCAATGAATCCCTACACAAGGCTTGTCGGCCAATGCCACGACGGCCCCGACACGATGCCACATAAGGCTTGTCGGTAGATGCCACGACATGGCCCCGACGAAATGCCACTACACTCAGGTCGGCAGACACCACGACATGGCCCTGACAAGATGCCATATGAGGCTTTTCGGCAGATGCCACGACATGGCCCCGACGAAATGCCTACTTCAACCTTGTCGGCAGACGCCACGACATGGCCCCGACGAAATGCCTACTTCACGCTTGTCGGCAGATGCCACGACATGGCCCCGACGAGATGCAACACGAGGCTTGTCGGCCAATGCCACGACGGCCCCGACAAACTCCTACTACACGCTTGTCGGCAGACGCCACAACATGGCCCCGACGAAACGCGACAACACCCCGTTGGCCGATGCCGCAACGCGGCTCCGACGGAGTGCTACACCGTCCCGTTGGCTGACGCTGCAGCGCGGCTCCAACGGAGTTCTATGACTTTCCGCTGGCCAACATCGTGACACGGCTCGAACGAAAGTCTCTACACCCAGCCTTGGAGTCATTTCAATGCCACCCAAGGCCGAGGTAGTTTAGTTCACGTGGTAGCATGTGTTTTATGTGCGCCAGTACAAAGATGAGCAAAAAGAAAGCAAGCTAATAAGCAACTATATGATGGCCATGCCATGAGATGCAAGTCATGCGGGCACATATATATGCACGTGGGCAGCCACACATGGCGCCTCTCTGGCCTAATGGTGGTGTCGTCTTGCGCCCAGATAGCGACCGGGGCGTTGCTGTGCCTCTAACCGCAACCGAGCACGCAGACCTGATCGCCACTACATGGAGATCGTCTTCGTCCAGGTGTCGCTTTAGCAGCCTGGGCGTGTGCTCTGCCTTGATATGATGAGGTGGCCATATACCATGCCCCATCACTGATCCCTTCAGAGGCTGCTCAAGTTCAATCGCCTCAACAGGCGCAGTGATAGAGGCGTCCATCCTTCGTCAACTGCGGCATGGGCATGGAGCTTCCGCTCCATCCCGCGCCAAAATGACATATGTGGACACCGATGCCCTGAGCTCCTCACAACAGCGATGCAGCAGTTCCCTCGTCGACAGGCGCTGCATCAACCCCGTGACCACTTCGGCATGGAGTCGTCTCAGGCATGTCACTTGATGGCGAAGTGGATCACGATCAATCAACAACACATGATGGTCGTCATGTTGCTTCCACCAACAGCCTCAACACGACGAACGCAATGGTCAAGCAGCAGCAGAGCAGCTCCATCTGGGATGCGTCCTGCTACTTGTGCTGATGGCGCCTCGGCAAGCTCGGCTCCCTACACGACTCTCGCTACCACCGGCAGCTACAGGCGCTGGGAGAATTTGGTGCGGCAACCCTTGACAATCATCTGCATCTAGCCATCTACTCCGAAGCAATGGTTCACATGGTGGCATCACATATATATGCACCAGTTTGATGAGCTAAAGAAGCTAGCTAATGAACATGTATGGCACATGTGCAATCAGAATACACGTGCATGGCCAATAATTCAAGCATGATGTATTCATAAACAAATACAATGGAGCACGGACAGTGCCCTATTATATTCGTGTAATGTCCATGAATTGAATTCATATATGTATATATATAAAAAGTCAGCAAAGTCCAAGGCTGCAGCTAGTTTCATGCGCTATATATCTCAGTCAAAGTATTTCTCACCAAGTCGAGTTCGAATTCGCTCCGCATTCAAACTTAACTTGGTGGGGGGCATTTGTTTGACGAGATTTTGTGCAAACTTTATTAGTTTGCATATATCTGTGTATTCTATAGCGAGAAGCTAAAGTGAATTGAAAGATGAGAAGCTATCAAGTTGTGTTTGCTTCTTGAGGATATGGCCCCCTTGTTCCAGGATGCCAATTGGTGTATGTGCTTTATGGCAAGTTAATTACATGTATGGTTGCATGTATATATACGTGCACTCCACACACTTCTCCAAATAACGCTCAGGCAAGCGCGGCGCACGCGCTGAGATAACGTGAGCCACGCATGAATAACAAAGAAGCAAGCTAACTGAGTAGTGCATCTATCTAGTATACACATATGTATGAAACCCGTATACTGGAGCCATCGGGTGTGTATACATCAGCTATGTAGTATACGTATATGGCCGGCCCATGGAAGTTCAGCAACTGCACACGGTGGCACAAGGCCCACGGTTCAGCCAGGAGGCTCATGGAAGCTTCCAACGAACTCGTGGCAGCGCGTGCACAGCAGCCGAACGCCCTGCAACCCTAGTCAGCTAATGCCTATATAAAGGACACCAAGGCACCACGGAAAGGGGGGAGGTGAAGCGCAAGAGCGCCGCCAGGCTGCTCTCCCATCTACGAGGTCAAGCGCAAGATGAGTGCCGCCAGGCTGCTCCATGATGAACGATGCCCGGCAGATTGAATTGCTGGCGCAGACGAATGTAGCCCTGGCGCCGAAGACAGAAGGCAGGCAGCCACCGACGCCCAGGATAGCGCCGTTGCCGGAACTGCGCACCTGCTGTGCCGAGGACGACGCACGATGACGGCATGAAGCGAGGAGCGCCGCCAGGCTGCTCCCATCTACAATGATGCCCGGCTCGGAACAGCTGCCGCCACAGCACGGAGCGGACGACAGAAGATCGTGAAGGCAGCCGCCGCTACGTCGCCGACGACGAGGCCGATGTACAGCCCTAGCCTCAACTCATATGTGCCGGGAGCCTGGTGCATCTAGATGGTTGCGAGACCACACGCACGGAGGAGTTCAACCAAGGAGTGCCGCCAGGCTGTTCCCATCTACCAAGAAGAGCGCCGCTAGGCTGCTCCTATGTAGAAGGACGCCCGGACGCCAATCGGAGGCAGTCACCACCCGTACGCCATCCACTGACAGGCTCTGAGCGGATCGGACATCAAGACGGGCACCAGCAGATCGAGGAGATCGAAGGTAGCCGCCGGCTAGCGTCGCGAGAAAGTCCAAGGTGCATGCAGCCGTCACTGCAAGACGGCTTCACACATGTGACCCCGAGGCGCTGGCTTCGTCCAGCCCGATCCAGAGACGGAACTAGGGGGGGGCCAGCAGGGGCCATGGCCCCCCCTATGACGCAAAAAATTTTAGAAGACCCCCACTGCGATGACGTACGGGACGGTCCAGCTCAGCGTGTTCTGAGCCCAGCAAGGATGTTTTGGTCACGTACGCATACACGACTCGCTGCTCTCGCCGGTCGCCGCCTCGCGTCGCGTGTCGCCGCTATATTCGCCACTCACGTAATCGCGTCGTTTTCGCTTCCATCGTTCGACTTCCCCATCTGTTCGCGTTCGTTGCGTGCCTGCGCCCATCCAGAGAGCAAGAAGGCTGCCGGCGAGAACCAAGAAGGCGAGAACCACGACTGAACCAGTTCTGGCGAGAACGAGCAAGCGCAGCAGGAAGCCAAGGAACGCGAACGCTGAAACTCATCTGTGCTGCTGTGCAAGAAGCCGCTAGCGCTAGGTAACAATAATATATTGATGAATGATGTCATGATGATGCGCTTTGTATTTTTCTAATTGATAATTTGCAATGATCTATGATTATATGTTTCTTTTATCCTCTTTTAGAAAATATTCATTTCTATGTGTTGTCGCAACAAAAACTATGATTATATGGATATTTATATTTTATATATATACACTTTGCTGGTTCTTGCTCTTTGTCTGGCCACACTGGCCCCCCCTTTCTCAATTTGCTGGTTCCGTCACTGTCTGTCTGAATATTGAGTGGCAGGCGGCATAGGAGGCAGCACCGATATGGGAGCTTGGCTTGGATTGCGTGGGCGCTGCTCGTATTTCTGTGAGTTGCATTGCAGCAAGTGAGATCTCAGCTCAGCATTCGTTGCACAGTTGGCCGCTGGCTGACCATGCAACGCGGCCAATGGGAGCTTAGATTGCAGCGGGCAGCACAGTGGTTCTTCGCTTCAAAGTTTCGACAGCAACTCAGTATTTGCTAGGTTGTGCAGTGCCCATGGTAGCTGGGACTGAGGTGACAATGGTATGGTTTATTGATGGTTAATGTCTGGCTAATTTCATGATGCAGCCCAATCCTATAATCAACCAAAAAGGCTTTACACCTCATCGAACTTCTTTCCTGAAAGCAAATGTCTCAGAGACCAAGGGAATGGAGTGCTCCAGCATATATATTGGCAATATGTGTCCTTTTTGTGACATCTCTCGAAAATTATGAGCGGATCAATTACTAGCATCGAACGCCGATAAATTACGCTAAATTTATTGCACAGTAAATACTTTATTTAAAAAGCCTTTCCGTAATTGTATATATCACTAGTGTGCTTTTATATATTGCTATTTAGGATACTCAACGAAGAGAACACCTGTCCTAGACTCTTTGGTAGAGTCGACCTGAACAGATTCATTGAGGTTGTACATTGTCCACATATGGCTTTGGTTTTAACCTCTACTTTCAGGTGCCAAATCGTAAACTTCAACATGGTCAAGCACTATTATTTGTAGACTTTTGAATCTAGATTAATAATCCCTCCATACTTGAAAAGGTTATCGTTCTACACAAGGCTTCGGTCAAACATTGAATAATCCTTCCATACTTAAAAAGGTTATCGTTCTGACAAGGCTTCAGTCAAACATTGAGAATATAAATCATGAATAACTTTTAAAATGTTGAGTTTGAAAATGTGAAAATTATATAAATAGATTTATCTTGAAAAATGTTTTCATAAAAATACACACATATCACTTTTTGATAGATATTTTTATAAAAAACAAGAGGACAAAATTGTACTTTAGAGACCTTGTCGCTGTCCAAAAGGACAACCTTTTCAAAGGACCCCAGTATGGTTTCACATCTGTCACCATGTGCTTAATTTCCTCATACCTCCCAAGGCCAGTAGTGCTCAAAGTCTACAGAGATTCATATTAACAAGGCTGGATGAAAGCTCCTATTGGCAATTTATTGTGTATGTGATAGCTTGTGGCTGCATGGACATTCTTTTTGTGATTTTAGATACTACTACGAAAATCTGGATATAGAAGTGAAGCAACTACTCTCACTTAACCACTGGTATATATATGGTCCTTGAGCCCAAAATGTGTTTCTTCTTAGTTGTGTATTTGGTTTCCCACCATGGCTACAGACTGTTTCTATACGGAATAGCAGTCCATACCATGTTGTATTTAATGCAGCACAGGGCTTCATACTTCTTAGTTGTGTATCTAGTGCAACTTTAATTTAACTTCCATTTTCGACCAACTGGATCTTATTAGCTCTTGTATGCCGGAATGAGGTGGAAAGTGGGGTAATCTATTTTAACACGTATTCTCGAAGAAAGGGAATTATGAGCTAATAGAATGGAAAGCTCGGATATACATACTTTTTTTATACTTATTCTGAATACAAAACAGATACCGATAAATACAGGGGTTTGCTATGGTACTTTGGTTGACACCTAGGAGGGAAGAGCTCTACTACATCATAGCCCTTTTGTTTTTCAGTAAATAAATAAAGGAATTAAATTCAATATGTGGAGATGCTAGAGCTTACTAGATAATATTTCTGTATCGGAATTGTTTTCTGCAAAGACTTATTTTTTTATTTTTTAAACATATACCAGCCGTAACCAGTTGTTTTCATTCAGAAGTTATGCAGTATTGCCAGTTTGTTGAGAATATACATATTCCAGAAATTGATAGTATCGATTGCCAAATCAAGATATCGCCGACCAGAGAAATTATTATATGTGGTATTTGATGCAAACCGACAGACGACAGTGCACCACTTTCTGAAAGATTTTTTTGTTGCTTCTAATTTTCTGTCCACTGTTTTTTTTTTTTTTTTTTTTTTTTTTTTTGTCTAACTCCACGTATCAAGTTGATCAGATGGCACGGTTTTGCGGATGTGGCTACAACAGGTGTCTAGGTTGAGCAGCCAGGAGTGGAGCCTACGGGACTGAACAACGGACACCAGGTGGTTGGCGGCCTCGCAGACCGACGGATTCATCCCCGATTGGACCGCACTGTTTCGTCACTACGGGTGTAGCTGAGCGTGTCGCAGCTGATGACAACTCTGCCGGAGCTTGTGCCTTGTGGCGTACAGGATCGCCGTGTAATGCAGCCAACTAGAGCGGGAGGTGCAGTGGCTCTTTGCGTGAACGTGTGCCAGCAGGAAGCTTGGCTTGGAAGGTTGTGCAGCATGGAGAACTGTTTTGGCGACGGTGACATTGGTATGGTTTATTGGCAGTACATGTGGCACCATTGCCAAATTCATGATGCAGCCCAATCCTACAATCGCTCAACACCCATAGGCTACTGCAGGAATCTTGTTCTCACAAAGCTACAGGGTCTCAGATCATGGAACAGAGTACACCCACGTATATATAGGCATAATCCAAGGGTTCACTATATTATAAGCAGATCACATATACGCCTGCCATGGCCATAAAGTAGCTACGTTTTTGCCCAAGTAATATTTTATTTCAACAAGTGGGTTCTCGTAATTATTTATAGTGTTAGTGGCCTTTTATATGCTGGCTTCAATTGATCTAGATCCAGGTTTTCTTTTGTCAGAACTTTAGGTATGCTTTTGTATGTTTCAGGATTCATGTAATTCAGTGCATTTTGAATACAGCAAAATCCTTTTATTCAAGCAGTTGTATAGGTAAACATGCTAGTGACAAGATATAAGTAAGGGCAATGGTCACCTCATCTTCTTTTCCCTCTGACTAGGCTTCGCCGTTAGAGAATACTCTATCAATGAAAGAACTCTTGGTAACTCCAAAATAGGGAAACAACCATTATTCACTCGGTCTCACCTTATAGAGTCCTTCGTGTTAGACTTAGAGGATCACTAGCAGTAGATCAAGACGGGTAACACTCATATATAGAATGAAATTGATCCTAGAACATGTCTTAGTACAAGAAATAGAGGGAGAGGATAGAAGGAGATCAGCAGGGTTAGGGTTACCATAGGCCATGGCTATGGCGTCGAGGCAGTGGCAGCGACTGGTGAAGGACATCCCGTCACTGCTGCAGCACCCTCAAGATCGGCTAGGGTTAGAACAAGTGGGGAACTAGCGGCTATTCCAGTGAACCTCGTGATCCGTGCCGTGGTCCCCACCCTCCATTACATGCACAGTGTGACAGGGCCCTCCAACCCCTTAGATGGATTGGGCTCCCCCGATCAGGGAGTGGACCAAGTTCCGCTGTGCGCTGTTGGGCCCAACAGCAGGAGGAGATCAATACTAACACTTCGGCCTACCCTCCCTACTAGGAGCTAATTCAAATAGGCAAGATGCAGCTTCTGGACAACCTGGGTAAATACCTGCTGGAAAGTTCCATTCGGTCTGGCTCTAATCATCCTTCCGTTCACTGGGTCGTTGAACCTTCTCGTTCCACTCGTGATGCTAGAGATGTTGAGTTTTTCCAGGAAATTCCACCAAAAAAGCAACTAACTGTTCGAATCACTGATCAATTCTTCCTTCAGGCGGAACGCATCGGGAGAGACATCGAAACAAGGAAATGAAAATAGGCAGCCATGCTGCAACCAGAATTGTGTGTCATAGGTAGATCGCATAGTAGCGAATGTGGTTCGGTCATACCGAAGCAACTGTTCGGTCAAGAACAATCGTATAAGAGTGGAGCAGCTGTGACTCACGGCATGAGTCATGCCGATGTATGTCCGGCTACACCAAATCCAGTTCCATGACGCTATGACTAAAACGGCTGAAACAGTGTTTACACCCGGTGAAGCCGAAATGGTGTCGGTTATACCGAACCGATTTTAGCAATAGACCAGTTTCAGCGCTCTTAATTGATCATCTTTTTTCGGTAGTGAAGGAGACCCGGAAAGCAGGCGATACGATTAGTGATGGGACCCGGCTGGTCGATTGGAAGGGAGACCAAGGGTGACGGAGAGATGAAGAAGAGCTTGCCCCTAGTTGTGGGGAATATCCTCGGAATATGCGGTCGGTATAGTTTGACAGACGTGCCACCCGACATGGCACTGGCACAAGCACGGCGGCACACCGTGCCGTGCCTTATAGTGGCGCCGTGCCGATGTCTCGTCCCAGGCACGGCCATATGGCTTGTCAGTCGTGCCGTGTCGTGCCGTGCCACCTGGAAGCCTTCGAGCCATGCGTCGTCGTCGAACAGGCCGAAGCAACGCGTCATCACCACATGGGAACATGCGGACGCGCCGTCGCCACGAGCAGCCAAGCGCCGCCTCAATGGGGACGCTGAGTGGAGGGAGTGCCACACTGGGAGATGGAGTTGGCTGAGGAAGAGGAGAGCAGATGGGGTGACGAACGGGAGTGGGCTGCGAGCGACTGGAACTCTGGAAGCAGAGTAGTGGATGACGCCGAGTGTGAGCGATTGTATATTGGGAATGGTATACAGCCACATGCAGCAAGGGTTAGGATTTTCTATTTATATACTGAATCCAACTGTGGTAATGCATTAGAGGTCATCCAATGGCTAAACTCTATTGGAACGCATAGTGCCAGGCCTTTTTCCGTGTCGTGCCCGTGCTAGCCCATGAGTCAAATGTACGGCCCAGGCACGGGCATGGGAGCAAGCGGGTCAGGCCGGTTTAGTTCCATATTTTTTGGGCCGTGCCCGTGCCGGTTTAGGCGGGAAGAATGTCCATATGAATGCTTAGTGCTCCCATGGGAATGTAAAGGAGGGAACGCTGCATGTTGCAACGGTCCGTTAATGAGAATCGATCTTCTATCTGGATCAAGCGTCATTTAGTCGTTCGGTGTTCGTTTCGTTGTACCACGGTACGGGGGTTCCTCGGTTAAGGCTGAGAACAACGTATGCTCTGCACTCTCTCCCTACCCTTCTCCTTCTCACTCATAACTCTATCACTATCAGCCCTTGTTAAGTGTATATCGTATGGAAATGCCTTACAAGCATTATTTTTATGCTAGTGTGAATACTTAAAAATGATAGCATATTCATTGATTCAACTAGCTCAGTAGGTACCAAATCGGATCCAAGAAAACTTCTTCACTTGGAACTTTTTAATTTTAGTAGTTGACTTCTTTTTCAAGCCACGTAATTAGGTGAGTTATAAACGACATGCACCTGGATTGTGTACAGCTACTTCGAAAAGACCAGAGCTCAGATACTGGAGAACATGGAGGAGGAAGCAGCAAGTGATTTCTTCAAGACGGCGCTCTTCATTGTAGCTGCAGGATCCAATGACATTTTGGAGTATCTTTCACCTTCAGTACCGTTCTTTGGACGAGAGAAGCCTTATCCTTCATACTTTCTGGACGTGTTGGTTTCCAATCTGACATTTTATCAGAAGGTTCTGCCAATTTATCCCTACTGTAGTTTTGTGTCGCTTGCTCTTGTTTGCTGCTGACCTCTATTTTCTTTCCCTCGATTAAGAGGCTAAATGAACTGGGTGCTCGAAAGTTTGTTGTGTCCGACGTGATATTGGAATCGATCTATCCCTTGGTCCTGCCAATCGAATTGTTAAGTACGTTTTTTCCCTTTCGAGAAATCAGTACCAAATGCCGAATTAGCGGCTGTACCAAATGGTCAATGCCTCTGGGGTTCCCCTTCTCTTCAGCTCTCTCCGGTTTCACCGATGTGTTGTGGCATGAAAGGCAGTGACGTCAGAAACCTATTTTCAAAGGTTACCAGACTTGGGGTTAGCTACACTCCCTTGGCCTTTCTTACCCTTCGTTCGGTCATTTAGCACGAACTTCACTGCCGGTACAGGAATGCTTTCTATTTGGGTAATGAAGACAATGCACGCAGGGATCTTTTTAGCCAAATGATAGACCTCTATAAGGATCAAGTGGCTTCAGGAGCTCTAGCTTCTTCTCTACATCAGAAAGCTAAAGCTTTCCTCCTTGGAATTGGAAAGACTGTGGTTACTATACATGGATATGCCATCAGGACCCGATTAGAATATCTCCATTCTGAAAATAGAACATGATCAAATATGATGATTACTGGGTTTCATTACGACCAAGGCGCGCAGCGAGGAATAGAATGGCTTGTTAGCACGAAGGTTTTCAGAACTTGAATCAGAAGCATGGAATGCAAGCTCTTCGCTTCGCGCCTGATTGTCCAGGAGCTCACAAGTTTTCCATTTCAGCTGAAGAATAGCTTACGCGGAACAATGTTTAGGAAAGGCCGGTTTGTACCTATGCACCTCGTCTCTTCCTCGCAGCATCGAAGAGTACCTATGCACTATGTTCCGGTTCACTGATAAGGAAGATAGAGTTGGGGTGGGGGTCTACGATGTGATACTATAGTATGCCCCGGGGAGAAAGATGCGCAACTCAAAACGGAAGCAGGAAGCGTGTTGTCAAAAATATCGGAGGTTACCGATCTCTGAGACTACCATTGATCCGACAGAGCGGAACAACCAGAAAAAGAAGTGGAGTTAGAAAGCCGTATGATAGGTGGTAACTATCTTGTACGGTTCGGGGGTAAGCGGCGTACTCCGGGAATATTAGGCTCTATCGAACATACAGGGAATTGGAGGTAGCATTTTACTTATGTTAAGTCATGGACTGGTTTCTTCAGCCCTTTTTCTATGTGTTGGTGTTCTATATGACCGACATAAGACTCGACTTGTTAGATATTATGGAGGTTTAGTGAGCACCATGCCGAATTTCTCTACCATTTTCTTCTTTTTCACTTTAGCCAATATGAGTTTACCCGGCACTAACGGCTTTATCGGGGAATTTCTAATCGGGGGGGGGGGGTCCCTCACCTGAACTTTCCACTAATCTTGACTGCTTTGCTCAATTGGTCATCAACTATAAAAATACATTGCATGACTAAAAAATCTTTGGCCTATTACATTGCCGAATTAACAAGATTACACCAAGAGTCTGCAATTCGTTGGAGCCTGTGCTTCCACTAGTCATTCCCGAAGACCATACCCCGTTGTGGCTCTAGGAGTAGCAATGAGCGTGGAGAAGGGCTTTGTGGCAGAGTGTGGTCGCACTACCGGAAACAGCATCATTGCCGACGGCGAGATTCTTTGCCGATGGCCAGGGAATCAGCCGTCGGCAAAGAACCACCTTTGCCGATGGCCATGGCCCGCCGTCCACAAAGGAAAGCCATGGGCAAAGGCATTCTTTGCCGACGGCCGGGATGTCGACAAAGGATGGCCATCGGCAAAGCCATCCTTTGCCAACCACTGGGCCATCGGCAAAGGCCGGCCATCGGCAAAGGAATCCTAGAGCAAACGACGGTCGACGCCGTGCCCTTTGCCGACAGACAGGCCGTCGGCAAAGGCGTGGCCATCGGCAAAGCCGTGCCACGTGGCGGCTTTAGGGGCGGCCAGGGCCAGCACCTTTGCCGACGGCCACGTGGGGCCGGCCGTCAGCAAAGACTCTTTGCCGATGGCCTTCTCATGCCGTCGGCGAAGTACAATTTTTTTTTCTTCCCAGGTTTTTTCTGGTATCTCGCTAGGAAAATACATCACATCTTCAAAAGTTGGGACAATTTTTCGTTTTTTAGTTATATTTCGTTAATTATTTATGTTTCTTTGAATTTTTCCCACAACTCCAAATTTGAACTGTAGGTACATGAAATAATGAAAATGTTTGCTTCTAAACATGCTACTCATGATGCTCCGAGTATGTTGTGGCCGTATCCGGGACCTCGCATGAAATTACGACCATGTTGGCGTCATAACATGGGGAGTTACGTGCATGGAAAGTGTTTTAAAATTACATAAAATCCCTACGAAGTTCGAAATTGACGAAACTTGATGAGTTGTCTTGCCATCGCATGTGGAGACCATGGTAAAAAATTCATAAAGTTTCAAGTAAGTTGTGACGTCGGATGGCCAAAACACAATTCAATTAACCGTGTTTTGTAACAAATACAATTCTATTTTCTAGCTGCTAAGAAATAAGAGCATAATTAGGGCTTTAGCCCGCATGATATCAAATGGGATCCTAACATTGACGTGATCCTTTACTAGACCGGACCAAAGGCCTTTTTAGCTTAAGTTGAAAGCAGACGGATTGTATTACATCGGTTATCTTAGCTCATGCTAAAACATTAAATGTATGTGCTGTGTTGCCTTGTTTATCCGGCCACTTAAACTTTAAGCAAAAACACACACACACACACACACACACACACACACACACACACACGCAGAGATGCATTTTCTGTCCAAAGCGATTCCAAGTCAAGGTTTCATGGCGGTTGCCAATACATGCCTAGTATGGAAATCGCGGAATGCATGCCGATATTTAAAAAGCCAGAGGTCCATTTTCTGCCCAAAGCGCCCCCATGTCGTATGGCCGCCAGGCTCTTGTCTTCCACCAACAACTCATCCTTTTAATGGAAATGGACAACCGCCACTTCTTTTGCCGCTTCAGCAACCTATTCCAGTTGGGCATCTAGTAGTTACATTTGCCAGCACGATAAAGGTCCCGATGCATCTCAATCCTAGACATTCAGATCCTTGTGCATCATGTGAAACATTTTCACTTCTAAAGCTAGAGGTTCGCTTTAAGGAGCAACTGGTGCACGATCGGTTTGAAATGACATCTGGAGTGCATTGGGATATATATGGAAAATATGCTGTTGGGGGCAGGACAAATTGTAGGTACCCTGACCCCAGCATTCTTGTCACCCAAAGGCACCGCACGGCAATAAGGGACGGACCGAGAATATATTTCGGCCGGGCCGAATCATGTTCGGTCATGCTGAATTCAAAATGCACACCTTGAATGACCTACATTCTGCCATAGAAGGTTCACAAGTGACGAACCTCATTCGCTGGCCCTAGGACAAGTAGACCTGAGCATTTTGCGGGCCGGGCCGGGCCGAATTTTTTTTTGGCTTTTCAGGATGGCAAAATCCTGCCCATGAACTGCCCACGGGCTTGATCGGGCTTCATTTTTCGGGCCAGGCTCGGGCCGGGCCCGGGCTTGGGCGGGCCGCCCGCGTATTTTATAGTGTAAAATTGATAAAAACAATATTTCGGGCCGGGTTCGGGCCAAAATAAAATTCTGCGGGCTGCAAGATCTGTGTCCAGGCCCTGTCCGTAAGATTCGTGGGCAGGCCAAAACCCGTCGGGCTCGGGCCGGGCTTGCGGGCCGGGTCGGGCCGGGCTCAATTTGATGTAACAACTGTCTGTCTGTCTGCAGAGACGGAACTAGGGGGCAGCAGGGGCCATGGCCCCCCCTATGACGCAAAAAATTTTAGAAGACCCCCACTGCGATGACGTACGGGACGGTCCAGCTCAGCGTGTTCTGAGCCCAGCAAGAATGTTTTGGTCACGTACGCATACACGACTCGCTGCTCTCGCCGGTCGCCGCCTCGCGTCGCGTGTCGCCGCTATATTCGCCACTCACGTAATCGCGTCGTTTTCGCTTCCATCGTTCGACTTCCCCATCTGTTCGCGTTCGTTGCGTGCCTGCGCCCATCCAGAGAGCAAGAAGGCCGCCGGCGAGAACCAAGAAGGCGAGAACCACGACTGAACCAGTTCTGGCGAGAACGAGCAAGCGCAGCAGGAAGCCAAGGAACGCGAACGCTGAAACTCATCTGTGCTGCTGTGCAAGAAGCCGCTAGCGCTAGGTAACAATAATATATTGATGAATGATGTCATGATGATGCGCTTTGTATTTTTCTAATTGATAATTTGCAATGATCTATGATTATATGTTTCTTTTATCCTCTTTTAGAAAATATTCATTTCTATGTGTTGTCGCAACAAAAACTATGATTATATGGATATTTATATTTTATATATATACACTTTGCTGGTTCTTGCTCTTTGTCTGGCCACACTGGCCCCCGCCCTTTCTCAATTTGCTGGTTCCGTCACTGGCCCGATCTATGCCGCGACGTCAATCGAGTGGCAAGGGGACGGCACCATCCACCAGAGATGAGATGCTACCTGCCAGGATGACTGCACGGCGGCACCAGATCGACGAGCGTTGCGTCCCGTGCCGCGTCCACGTTTGTCTACTCCAACACGCCATTATCAACATACCTCGTGGCACCGTAAGGGGTGAGTCCCATCATCGGCGTCCACACCTACATCAACGCCACCGCCGTACCATGGAGGCGAGTCGGGACGCCATTGACATTGGCTCCGTCTACACCGACATCGAGCCCAACGCTGGTTCCACATGCACCGTCGCCTTCAATGCAGCATCAAGGACGTAGCCTGGACGCCGTCGACTACGGCTCCACACGTACGCTAGCAGAAAACATACTCGGAAGGTGAACTTGCACCATTCACTAGTGGCGTGCTGACACAGCGGGCACACACATCTTCAATAACAGCTAGGTGTATGTGGGCTGCATACTCTGATTGAAGCTAACCTGGAGGCGGTCCGACAGTGGCGTACTTGTGAATAGGCCTGCCTGCTTAATTTCGATAAAGCTACACATATACATACATGTTTGTGTGCTTCAGCAAACCATAGGGAGCTCGACTGTCATTCGAGCCCTATATCAATTTGTTTGTCTTTGGTGTACAGGTGAAGCTGACTGGACACTCGTGTACCACGTCTGCCTACTACTTCATCTACTACTACCACGACCATGCGACGCTCGACACCGACAACGTGTGCAACTGAAGATGCCGGCGATGGGCTGACGAGACCTTCTACTTCAACTATTTCTATGACCAAGCTCCACGGCGTACCACGACGACGTTGCCAAGGAAGACTGAAGCGATCCAAACTACACCAACCATGCAAGGCGAACGACGCTGGCGGGCATGGCTCATGTTCCAGCCATGTTGTACCGGCTATGGACCGACGAGGCCCTCATGCTGACCGCCATCCATATCTACACCAACACCATGCATGGAGAAGTGAAGTGGGCTATGGAGCGCACACATGTATCGAGAACCATGTATTTGTATTTTTCTTAAATATGAATAAATATGTGTTCTCGTCTTTCTATTTATTTTTGTGTACTTTAGTACACTGGCACGCCCGCACATTTATTTTTATTTCGCATAGAGAGATCCTCCTTCGTTGAGTGATTTTTCTGTGGAAACAAAATGGTTCATCGAGCTTATCACCGTGCTGCTGTATCACCGTGCTTGTAATCTGTAGCAAGTAGCAAGAGCTTGTATCACCATAAATAAAATTCAGTGCTTGTATGAACTGTGAATTATTACTATTTGATTTGATTTTATATATGTTGATTTTTTTTTAAAAAAAATAATTTCCTTGCCGTGTGCCCTGGGATCGGGCACTCGGCAAAGTTTTTTGCCGTGTGTCTCGGCTTAGGCACACGGCAAAGATTTTTTTAAAAATAAACTTTGCCGTGTGCCACACCTTAGCACACGGCAAAGTAAATATTTTTTAAAAAATAAATATAAATTTGCCGCGTGTTTTTTTGCGCATGGCAAAATTTGCGTCAACGGCTGACGGCGTGACGGCGCAAAAACTTTGTCGTGTGCCTGGCATTGCACACGGTGTCCCGATAGAAAGCACACGACAAAGTTTCTTTGCCGTACCGAATTTTTCCGTGTGCACTTTACCGTGTGCCCCGGGAAAAAACACACGGCAAAGTGTTTACCGTGTGTATATGTGCACTTTGCCGTGTCCTTTTGCACACGGCAACGTTTCGCAGCACACGGCAACGTTTCGCTGTGCACAAGTGTTTACCTTCTCAATGGTTTCGATGTGACCAGCTAGAGCCAGATTTAGTGGCTTTAACTACATGCTTGGGTTGGGTGATCGATGTGAGGCACTACAAGATGGAGAGAGCCTTGTTTACGAATTCCATGTCTGTAGGTTACTGGCAATGTATCATTACTAAAGACAGACTCCACTAGGCCAAGAGCACCCTTGGACGTGTGTATCAGGACCTTCAGAACTGGAGCTCACTACTCCAAACAATGCGGCAGACCACATGAGGAAGTCAAGCAGAGGCCGACCTGTTCAACCATGCGGATGATATGACGTGGTTGTGTTTGGGCCACCTTACTCCCGTTTTGGTTCATATCTGCTACTGGAGTTTCTCATGAACTCGAAACCCAATTTCTTGATGCATCCCAATCCTATATTCGGGGCTGCGGAATTTATAGTGCCCATCTGTATTTTGGTATGTTTTTGGAACATGAATGAACTTTCATTGCATCACTATATAAAGGTATCCATCTAGCACCCATTTCGTCACCACATAATAATTATATGAAGGACCGAAAACGGCGACCAGGGGGGGGGGGGGTGAATGGGAGCCTCAAATTTCTTTTAAAATATTTGGCCTATGTCCCAAAATCATCACCAAACAACCTGTTCAACCATGCGGATGATATGACGTGGTTGTGTTTGGGCCACCTTACTCCCGTTTTGGTTCATATCTGCTACTGGAGTTTCTCATGAACTCGAAACCCAATTTCTTGATGCATCCCAATCCTATATTCGGGGCTGCGGAATTTATAGTGCCCATCTGTATTTTGGTATGTTTTTGGAACATGAATGAACTTTCATTGCATCACTATATAAAGGTATCCATCTAGCACCCATTTCGTCACCACATAATAATTATATGAAGGACCGAAAACGGCGACCAGGGGGGGGTGAATGGGAGCCTCAAATTTCTTTTAAAATATTTGGCCTATGTCCCAAAATCATCACCAAACAAATAAAGTCTCCAAATCTAAGATACTCGCACCAACCGGTGATGTGAGTATCTTGATAAATTCTTTAGAGCGATAGAAACCCAACGCAATGCAGACGGAATTGAAATCGGAGTCCGTAAAACCAAGTTACACGCAAAACAGAAAATCGAGCTAGTGAAAATTCACTGAAAAACAGCAGAAAATTCGTTCATCCATCAGCACAGTATTGTGCTTGGCTATCTCGTCCAGCAAGCAAACACAGGGAATAGCTGACCACAAAAATTAAGGAAAAAAATCCAAGAAAAATAGTGAAGAAGAATAGGAACTCAAGATCCAAAATCAAGACACCAAGAGGAAAGAGAGCTCGAACGAGTCTGTATACACTACACCTGCGACCGTACGAGATCTCGAAAAACACAAAAACAACTCAATAAAAATCAAAGAAAAAATCCAATAAAAATAGTGAAGAACAGAACTCAAGATTCAAAATCAAGACACCATGATTGAACACAAGAGGCAAAGAGAGCTCGAACAGTCTGCTGTATACAGCTGCTGACTGTACGAGATCTCGAAAAACACAAAAACAACTCAACAAAAATTAAGGAAAAATTCCAAGAAAAATAGTGAAGAACCGGAACTCAAGATCCAAAATTAAGACACCAGGATTGAACACAAGAGGTAAAAGAGAGCTCGAACAGTCTGCTGTATACACCTGCTGACTGTACGAGATCTCAAAAACCACAAAAACAACTCAAGAATCACAGACACATGATTAAACCCGGAGGAAACAACGAGACTAGGCGCTCGGCTTGCCACGCACACTTGGTTCGAGTACAAGTCACAGACTTGCGCACCTCTCTCTCACACGCTAGAGGAAGGGAAATCCTAAAAGGAGAAATGGAAATGGAAGAGGTGAGGGGAAGGGAGACCCTCATCCTTTATTTATAGGGGCAAGTCTATTTTACATTCCTTCTTTGCCCTTGGATACATGAAGAGCCACACCACTTAGCCAGGGGCATAAGGGTCCAACTCAGGCTTCACTTGATCCGACGGCCACCGCGCCTCCTCACCGGTAGCCTTGCTTCCAAGCAATCTCCCCAATGCTGCCACGTGTCGTCCGTCCGCATCGGGACCTCCGCCCCTGGTTTTGAGGCGCAAACCAGGGAAACCCGCCGCCGATGGTTTTGAGGCGAAAACCACCAAACCCTCCGCGAGTAGCGTAGCCCATACGCATCCCCCGCCGTGTACACTTGCGCTCGTTGATGTCCCAGCTGTCAGCCACCACGGCTGGCCGCCCGGTCCTCAGGTCCCCCGATCCAAGCCTCACGTCCGCCCTTCACCGCACCCGGTCCGTCAGCACGGCACGCCCTACTTGATCTTCACCGACCGTCGACCACCGTCTCCGAGCTCGACACCTGCAGACAACATGAGCTAAGAGACACCATTGTTTGACACGAAGCCGCGTGCCATCGGTTAGTAAGAAACACACGCACACACGCCATGTGTTGGCATGTTGACAATCACTCATCACAAAAAGTCCACACTATGGTTATGGTAAAAACCATGTGTCCTCAATCTCCCCTTGATGAGTGCATTGTCAACACCAAGACAAACCGAGACAACTCATCCAAATGACCAAGAGCCAAAGAGAAGCGAAAACGGGTCATTTGTAATGAGCAAAGCAAGATCACAACTTGGTCCCCAAAGACATGGGCAACGGCTCGACGCGACCAAAAAAAACCAAAGCTAGCCCTCAAGAAGAGGTAAAAAGGCTCAACACCACTAGCAAAGCACAGAACACCTGAAAAGCGGCTAGACCCTCAAAAAGAGGCAACGGCTCAACACATCTAGCAATTCAAAACCACTCGGAGTGCAACTCCTCCTTGACAAATGCATCCTCACAAATGAACTCTCTGGATTTGTGGATATTTCTCCCCCTTGTTGGCATATGCACTTATCAAGATTAAAGCAAAAGAGACCGCAACTCCCACTCAAAACATGCCATGAAAGAAATGCAAAAGATAGAGCTTCACAAGTATAGCAATTTGAGTACATAGATGATCTAGCAAGTATGGCAAGTGTATAGCAAAAGGCACAAGACAAAACCAATGCTCAAATTGATCAAGTGGTACGGAATATGAAACATAAGCATTTGATCAGGTGTTGGGCATTTTATAAAAGGTGTTCACCAAAAAGAATAGCACCTTGCACATATAAGCGGGAGATCAAAACAAGTGCTAACACATGTATACAAGAGTGAACTACCCTATATAACGGTCACACATCATGTCTCAAAGATACACTTAACAACACTTGTTACTACAACATTGATCGATTTAAAACAAAGTAGTTAACAAGGTTTCATTTAGATATGTGTAAACGAGAGGATCAAAAACCGTCTGCCAAAAAGATTGTTTTTATCATGTTTTTCAACCACGCCGAGTTCATCCCTTAGTGCAAGTGGGAAACTATCTCGTCACGAGTGGTTGTGGACTAGCACTACAATGCCCAAGTTCATCTCACTCGAATGAATGAGAAGCAATCTCGTGACATTGCTTTGTGGACGAAAAGATCCAACTCAAAAACTTTTCATCATTTCTTAGCTTAGACATCAAGTTTTAGCACAAGATTATCAAGAGATCCGAGCTAAGTGAATGACTCAAGAAACATGAGACATAGCAACTCAAGCATACATATGAAAGCAACAAGGTTCTCACAAAACCTACACATGCTAGTTGCCATCTCGAGAGGTGAACAATTTTTGAGTTGCATCAAAATTTAAACAGTTCACATTTAGAAAACAGGCTTAGCTCATAACATGTAACAAGTGATCAGAAGAAGTCTAAGCCGCAAGCTCCAAGTGACATATACAAGTCATACTAGCAAGATCATGAATGTAATCAAAAACTGCTGTAGTCATGAAGCTCAACAAAGGTAATATGATACATGATGATATGCAATATGATACACATGTAAAGCCAAACAAAAGCAAAGAAGAAAACCAAAGATCATACTATACATCAAAATACAGCTACCCTACTCTAAAAAGGGTAGCAAATGCCCAACTCCGCTCTCAAGTGGGCAACCGGGTTTGATCGAGGGGCTTTGTGAAGATATCGACAAGCTGTTCATGGGTTCTCACAGTCAAGGTCTATGTCTCCTTTCTCTTGGTGATCTCTCAAGAAGTGATATCGGATCTCAATGTGCTTGGTTTTTGAGTGGAGTACTCGGGTTCTTAGCAACGCTAATGGCACTAGTGTCACATCGAAAAGAGGCACTTTCCTAAAGTTCAACCCATAGTCTCTCAAGGTAGCGGCCACCCAAAGCAACCGAGAACAACACGCAGCAGCAGCGACATACTCAGCCTCACAAGTGGATTGGAAAATAGAAGACTATTTGCGAGAAGACCAAGAGATCAACGACGAACCCAAAAACTCACAAGTTCCCGAAGTGGACTTTCTCTTAATTCTATCACCCGCATAATCAGCATCAGAATAACCCAAAAGAGAAAGAGATGAAGAGGTCGAGTACCATAGACCAAGCTCGGGAGTGAAGCGAAGGTACCGTAAGATGCGTTTGACAGCCTGCCGATGCGAAGTGCACGGTGAAGACCGGAAACGTGCGCAAAGACAAGACGGCGAACCGGATGTCGGGCCTTGTCGCCGTCGGTACAAAGAATGACTCATCATGCCGCGGTACTCCTTCCGGTCCATGACTTCTCCTTCTAGATCGGCATCCAAGGCGGTCGTGGTCGACATGGGAGTTTGAAGTGGCTTGGCATCACCCATGTCGAAGCGCTTGAAGATCCTTCGTGTACTTGCCTTGATGTACAAATGTCCCTTCTCGAGTTTGCTTGATTTGCAAACCGAGAAAGAACGTCGCTCACCCATCATGCTCATCTCGAACTCCCCGCTCATCATATCTCGAAAACTTTGCAACAAGAGCATGTGACGAACCACCAAAAATGATGTCATCGACATAAATCTACACCAAGAGAGTGTCACCGCCATGCTTGAGGAGAAACAAGGTTTTGTCAACCGACCCCATGGTAAAACCCTTGCCCAGCAAAAGGACTTCAATCGCTCATACCACGCTCTTGGGGCTTGTTTGAGACCATATAGGGCTTTGTGGAGTTTAAAAACATGGTCGGGATGCTTGGGATTTTCAAAGCCAGGGGTTGCCTCACATACACTTCCTCATCTATGTACCCATTAAGAAAAGCGCTCTTTACATCCATTTGATACAGCTTGAACCCTTTCGAAGCTGCATAGGCTAGGAAGATCCTAATGGCTTCTAAACGGGCAACAGGTGCAAAAGTTTCCTCATAATCTATCCCCTCTTTCTGACAGTACCCCTGAGCAACCAACCTAGCCTTATTTCTCACCACAACCCCATCTTCACTCTGCTTGTTCTTGAACACCCACTTGGTTCCTATGGGATGAGACTGAGGTGGAGGTGGCACTAAAACCCACACTTGGTTTCTCTCAAAGTTCTCAAGCTCCTCATGCATGGCATTTACCCAATCTGGATCAGTTAATGCCTCAACCACTTCTTTGGGTTCGAAATTTGCAACAAAAGCAGAATGTGCAAAGTGCGAAATCTCATAAGATCTGTTGCGAGTGACCCGCTCATTTATGTTACCGATCATGGTTGAAGGAGGATGGCGATGCTGAATGTGTCGTGGTGCTTCTCTTGATGAAGACGCCTCCCCCTCAACAGCAGCTGGAGCTCCCTCAGGTGCAGCTGGAACAAGCTGAGGAGCCTGGTCGTACGGTCCCCATGTGGTGGAGGATGTAGCAGTGGGGCCGTCAACCGAAGTAGTCGTCGCAGGGTCAACTGGGGCAGCCGGTGGAGTCGGCTCGGGATCACCCCAATTGGCATCGTCCTGCTCCTCCTCCACAAAAATGCTCTTGTTCATCTCCTCATCACCTGCACTTTCAAAGACAGGAGAGGAACAAGGTGCGGTCTCGTCGAAGGTGACTTCACAAGTCTCCATGACACGGTTAGTTTCAAGGTTAAGTACTCGATAAGCATGCGAATGAGATGCATAACCAAGAAAAATCCCGTCGAAGATCTCGATTCAAATTTGTCTAAGTTTCCCTTCTTCAAGATAAAGCACTTGCAGCCAAACACCCAAAAATGGCTCACTTTGGGCAAGCGGTCAAACCGCAACTCATAAGAAGTCTTCTTTGTAAAAGCTCGAAGGAAGATGCGATTTGAAACATAACAAGCCGTGTTGATCGCTTTGGCCCAATAGCGCCTAGGAGTCCTATGCTCATCAAGCATCATCCTGGGCATCTCAACAAGGGTCCGATTCTTGCGTTCAACAATTCCATTTTGCTGTGGGACATACGGCGAGGAAAACTGATGTTCAAGACCTATGGAAGAGCAAAAGGTCTCAAAATGAGTATTCTTGAATTCGATGCCATTGTCACGCGAATAGCTCGCATGGCATGCTTTGGTAACTCATTTTGCAACCTTAAGATCAAGTCATGAACATGAGTAAAAACCTCATCTTTGCTCTCCATGAAAAAGACCCACGAATAGCGAGAAAAGTCATCAACCACCACCAACACGTACCACTTTCCACCATCCGACCGGACTGAGCTGGACCTACGGTGTCCATATGTAAAAGCTCGCCGTGCCCCTTGGTCATCACTTGGTTCACGGGAGGATGAGAAGCTGCAATCATCTTCCCGTGACGGCACGGATGACAAACAAGATCCTTCTCAAACTTGAGCTTGGGCAAACCGCGAATTAGATCAAGTGAGCTCAATCTTGCAAGCAAGTCGAAACTCAAGTGACCAAGTCTCATGCGGTGCCACTTCCAAAGCTCTGAGGAGTTTGCCATCAAACAGCGGGAAAGACCAAATGAGCGAGAAAAATCAGCACGAAACACTTTCCTGAAAGGCACAATCTTGCAAACGAGGTTTTCCTGAGCATCAAGAACACGACAAAGTCTTGGCTTAAACCGAACCTCAAAACCGTCATCAAGAAGCCGAGAAACGAAAGCGATTGAAGTGCAAATTTGAAACCAAGGCCACATCCTTAAGCACAAAGTTCTCATTCGACGGATGGACCCACGTGAAAGCACTTTACCCTTGCTGTTATCCCCAAATGTAATGTATTCACTACACTTCATTTGGGTGAGGCCGGAGAACCATTTTGAGTTCCCGGTCATGTGTCGAGAGCAACCGGAATCAACTAGCCACGTGTTCTCCAAATTCCCTTCATCCCGCATCAATAGCGAGACATGGGATGAGCAAATGATCCAACACCGGGTTAGTAAACGAGGAGAAAACCGGTGTTGGCTCATTTGCCCACGAGAAGTGTTAACAAAAGCATCATGCATGCCATGTCCCATTTGAGTAGAGCGATCACCACGACGAGAAAACATGGTCCGCTCATCCCGTAAGACCGAAAGCCACGGTCACGAGATCCAAGGTCATAAGAAAAACCCGAACCCCGCCGGCACGACCACCTCGTGGTCTCACACCTTGAGGCCTAGGTCCTTGAGGTGTTGCACCTCTTGGCCTAGCACTGTGCCTTGGAAACGTGGAGCAAACACACCATGAGTAGAGTTATGGAAAAGCTCATACTCATGCCGCTCATCTCTCTTCCTCCGAAAGCAAAACTCAAACAAGTGACCATCATGGTGACAATAATCACAGTGATACACCTCTCTCTTGGGTGGTGGTTGACTCACTCTCTCATGGGTATGGATCACTCTTTGGGTTTGCTTGTTCTTTGGAGGGGTTTAATAGAGATGTCGGGAAGTGTGTCAAGTGGGTTCCTTAGGTGGTTTGGTTTTGGAGTCCACACTTGCTTTGGAGGTGAAGCTTTGGGAGGTTCCTCAAACACACCATCTTTCACATTGGGCTTGTTAGGCCGAGGTGGAGTGATTTTGATCAACTTGGGAGTAGTGGAAGGCTTGGTGGATTTCTCGGATGCACTTATACCACCGTGTTCACCAACCTTACCAAAAACATTTTCACCCTTCCCACCTATAGCAAAGCCTAATCCCGTTGTGTCGGTTCCCTCTTGAACCGACTCATCATCATGCCAAGCTGTGGTTCACCGCAAGACAACCACCCGAGAGCATGGACCGAAGATTTGTGATTTCTTCTTCGGCCCTTTTCTTGTCATGCCTACAAGAGTCTAGTTCTAGTTCCAAAGCTTCACAACAAGCACATCTAGAAACTTGACTAGTTTTCTCTAGCATGGCAATCCTAGTCATTTTCTCACCTAGCTCGAGACTTCAGCTCATCACAAGATTTGCAAGGACTCACGAGACAGACCTAGCCTTAACCTCATCAAGCTCATCTACCAAAGCCACATACTTGGACTGCACATCAGCTAGGTTCGCCATATGAATGGCACAAGCATCACACTCGGACTCATCGAGATGTGCACGAGACTCCCTAACGAGACTCTAGATCTTTGACAAAGAAGCTCCCACTTAGCCTTGAAATATTTTCTCTCACGAGCAAGACGCTTAAGCAAAGCATCTTGACTAAGCAAAGTGGTAGTCAAGTTTTCAACCTCGCAAAAGGGACTCAAGATTTTGTTCTACCTCGGGCTCGGTGTCGTCGTTCTTCTCAATGCTTGGGGTAGACTCATCGAGTGCCATGGTGCGATAGCCTCCAAGCTTGGAGTCGGCGAAGAAGCACGGCCCGTTGAACTTGTTCTCGACCTTTGCTCGGCCTCATCATCACTTGGGGGTGAGCCGTTGTCGGAGTCGTCGTCGAGATCATTGAGGGATGCGAGGAAGGCTCGCTGCTTCGCCTCTTGCTTCTCCAGGAACTTCTTCTTGACCGCCTCCTTGTCGAATCTTCCCTTGTACTTGTACTTGTACTTGGGTGTGGAAGACTCGTGCTTGTCCTTGCGCTTGCCGTAGTCGTTCTTGTTGTTGTAGTGGTTCTTGTCGGCCTTGGGACGGTTGGCGACGTAGTGGTCGGGATCTCCACACCCGAAGCATCCTTGCTTGGTGATGCCACGCCGGTGATTCAAACGGTTGTTGTGAAACCGTGAGAACCGGCTAATCACCAAGGCGAGCTCGTCGTCCCCAAGAGCCTCCATCCGCTCCTCTCGTAGCCGAGACCCGTAGAAGACAAGGCAAAAGACAGTTTGTGGAGGGTTAGTCAAAGAACTTGAACCTCCCGTACACGAGACCAAAGCCATGATAGGGGCGGATTTCGATCCTCGCCGCGTCTCGGTGGTCAATCTCGGTGGACTTGAGCTTACCGAACAGCTCATCCACAAAGGAGAGTCTCATAGCCGGGCGATTCGATGATCGCCGAGACCTTTACTTCCCAAACCCTCCGATCTAGAGCATATAGAAGCTTAAGCGCTCTCTGATGATCGTCATAGGGCATCTGAGGGTTGTTTGCCCTCATCTTGTTCACGATGGTTTGAAAGCGAGTGAACAAAGAATCAATAGATTCACCATCGATTTGAACAAAGTTCTCATACTCTCTCTTGTGTGTCTCATAGAGTCTGGTCTTGACATGGGCAGGTACCCTCATGGTATTTCGCAGCCTAGACCGAGATCTCTCGAGCAAAGGGTACAATCGAAACACGCTCAAATTCCTCCATAGAAAGAGCAGAAAACAAGACAGCTTTAAGCGTGTTGTTCGCCTTGTGTTGATCGATCCGTGCTTGGTCAACATGGGCAGCAAGTACCACGTAGTCCGCATTCTCACAGATCTCCCAAACACGCGAATCAATCCCTTGGAGATGCGCCGACATGCGGATCTTCCAATAGGGATAGTTCTTGCCATCGAAGTGCGGTGGCTTTCCAAGCCCACGGTTCTCCATGATGTCGCCTTCGGGGATCACGGACCGATTAAGGTGAAGTGATCCTTAACCGGCTCCGATACCAATTGAAGGACCGAAAACGGCGACCAGAGGGGGGGTGAATGGGAGCCTCAAATTTCTTTTAAAATATTTGGCCTATGTCCCAAAATCATCACCAAACAAATAAAGTCTCCAAATCTAAGATACTCGCACCAACCGGTGATGTGAGTATCTTGATAAATTCTTTAGAGCGATAGAAACCCAACGCAATGACGGAATTGAAATCGGAGTCCGTAAAACCAAGTTACACGCAAAACAGGAAATCGAGCTAGTGAAAATTCACCGAAAAACAGCAGAAAATTCGTTCATCCATCGCACGGTATTGTGCTTGGCTATCTGTCCCAGCAAGCAAACACAGGGAATAGCCGACCACAAAAATTAAGGAAAAAAATCCAAGAAAAATAGTGAAGAAGAATAGGAACTCAAGATCCAAAATCAAGACACCAAGAGGGAAAAGAGAGCTCGAACGATCTGCTTGTATACACCGGCGACCGTATGAGATCTCGAAAAACACAAAAACAACTCAACAAAAATCAAAGAAAAAATCCAATAAAAATAGTGAAGAACAGGAACTCAAGATTCAAAATCAAGACACCATGATTGAACACAAGAGGCAAAAGAGAGCTCGAACAGTCTGCTGTATACACCTGCTGACTGTACGAGATCTCGAAAAACACAAAAACAACTCAACAAAAATCAAGGAAAAATTCCAAGAAAAATAGTGAAGAACTGAACTCAAGATCCAAAATTAAGACACCAGGATTGAACACAAGAGGCAAAGAGAGCTCGAACAAACTGTATACACCTGCTGACTGTACGAGATCTCAAAAACCACAAAAACAACTCAAGAATCACAGACACATGATTAAACCCGGAGGAAACAGCTGAGACTAGGCGCTCAGCTTGCCACGCACACTGGTTCGAGTACAAGTCACAGACTTGCAGACCTCTCTCTCACACAGCAGCTAGAGAAAGGAAAATCCTAAAAGGAGAAATGGAAATGGAAGAGGTGAGGGGGAAGGGAGACCCTCATCCTTTATTTATAGGGGCAAGTCTATTTTATATTCCTTCTTTGCCCTTGGATACTTGAAGAGCCACACCACTTAGCCAGGGGCATAAGGGTCCAACTCAGGCTTCACTTGATCCGACGGCCACCGTGCCTCCTCACCGGTAGCCTTGCTTCCAAGCAATCTCCCCGATGCCGCCACGTGTCGTCCGTCCGCATCGGGACCTCCGCCCCCGGTTTTAAGGCGCAAACCAGGGAAACCCGCCGCCGATGGTTTTGAGGCGAAAACCACCAAACCCTCCGCGAGTAGCGTAGCCCATACACATCCCCCGCCGTGTACACTTGCGCTCGTCGATGTCCCAGCTGTCAGCCACCACGGCTGGCCGCCCGGTCCTCAGTCCCTCGATCCAAGCCTCACGTCCGCCCTTCACCGCACCCGGTCCATCGCACAAAGACGCCCTACTTGATCTTCACCGACCGTCGACCACCGTCTCCGAGCTCGACACCCGCAGACAACATGAGCCAAGAGACACCATTGTTTGACACGAAGCCGCGTGCCATCGGTTAGTAAGAAACACACGCACACACGCCATGTGTTGGCATGTTGACAATCACTCATCACAAAAAGTCCACACTATGGTTATGGTAAAAACCATGTGTCCTCATTATAGATGTGTAAAAGTTTCTGTGCACAAGTAAGTGGTTACCACTACATCACAAAACAAGCATTATTGAAGACAACTGCCAGGATTGCAGCTCATGACGATTTGCAACACAAAAGCTCATTCGCACACGTGAATGCGAGGAACACAAACACAATGTTGGGTCGTCAACGTTGTGACCATATTTTTTTTTTCCAATAATGGATTTTGATCCTTATTCAGAATACTTAAACAGAAACCCGATAAATATAGGACTTTGCTATGGTACTTCGGTTACCACCTAGGAGGAAGAGCTCAATTACATCATAGACCTTTCTTTTTTAATAAATAATATAAGAATTGAATTCAGTATGTGGGGATGCTATAATTACGACATCACATTTCTTCATCATAATTACTACTACAGAAACATCTAGCAGGCCCCACCTTTTTCAGTTATTCTCATTCAGAAGTTATGCGGTATCCCCAGTTTGCTGAAAAAATACATATTTCTGAAATTGATAGTATCAATTGCCTAATTATTATATGGCCCACCAGTGAAGTTATTATTCCTGGTGTTTGATGCAAACCAACAGTGAACCAGTTTCTAAAAGAATTGTTTATTGCTCCTTAATTTCTGTCCACCATTTTTTTCTAACTCCACTAATGATTGCTCAGATGGCACGGGTACGCAGATGTGGCTACAACAGTTGTCTATACTGAGCAGTAAGCAATAGAGCCTCCAGGTCTGAACAGCAGAGAGCGGGTGCTTCGCGGCCTGAGAGATCCATTACTTGGTGGACGATCAGGGGAGCCTTGCTTTGTGTGGGCACTACGGGTGTAGCTGTGGATGTCGCATTTTGGATCTTCGTTGGAGCTTGTGCCTTGTGACATGGAGGATCCCTGCGTAGTGCAGCCAATGGCACCTGGAATAGTAGCGGGAGGTGCAGTGGCTCTTTGCATGAAAGTGCGAGCTTGGCTCATGGAAGGTTGTGCAGGATGGATAACAATTATGGCGACGGTGACATTGTTATGGTCTATCGGTGGTACATACGGCCCCATTGCCAAATTCGTGATGCAGCCTAATCCTACGATCACTCAAAATGTATAGGATGTATGCCAGAGAAAACTTGTCCTAATCCTGTTCCGGTGCCCAGCTCAGTTCTTGCTTCCGACCTTTCTAGCTAACATGGCTCAAGCCTGTGGCAGGTACAAGACAAGGAATTCAATAACAGAACGGAATTGGCTTCGTGTATTTGTGCTAGCACCCAAACATTAGCAGTCAGAGAACCAGAGTACTCTGTTAACAACCAGAGTAGTATACTGTCTTAAGCTACCTCCAGTACAGGAACCTTCACTGACCTCAACATCTTCCTCCACTACCTTTAGATATTTTTTTTTTACCGAAACGGCTGGCAGCTCCCCTACCAATTTATTTGCTTTTGAATTAAATAAAAGTATGGTTTGAATAACAAATATACATGGTACAAGGCAGCAAGGACCAAAGCAAAACAAAGAAACACTATTAAACTCGAAGAAACACTATTAAACTCTGTATTCTTTCTACTTATTATAAACTCTGCATGATTCTTGGCATATTGCGTCAGTTATCAGGACAGCCAACCACAGTTGTATAGATTGCCACCTTTTATTGTAAAACCTGAAGTTTTACAGTATGTTGTAACATTATTTGTGTTCCTGTTGTAATGTTTGCCATTTCTATCAAAACTCCAGCACCTCTATAAATGATGGTTATCATCAGCAAGAAGTTAAGTGCTACTACAGTACAGTTAATTTAAGCTGGCATATATTCCTGAAGAAAATGACAGTATTACATGCCTATATACAATATGACTAGGCAGTATAACAGAATGAGACTGAACAACTCTCCAAACCCAAAAATTTTATTGCTTCAATTTTTTTGTTTGTGCTTTCAACCACAACTCTACATCTCCACGTGTTCAATGGGAAACTGAGAACACACAGCTGTCCATAGTGAGCAGTGCAAGCAGGACTTAGCAACAGCTAGCAGGTGCACATGGTGAGATGGCCAATTCAATGACTGTGGAGATATTACACCATTGCTTGTTTCATATTCGGTGGTCAGTGATGACTGAATCTGTTCAACCATATTTAACCTTTTTTAACATACCCTCTATTTTAACCTTTTTCAACCATATTTTACTATATCTATGTCTGATTTCTAAACCAATAAAAGTTCACAGGATATATTTTGAAACAACACTTAATTGTTTCCTTGCTGCAGGGTCCATTTTTCAGAAAAGTTCTACTGTATCTACAGCTTCTGCTTTTGTATCTACTGTATCATAGCTAAATAATTTTGCCATACCTAGACTCTAAATTTTTTCATGACAAGAACGTAATCACATTTATCAACGATGTAAGGCAAAAATATCGCAGGAAAAACTTACCGGCTATTAACAATTTCTTCATTCAAGTGAGGGAGATGGCAGCAACACCTGGACCAATCTGAATAAAGTTGGAGCTCAAGCAAATATAAGCAAATATATATAGTTGATGAATATTTTTTACCTAATCAGAAGCAATGGATTTCACCTGCAAGAAAAGGAATCCCTTATATCGATATGGTGAAAGGAAGCATTAAAGTAGAACAGTCATGTGCATATAGGAGAAATATGCATATAGGACAATCATGTCTTTTTGGAGAGCTAAAGAATTCACAGCTCAATGCACATTACATACCACATCTAACTCTAAAATGAGATTGAAAATATGATAGGATAATTGCGGATTTTGACAATGCTCTGACATTCAATATGAACCTGCTAAAAGACATGATAACTAAATGTTCATCCCACCATAATCAGTGAACCACATGCACTCCTACTAAAAATGGTATACGCTTACATGCTGCTGGCGGAGGACTAACGGACTAATACTTAGGGGCCTTCAGCTGGAGGAGGGAAGTTTGCACATCTATTTGACAATGTCGATGGTGTATGCTCACGAAATTATTACTCCCACCATGTTTCCCTACATCATTTAGACTGAACACGATAAATTCCTTCAGACAAAAACAAGAAAGATCCCCCATTGACACTTGAATATAGGGGAATACAACATCTTACCCACTTCAGGTGGCCGACGACAGCAGCAACCACTGGAAAAGCTTGCAGATCTGAAAACTTTGGTTGTATGGTTTGGTAAAAGAGGTGAGTGCGTAGACCGAACAGTAGGGTTCTGCTGGCCACTGAAGCGAAAGTGGTTGGGGGTGGTGGAGGGCCTGGTCGCTGGGCGTGGAGGGTCTAATAGGCGGCCGGCGGCCGGCGGGTCTGTGGAGATTCGAGGCGGCGACTGCACTGGTGGTGGCGGGTGGCAGAGGGCTTGCGGCGCCGGTGGCTGGTTCGTGGGACTTTTTTTTTTTTGCGACGATGGTTCTTGGGACTGAGCGGCGGCGGCGATGGAGGCCCCATTCCCGGCGAATTAAATGGCGAGAAGATGGGAGAGGTAGGGATTTGGGGGAAGTGGAAGGCCCGGAATCTTCCCCTTCGACCAGTGGTGGTCGAAGAGGAGTCTTGCTTCGACCACCCCTCTGCCTGAGCGATGCGGCCCCATTTACTTCGCGATGTAGCGTTGTTTTCTGCGGCCCAATTCGTCCCGTGCAGTGACGCATGCGATTTTGTCAACGTGGAGCGTCGAGGTAAGTTACGTACGTAAGTTTTTTTTTTTTCTCTTTCTATTCCTTTTATTTCTTTATTTATTTCTTTTTTCTCTACGATGTTCTATTCTTTTTTTTATTTATTTTCATTTATGTTTATATATTTTATTCGTTTTTACTTTTCTTTCTTTTCTTCTATTTTTAATACCACTTTTTATTGGTTTATTTTTTCTATGATTTTTTATACTTTTTATTTGTTTCTTTTATTTTTATTTTTTCCTATGTCTAGACTTAGGAACAAAGGATGTTCTGGGCTTTTTTTCGATGTTCTTTTGTAGTGTTAAGTGATGTTCTGGGCTTCTTTTCGCGACGTTCTGTGATGCAATACGCGATGTTCTAGACTTCTTTTTTGATGTTCTTGTTGTGTTAACGCGATGTTCTAGACTTCTTTTCGCTATGTTCTGTGATGCAATACGCGATATTCCGTGATATTGCCCAATGTTCTGTAATGTAATATGCGATGTTCTTGTAAAATGATGTACTTGGTTTCTTTTCACGGTGTTTTGTGATGTATTATCCGATGTTCTGTAATATGCGATGTTTCGTGTGATGTTCGACGATCATAGTGAAATATGTGTTTTATAAACAAAGTTATGGAAATATATCCTTGTGTGGTCTTGTTTTAAAGAATCTATTGCAAGAAATACGATGGTGTGATCGGATTTTGATTTGGATACTTCGTTTATGACTTTTTTAAATTTAGAAAACATGAAATATATTGACATCACTAAAAACTTTTTAGTTTTGTACCACGTGCATGCCATTGATTTAAGAAATTTACGTCCCAACAATACATACGACCTCACAGCCGAAGAAACAGTCTAAACGGCTGTTGACACTTCTAACACCACTCACGCTAAGTTGTCATCCCTAGCATGGCGCCAGAAGTGTTGGTATAAAAACTGCTCCTCTAGTAAAGAAAATATGGGATCCGCAAGCGACCAGATAATACACCATCGTAGCACTTCACCGGGAAGTATTCCAGGTATCGTAATTTATATTTAGCTCAAGGGAAAGAACTAAGGACTTAAACAATGAGATGAACTTGCTAAACACGACTACTTATGAGTGATTGATTGCACAGTCACATACTTTGGCAGAGGGGTAAACCATGATAAATAAGGGAATATAAAGTATAAAGCTCAGGGTATAAATCACACAGAGATTAGATATAGACTACTCAACAAAAGGTAGGTTGACATCTGATTAGTGCAAGAAATAGAAATCCTATGCAGGTTCTAATCTACTAAGTCATTCATCTACTCTAACGCTACACTGACATATAGTACAAAAGACTATTCATCTATGTATAAGGATCATTGCTATAACAAGCCAAGACATAGCAGGACTTACTACGCAACTTTGGTTCTGCTAGACCTACCAACGGGGGATGGAATACAAAGGACTCAACGGAACTGTCACTTCCACGATCTACCACGCGACCCGGCCAATAGGGTGCATTTGCAGGTAAACGGCATCTAAGCACCATGCTCACATGAAATCTACCACCTAACCCTCCCGCAAAGAGAGCTAAGCGCTTTGCAAACATATACATAAACCTATTATCAATCATAACTATATCAAATGTAGAACTAGAATAAACTAGGAACATAATAAATAGAAACATAATGATATTAGAATAAAGTCACAAGAATAGATACAAGATAATACCAAATTCTTGATGATGAAGATCCGGAATTCCGAGCACAGGCGCCCGATTCTTCCTCTATCTAGTCTAAACCTATGTAGAACTTGAAGAACTAGAGTAGCTATTCTAATTCTCTGGTGGAGAGATCTCTCTAAACCCTGGCTTTGCTGATGGCTACCTCAGAATAATGAATTCTTGAATGAATTAGGGTTTCACCCAGGAGGAGGGGCCCTGAATATATAGCTCCCCTGAAGGAACCACAGCCATCGGATCTAACCGACCTAAATGGATGATTATTATTGCTCCTCAAAGTCGGTGGAGGCAGGATCCGCGAGACTCCACCTCATTGGCTGAGGTGGGGAGTCGGCCGCCCCAACCCTAGGGTCGGCCGCCCCTGGCCAATGCCAGGTGGGGCTCCGCTTCCAGGGGTTGCCTTCCCGAGTCTTCCAGATTGTTCTTTTTTACTCGTTCGGTCTTTCTCTCTATGTAAATCCGACATGTGGGCCTTCTTGGATGTTTTCGTGATAATCCCCTGCAAAAACACATATTCACCAAAACTTGTGGAATTTGTCAGTTTAAACCCTAAGTCTACGGTGGTGAACAGATTATGCCCCTCTTTCTCTCTTTAGTTGACATATATAATTGATCGTTAACAACCGTCAACAACGGCCCAACAATACATAGGTACGTGAGGACCTCCCGCACCCAGGCAAAAGGAAACACTACCCTGGACGGCCAGGGAGAGGATAAGGATTGGCGAATGGCGCGTCCAGCGAAATAATTTCGGTCGGGTGCCGCGCGTTGCTCTGTCTGTTCTGTGGGACAACGCAGCGCTGCAGCGCGCCCGATCCAATTTTTTAGGGTGGAAACAGATTCCTGATGGTGGTCCACCGACGGGAGAGAGAATCCCGGAAGGTACTATGTGGCACATGGGGGATACTTCTCTACCCCTGACGGAGGCTGGGGGCCGGCGGGAGTGTTTTAACCGTCAGGAGAAAATGAGTCTGGGGTAGTGTTGGAACTAAATAGGAACTCAAGTTGTTTGTTTCGTATACATTAGGGGTCAAGGATAAATGTATATAAGTTGTCACTTAGCATTATTTACAAGCATATTTCAATACCGGACTTATTTACAGGTAATAATTCAGGGTCATTTAACAGATGTGTACAAGCTTCTTTAACTGCAAAGCATAGCTTCCTGGCTATAAGGAAAATCAGCTTATTAAATAATAGTACATGAAAAGCTGCAACAATAAGCTGAATCTGGTTTTCATCTCTCACATGCGGCTAGTGCCAGGTGGAGTTTACCTGGTGTATGTTGTTATACATTGTGCTGTAAAGAGTAAACACGATTTGTCCCTTGTTAGTACGATGGCCGGGGTTCCAAACAAAGCAAGTGCTCAGGATGCCAGAGCTAGAAATTTCAGAAGTAGAAGATTTGATACACATCTCTGGCCGATGGGTTTTAGCTGAAATGGAAATAGAATGTGTGTATTGGGGCATCGTGGAATGTTAGTACTAACATATCATACCCGCTGAGAGATGGTAGATGTCCAGATACATCCCAATCCTACGGTTTACCATAGCTGATATAACACTCAGGCAAATTTGCTCGGTATTGCTCTATGAAAGCTACTGCCGCTGCTATAAGTATTTTAGCCATGCATGCCTGTCAGACATGTACATATCAACACTCGGCCATTCGTAGTAGAGTATATATTCCAGTTTGTTTTCAACTAAAGATAGTGAAAATATTTTATGATGTGGGTGCTGATGTTGGGCCCAAGAAGCATTTATTAGTAATTTTTGTGTACATGATTTGTAATATTCGTCAAGCGCCTTTGCTTACGCCCGCATAATGTAGTAGGAGGCTAGATAGTTGTGGAGGCATTAAGACCAGTTCTTTTACATGTAAACCTCTAAAGAGGATAGACTATTGGGCTTGGCCCATTGCACTTAGTAGTACTGTTATAAAATAGTTGTCTTATCTAAGATTCACATCTTCCTTTCACGAAGGTATTTTTTTTTTTTCATTAGTTGTCTTATCTAAGATTCACATCTTCCTGTCGTCGATTATGTTAGTCTTATCTTTTTATATTGTGCATTAGTAGTACTGTCAAAATGGTATCTAATGTACAAAACAAATAAGATGAAGTCTTTTTTTTTTGTACATCATGTCTAAAATAGCCAACTATAAAATAACCAGCTAATGTACAAAATAATGACGGTAGTACATTAGCTGGCTAAAATGGATATAATACGACACACGCCATCATCTCATGCTTCTTCCTTTTCTGTTGAACAGGCTGTACTCCGTGTTACCAGGAGGGCTTCAGTTCTTGGGTAACACTTGGTTTAGGGTTAAGGGCAGGCAGTTGAACGAAATGGAGATGTGGCCACTTGCCAAGACTGACTTTTGGTTACCGCAGGTGGCAAAGCTAGGGGTGCTCTAGCCTTGTGGTTGCATAGAGATAGGTGTCACACGGGTGGACATATAGTGCAGGATTAGACACAATCAATGTTTAGACATTCTTAGAGATGCATTTGCAGAACCTAATAACTTCAATGTAGGTTCACCTCTGAGGCAACTACTGTGTTCATGATCGACCCTACGGATCAATCATTGCTCATAGGACATTAGTACGAGAACGATTATTGGAACCAGAGCTCACTACTCTACGACAAGGAGCACAACATATCTCAAGCTCGCTAAAGGTCTGTGACTGTGCACAGGATATTTCTGACATGGGTATGTTTGGCCCCCATTTCTCCCCCTTATCTATGTCTCTGCTACAACAGTCTATCAGCATAAAGAAATCCACTTTCTTGATGCATCCCACTCCTACTTTCGACTTCCATCAAGAACTTGTAGCCCCTAGAAAATGGAATGTTGAACTAACACAATAATATATGGAAATTCCAGTTGGTTGTATGGTATATATAGCCTCCATCTATATCTCTGTCTATTTATGCAGCAGGCTTAAAGTTTCTTTACTCAATGCTATAAAGGATATATGTGCTAGCGCACCTTCCTTCACATGGCCCCCATTGTACATTTCCATTACAATCCACAGACAACAGTGCACGACTCTCCCTACTCACTGACACATGGATTTACAAGCAGGAAGCATTTGTTTAGTTACGTGTGTATGCATCAGACCTAATAAATATCAGTGGTACAGGTCAAAAAAATAAGGTAACGAAAAGATACAAGCTAAAGCAAGGACCATATATAGCTTCACCAATATTTCTGTAGCATGGAAACACTTGGACTCTAGGATTAGCACAACTCATGGGTGCGCCAAGAGGACCAGATCACGCTGAATAAAATGCAAGCCATAAAATGCTAGCAGTCCCATCTCATCTTGTTGCTAATTATCATGAATGGAATTGAAACAATAGGGAGTTTTACAACTCGTACCTATGAGAAGAAGGAATGAAATCGACACCACCCAATGCTAGGTCTGCTGTTACTTCTGATGGAACACCACCCACTGCAGCTCAGGTGTTAGCATGTGCTGGCTTTATTACAATTGTGACTAGATTAGATCAGATTTAGTTCTATTTGCATAAATTTTTGATACGCAAACATTGCTTGCTCCTATCATCCTAATCTTCTGGCTGCACCTTCTTTGCACCACGGTCAGCAATTTCATTGGAAATAACATCATATCCCTGCAAAGAATCACAGTCAGGAATTCAGATCTCTGAAAAATATATTTTCCCCATTAGTATTATCAACAGCTGGATAAACAGAAAGCTTAAAAAAATCACGAGACCGAACTCATTAAGCGCAAGTCTAACATCCCTGTCTTGGCAACCAAGTGTTTCACGAGAAGATAGGATCATAAGTTACATTTTCTTTTGATGGAACAGGAGGGGCAAAAGCCCCTACTGGAAAACTATTAAAAAAGAACAAAATGTAGACAACTTTACAAAGTTAATTCAAGAAACAAAGATGGAAAGAAAGAAAATAGCCAAAATTACACAAAGATGTCTAGCCATTGATATATATGCAGGTGATTTGAAGTCTTTGCTCTTAGAATAACCAAAGCAAACTGTCTTATGACGACCATTTTGCATATTGGAATTCAATGGGCCAAATTCTTGAACGTCAAATCATTTCTCATCATCCAGATTGCCCAGCACATTGTAACAATAACTTCCATGAAGAAAGGAACACACAAGTGTGATCTTCTAGGTGCATACCATGGCGTCCTAACAAACTTCTTGTACTCAACCTATCATCCAGAATCAGCAAGAAGAAAAGTTTCCTCTTATTCTATCAAGAAGAAAGCCAAAATGTATCTGTTGATGCTGCTTATACACCTGTTTCGATTAGAAAGATGAAGATCCCCAAATCTGTGACCAGATATCCCTATTATTTGTAAGCTGTATGGATTGAAGATCATTACTAAAGGTTTGGAACTGTTCCAAAGCTTCAACTGAAAGAGGCAGGTGGAAGAGATCTTCCAAATCTTCTGTTGATGTTGCAGTTTTGAGTGTGATATGCTAAGATTGAGCATAGGTGAAAAGAGGGGGTAAAGATTAGTACCATAAGTTTTGTCCCCAATTAGCTACCATAGGTAATATGTAGAACCATCTTGAACAGAAATTGTGGTCACATTCTTAAATGGAATCAACAATTTCAAAATGTCCCTCCACCAGAAGGAGCCTCTGAAGGGCCTCTCTGCTAGACGCATGTTATTCTTGGAATAGTAATGGATCCAAACTAACTGGTTGGGCCTCTGAAGGGCCTCCAGGTGGTAGCTTATTAAGTAATTTGTGCAGATGCTTCATCAGAAGGCTTTCATTCTGTACCTACAGGTCGAAAACTCCAACATCACGTTCTATTTTTGGTTTACAAACCAGTGGCCATGTTGCTTTAGAGGGTTTTTTACTATTAAGATCAGACTCTTGTGTGCTTATCTTTTTATAATCGTTATTAGGATCATACTCTTGTAAGGGTGCAGATGTTGCTTATCAGGGTTTTTCTACATTCGTTGCACAAGGATTATGTCTATTATAGTTTCCGCTTTTCTTTTCGAGCAACTCTTGTGTGCTCTTTCCCTATACTAGAGTGGAAAGAAATATGATGACAAATTTTGAAACAAAAAGGTATAAAAAAATAGATGCTATGTTCCAGCGGGCACTCTGTTTATTTAAGCAATCTTTGTTCAAGTCTATGCTCATGAGTTGGTTACCCATCAAAGTGGAATATTATTACGATAAGCTCCTGATGCTTTGTTACTGACGAAAAGAATGACGTGGTCAGCAAGATCATATCCTAGAGCTGGAGGAGCATGGAAAATCCAAAATATTTCAAATAATGTGAATTTTAGATAGCTGATAATTAATTTATATTAGGGGCATCCATGCGCTCTAGTTATACACTAAGCTGTGAAATTTCCTCGTACCTCCCAAGCCGAAGGTCAAATTCACTAGCATAGCTAAATATAGCACACCCAGCGACAAACAGTTATCTGCTAACTCACGTCGTCGCCGTCCTTTTGGACCACATGTTTGTAGTTTTGTATGCTACTATGAAGTCTGGACTCGGGTGTACAAGGGAAACAACTACTCGGTTTTATAAGGCCAGTCTCAGAGAGGTTTTATTGGAGTTTCATTTGCATTTATTGAGCTGCCACGTAGGCATTTTAGATGATGTGGCACCGTATTTAAGAAAAGAGAGAAGAAATGCGTGTCATGGGGATGAAACTCTCTTGGCACAAATACCAACTCTCAGTGGGAGTTAAAACCGCAGAAACCTCCATCATCGCAAATTCAAAAATAATCACCGTTCCAATGTTGCAAAATTGTAGAACCACTCATCAGAGTATCATCATCATTACAGTGGCAAACAGCGACCCTTCAATCATTACCGCTGACACATATTAGCTTCAGTGTTCTTGATCTGGCGGTAGTGACAGGGCGAAGAAATGATGACAAGAATTGAACCGATTCAATTAATTAGAATAGAACAATTACACAAGAAAAGAGAAAAGAAAGTATTTTATATTTGAAATTCTAATAATTTTGACTCATTCTAAGTATTTCTTATTGTCGTGTCATAGTAATTGCACCTATTTAAGAAACTAGAAGAATTAGGAAAATGAGTTCAAACGGAAGATAAAAAAAGATTGCTAAATGAATCCCAATTTGTTGAACGTTAGTTTTGAGACCCTGTTCTACTATTTTGTTGTAGTATTCTCCATATCTCGTCTCTCGTGTAAGTAAAATCATGCAATGCACGGAACTATGAGCACATCAGCTACGTGATTCAGCCTTTTGTCCATTCATAAACACAAAACTTCTGGACGAAGGTCCGAATAATTGCCCTCGGTGGAGCGAACAATCGCACAGATAGCGGACCTGAGGGAGTCTGGGTTCAGATCCCATGGCAAAAATCAGATGGAATTTTCTTCCTCAACGTCGCCTATGACATCTCGCTGTTCACGGCGGCGTCCTTCAACAACCCGTGACGAGACACCGTGCCGAAGTGCAACTCCCCATGACTCCTTGACGCAAATCGCGGCCGGTTACGGCAGTGGAGTCAACCGACCGTTGCTGCCAGGGACTTTGATCGGCTGAATGAATCGACTTTCAGCGTCGTAGCCTCAACCGTCGACACCTCGTCAGCACACCACGGCTCACGTCGTCGACTGGTGTCCCTCGTCGACATCACGTCCTCCGTCTTCCCCTCATCATCAACAACTCGACAAGCTAGGACAAGTGTGCACAAGATCAACCTCTTCCTCGACGACTCAACTTCTCATAGCAGGCGTCCTTCAGCGACACAGGACGACCACGACGACCCACAGCTGGAGATGCTCTGGACTCTGTGATCTCACATTTCCTAATATCTCCCAAGTCCAGTGCTTAGAGTAAACAGCATGCAGAGATACATGCTAGCATGACTTCTCAACTGTCCTAACAAAATATTATATGATAAACGTGAAATCTGGAGGTAGAGGGGAAGCAACGACTACTCCAATATATATGTGGCCCGTCCCTCAAACTTTCAGACTTTCAGGTTCCCCTGTTCGCAATGACAGCAGACTTGGTTGGGACATAATAACACTGGACCATGCTCTGACAGGGTGCAAGTACTTAACTTTCTAATGGTCTGGTCATAGGACCAGCACGGACATTAAAATTCAAGTGGATTTCCATGTTGGGACTAAGCTTTCTCTCCTTTCCCTAATATCTACCTGTCACTCTCCGTGATCGAGGGATGGCCCTAAAGACCAGAAGTTGACTACCATATCCCTATGATGATGTTCAGCAACGTTCAAGTGTTCAGCAACATGCCTGCATCAAGCATGCGAAAGTCCTTGCAGCCTGATGGCGTCTCCAATCTATGAATTTGATTAGCACTAGTAGATAAAAACAGATCAGCTAAGGTGAAACATCCCCATGCATGCAACCAAATGTTCTATGCAAGATAGGATCATAAGTTACATTCAATACAGAAGGATTATGTCTATTATAATTTCTTCTTATCTTTTTGAGCAAGTCCTGTTTGTTATTTCCGAATACTAGTGGAAAGAAACGTAAAGATAAATTTTGAAATAAAAGGTAAAATACAGTGCAATTATCTCTATATATGTTATGAGAATAGGACTACGCAATTGACTACTGCTACGTTGCAACAGGCACTCTGTTTATTCAAGCAATCTCTGTCCATTTCCTTGCTCATGAGTTCATTACCCACCAAAGTGGCACATTATTACCTCCTGATGCCCTTCTTGTTTGTGTTATGCATCAGAAGCACAGATGTGTGGAAGCTCCCTATTATGTCGATAGGAGCAAGACCTACTCAGAGACGACCGCAGAACTTGTCAAGGAAAATGAAGAGGTGTTTGGAGCCTCGCTCGTCCATCATAGACCTTGTGCCAAGGCAGCAATAGAATTTCACATAGTATCTGTATGCAGGAACATAAGCAGGTCAGTAGGCACCACTCAACGTGACACTCAATGTTTTGTGACCATTTAGTCAGTTTGTTAGAAAATTTAGTCCCTAATCTGTACGAGCTTTTTTAACTGCAAAACATAGCTTCCTGGCTCTAAGGAAAACCAACTTATTAAATCATAGTACATAAGAAGCTGCAACAATAAGCTGGATCTGGTTTTCTTCGCTCCCAAGCTGCTAGTGCCAGGTGGAGTTCACCTGGTGTGTGTTGCTGAACATGGTGCTGTGAACAGTAAACACGCTTTGTCTAGAAAAGGCTCACGTGAGCTCGTATATATATCATAAAATGTGCTGTCAAGAAGATGGAGAAAGAAAATTGCTAGACACATAATGCCATTTTCATATACTAAAGTGTACACACGCATATGTCCATGTACTAGCAGAGACCTTCATGTGACGGTCACTCCATGTGTACTGAATCAATGGAGAACACTGGTACATCGCTCCCGATGGTCTGATGTGTCCATAGATACTGCTGTACTTGTTCTATGGCAACCACGCCACCACAAACCCGGCCTGCTTCTGAGTAATCGTCCTCAGATTTTCATCATTCCTTGTAATTATATTCATAGTTATCATTCAGTGTGTTTTTGCATTGTAATACTTTCCAATCTTTCCCTTCTATCAACTTGCCCTCAAAGACTGCAATGTACTTTCTTTTATTATTATTTTTTTTGCAAATGCTCGTTTCTACGATGCATCCCACCGCGACACCGCGCCGACCTCCGCACAACGCCGCGATCCTCACTGACACATGAAGGACCAGCGCATCATCAGCTGGCACTACAACTGCATCTCGAAGGACCTCCTCGCCATTGTTCGTGTGCCCAAGGCAATGGAATATGTCATCTGGACCCAGATCCGTGAGCAGTTGCGCAAGAACACCAACAACGCCACCAAGCCTTCAGCGTCGCACAGTGACAACCGTCGCAACCGTGGGCGTGGTCGCAGGCGCGGCTCATCTATTGGTGGATCCGGCTTTAACAATGCACCGCCAGCAGCGAGATCGACACCGGCCTCAACCCCTGGACCGGCATGGTTGTTGGCGTTTCTTAGCGTGTGCAGCCAAATCCGCAAGCGCACGGAAATCACCGTTATAGCACTTCACCCGGTGAGTAATCAGGTATCGTATTTCTTTCACGAAGAACGGCTTGTGAGTTAATTCTAAACAGAGGTTGACCAGAGATGGAGTAGGATAGCTTAGGTAGTGAGGTTTTCTAATGGTAAAGTCCTAGGAGATGGCTAAACTCATTGCTATACTTCTTACTTCGGGCACCGGATCGCACCTGGTCTGCCAAGTGATGCCGGCCTGTAGCTCTACGCCGTAGCCGGACTTGGGGGGATTACAAGGGACGGACAGGGCTGTCACCACCTGCCGCCTACCACCTCAACCGTGGACTACGAGGCAAACGAAGGTAGGTCCTAGCCTAGACACCATGTCTATGCTAGTCGCTACAACTCTAGCGGTGATCAGGAGCTCCCGTCTCTATCAGGGGTCCTCTTACTAGAGCTTCCATCACGAGGACGAACGACGAACCCGCAAAAAGATAACAAGCAAGAATAACTTACTCAAAGGTATTACCGAAAGATAAACACGATGTCTTACTTCAAGTAGCAAGACGTCGTAGAGATACAAGCGAGGAGGGGAGCCGACAAATCCGGCACTCCGCCCCGTGGAAGACTAGCTTCCCGAGAGCTCTCTTGGAGAGATGCTCTGCTCTTGCTCCTCTCTCACTCCTTACTTCTATTCTGGCTAGGCTAGGTAGAGTGGCTCTACTCTCTCTATTATACACTTGTGGAATGGAGGTGTGGTGAAGAGTGAGAACTAAAATGAATAGTGAATTGTTGTTGAAGGGGGGAGGCTTGCCCATGCTTATATAGGAGTGGGATGGTCGGTTTCCGTAGGGCAATTGTCGAAAACACCCCCGAACCGACCATCAAAGGCGGCAAACAAACCGACCAACCAAAGCTGGGCCTGGGCTGCGCTCAGATGGGCCCGCTCGCGGCTCAGGCGCGGCCGCGCCAGGCTGGGCCTCGCCGGCCTTCAGCTTTGGTCGGTTGCCTCTTTGTTGGGCCCCTGGTCGGCCCATGCTGGTGATTCTGGTTGGTTTGGCCTCGAAGTTGGATTTCTCCTCTTTTTCTCTTGTTTTGCTTGGACCAAAAATAAAAGATGTTTTTACACAAGTGTTTTTCTTCATGTCTTGGTCCATTTTGGGTGTATTTCAGGTATGTCCTGCAAAACAAAGAGTCTGCACCACACCGTGGAAATAGTTAGAGTAGAGGCCTATTCTAGGTGAATTTTAGTGTTGCCTAGACTAAAGTTGGCGGGGTTAGAAATGAGTTTAAGCACCGCCAACAACTCCCCCACACTTAGCTCTTTGCTCGTCCTCGAGTAAAGGATGAAGAACTAGGTGGTTGTATTCTCCCAAGAGTTGACCTGCATACAGATTCTTCCGAGCTTTTTCCTGCATTTGTGAACATTCATGGTGGCTACCAAGTTATCTTACTGCTATTGAAGGAGGAATAGCTTGAAATCAAGTCAACTCACACTACCCATGCTTTGAGACTTGGGGGTTTAGAATTTTCGCAAAAGTTAGCCTTAGCTCCTCATGTGATACTCTCAAGTCACTCTTTTTCAGGTGGCTAGTCCTATCCAGGTGTTCTTGATCATCCTACCACTACAGGCTGATTTGTGGAGTTTTGGGTATGGATGATAAACAGAGTTTCAATATCAAGCCAACTGGATGTCATGAAGAGAAGGCCATATCCCTAGATGATGCAAGTGCAAGTGCAAGTGTAGAAAATATTTGTGGACTCCTAATCATGCTTTCTCTCTTATTGAAGAGAAGATGCAAGAAGGTATCGACTTGAAGAACAACTCTAAAACTTGCTTTATTTCTTTCTCTCTCTCTCTCTCTCTCTTTTCTTTTCTCTTCTCTTTCTTTTTCTTCTTTTTTTTATCTCAAGACCTTGGAGAAAACAAATTCTTCTTTATTCACGAACTAAGCTTATTTTTGCAGAAAGTTTTCTAATAACAGTCCATACCTTTCTTGAATGAATGATGGAGAGAGAGATGCATGACTTGTTGACAGGAGTATTTTGGTGGAAGAGGGAGAAAACATGGAATATATGTGCTCAATTCTTGGTGTAAGAATTTGAGCGTTTTTGGTGGAATGGTGGATGAAATGAGTTCGCGACTTTCAATGTGAGAGTCGGCAAATTTATTTGGTGGGTGAATGCAATGATCTTGGGGATAAGGCCATCTCTAGCAAGAATCTCAAGACTTGACATCGCTATTAGTGTCTAACAGGTTTTGTAAGTGTAAGCGTAGATATTTGGCTCTGGTAGGACATAGCACTTATCACACGAGGAGCAATTGCTAAAAAGTTTTGAATTTTTTGCATAAAAATACCCAAGTCTATTGCATGAGTTGGTAAGTCTCATATCATTCTACTATATCAAAATAGCAAGGAATAAAAAGTATGCAACTCTTTCTCGTTTGCCAATAACTTAGATAAAACATGGGGTCCCTATTGCACAGGTTGTTCACACAATCAAGATAGCAAGGAATGAAAAGTATGCAACTCTTTCTCGTTTGGTGAAAATAGGAGATGGAGTTTGCAACATTTTTAGTTTTTATTTATCTTATTTTTCAGCAATAAAGAGAATTAGCGGGGAGTGAGAGGGCGCGCAAACTTGTGTTTTTGTTGTGTCGAAAATCTTTGCGTGTCAAGGAGCGAGGTGCCTCCCCCACACTTGTTTTTGTACCTGCCTTTTTCTTAAAATGCACACAAAAACAAGTGGAGATAAGACACAAAAATATATCTATATAATAAATATTTCATTGATAATCAAAACTTGATACAAAAGGCACACTTAGGGAATTTGGAATTTTGAAAGGGAAATGATCGAAAGGGGAGAAGTGCGTGTGCCTGGCTGTATGCGGGAACTCTACTGCGGTGGGTTGCGCGCATATTTGTTCTGGAGTGCGCGTACTACCCTGTCGAGCTTAGTGGAGGAACTACGACACAAGTCCCTCACTTCCTTGACTAAGTCAAGGTGCCTGAGGTCCCTAGTCCCTATCTCTGATTGCATCTCAGCCGCAATGTCATAGAGCCCGTTTAGGCGACTATTGAGGAAAGCTAATGTGGGAACTCTCGGCTGAGGTTCGCCACTTTTGTCTTCAGCAGGAGCATTTCTAAGATTTTTCCTAGGGACTCGTGGAGAGGGACCCGAGGATGCTCCTACTGGCCTAGGTGCGGTCCTTTTTGCGGGGTTTGGTATGACCCCTTTTCCACGGCCGCCGTTAGGCAGGTCTACTCCTACAGCGATTTTTGAAGGGCTGCTTGCAGCCATATGGTAGGATGAAGTGCCATTGGAGAGTGGTGCTGATGAAGGCTTGCTTGGCACTCCCATGTTGGAGAGGTTGGACTTGAGGCGGATCGCCCCCGTGGTTGGCCTTCTTGTCGGTGCGGCCTTCACCTTGGCACCGGGCGGAGGTCTTGATCTTGCTGTTGACCTCATGCTGTCCCCGTGGCTGGACCCGCCGCTCCATGGTGCTAGTGTGGCTATAGGCTCGACAGCCATGGCCTCTCTCTCTAGATCCTCTTGAGTGAAGGAGGGAGCCTCGCTATTGGGAGTGCGAGTGGAGTTGTAGAGGGCTAAAATATGGCTCGCCATTGGCGCTAAAGACTTGGCACCCTTGCTGGTGTGGAGAGGGAGAGAGAGGTAGAAGACAAGGTTTGTCTTAGTGTGAAGAGAATGAGAGGAGGAGGGTGGTATTTATAGGAGAGAATGAGCCATCCCCGCATCTCTTTCGCATCAGGATCAGAATCACCATGATCATCAGCATCAGCACAGCACAGGAAGGAGATGGGAGAAAATCGGGCACCAGAGGGCGCCAATCAGGCACGGCCGCGCCAGCCTGGGCGCCGCTCGGCCCGGTTTTCTTCCATCTCAGCCGATGCTGTTTGATTCTCGAATTTGTTGGTGATTTCGATTCTACCGGCGCAAAAATTTGATTTTGATTAAAAATCTAGAAGATTTTTGATATTTAGGACATATAAAAAATATTTTTGTGTGGGAAAAATCCTAGAGAAAAATTAGAGAGAAACTACAGGGTTCCCACACAAAATATACATATAAAAATAAAATATTATTATTATTTTTTTAGATAGACACAAGAAAGATAGAATAAATGAAAGTCATGCCTTGAATTAAATCAAGGAATTATCTGGCATGACTAAATCTATTCTATCAATTTCTTGGTCTACCCTTGCACGATAAGAAGGCTCAAGGAAAGGTTTTAAGCGGTGGCCATTTACCTTTGAGATATTACCGTTGTCGTCCTGGATCGTGATTGCGCCATGAAACGATGTGTCGACGACGGTATATGGCCCCTTCCACTTGCTTCTAAGCTTTCCTTCACCGAATAATTTCACCTTGGAGTTGAATAGTAGGACCTTGTCGCCCTGCCGAAACTCCTTGGGCTTTATCCGGTTATCGTGCCACCTCTTCGTTCGCTCATTGTAGAGCTTGGCACTATGGTACGCCTTCTCTCCCCATTCCTCAAGCTCAGAGATCTGCCTCTGGCGGTTTCTTCCGGCTAGCTTGAGGTCCATGTTCCAGCTTTTAATTGCCCAGTAGGCTCGATGTTCGAGTTCTACTCGGCAAATGGCAAACTCTTTCCATACACAAGCCGGAACGGTGACATGCCAATGGGGGTTTTGTAAGAAGTCCCGTATGCCCGAGTGCATCGGAAGCTTACTTTTCCATCCTTTCCCCATGTCATCGACCGTCTTCTCGTAGGATGTTCTTGATCTCGCTTGTTCGAGGTCTCGCCTTGGCCACCGGTTTGTGGGTGGTATGGTGTGGCGATGTTGTGCTTGGCCCCCACATTCTCGAATGCTCAAGGTTCGATCAACGAAATGTGATCCTCCATCGCTTATCACCATGCGTGGTGTACCAAAGCGAGGGAAGATTATTTCGTGGAACATCCTTCGGGCATGTTTTGCGTCGCCGCTCGGCATGGCATGGCCTCCACCCACTTGGAGACGTAGTCGACAGCAACAAGGATGTACTCGCAGTCTTGGGACTTCTGGAAGGGCCCCATGAAGTCAATGCCCCACACATCAGATATTTCTATTTGAAGGTTGATGTGGAGGGGCATTGCGTTGTGAGCTGTGATGCCACCCTGGAACTGGCACTTCCGACACCTCCGAATGAATTCTTTGGTGTCAGCATACATCGTTGGCCGAAGAATCCGCACCGCGCATTTTTGCTTGAGTGCGGAATACTCCATAGTGGCCTCCGTATGGTGCCGAGTGACAGCTTTCAATGATCTGCATCCCTTCTGCTGTCGGCACACATCTTCTCAGTATGCCATCTGAGCACACTCGGTACAGGTACGGGTCATCCCACAGATGACGACGGCTCTCAACCTTCAGCTTTTTCCTGCTTTCTCCAGGTGGTACATGTCCTGCAACCATGTAATTCACAATGTTTGCATACCAGGGGTTGGAGTCCGTCACTGCCAATAGCATGTCGTTGCGAAGGAAGTCATTGATGGGCAGATCCTGCATGTTAGTGACTTGCAAACGTGACAAATGATCTGCTACGGTATTCTCTACTCCATTCTTATCTTTTATTTCTAGATCGAACTCTTGGAGCAAAAGAATCCAAATGGATCAAGCATGGTTTCGCGTCTTTCTTAGTGAGCAAGAATTTCAAGGCAGCGTGATCTGTGTAAATGATCACTTTCGCGCCCACTAAGTAAGACCGAAACTTATCGATAGCGAATACTACAGCAAGAAGCTCTTTTTCTGTTGTGGCATAGTTGAGTTGAGCTCCTGTTAACGTCTTGCTGGCATAAGCTATCGCGTGATGCTTTTTATCTTTGGTTTGGCCTAAGACCGCACCAATAGCATAATCGCTTGCATCACACATGATCTCAAAAGGTAGAGACCAATCGGGAGGTTGGATGATAGGTGCAGAGATGAGTGCTTGCTTGAGAGTGTTAAATGGTTTCAAGCACTCATTGGTAAACTCAAAGGGAGCATCCTTAGCTAATAGGTTCGTGAGGGGTCTAGAGATTTGTGAAAAATTCTTGATAAATCTTCTATAGAACCCCGCATGACCTAAGAAGCTACGGATTCCTTTTACGTTTACCGGGGGAGGTAGTTGCTCGATAACCTCTATCTTAGCCTTATCTACCTCGATTCCCCTCTCGGACACTAAGTGCCCCCAGGACAATGCCCTCTCGGACCATGAAATGGCGCTTTTCCCAATTAAGTACCAAATCTTTGTCCTGACACCTTTGCAAGACCCTGTCTAAGTTGTTCAGACAATGATCAAAAGTTTTCCCATAGATGGTGAAATCATCCATGAAAACTTCCATGATTTCTTCAATCATGTCCGAAAAGATAGACATCATGCACCGTTGAAATGACGCGGGTGCATTACACAACCCGAATGACATCCTGATGGTATCTGATGACATCATGCACCGTATGCGTACGTTCTGTAGGGGCATGTGAAGGTCGTTTTGCTTTGATCATCCGGATGGATGGGAATCTGATGATATCCCGAATACCCATCAAGGAAGCAAAAGAAGGAGTGTTTCGCTAACCGTTCCAACATTTCATCAGTGAAGGGGAGCGGAAAGTGATCCTTCTTTGTTGCCTTGTTAAGTTTTCGGTAATCAATGCACATTCGCCATCCGATGACAGTTCGTTGAGGTATGGGTTCGTTTTTAGCGTTCTCAATGACTGTCATTCCTCCCTTTTTGGGAACCACTTGGACTGGGCTAACCCAATCGCTGTGTGGTACGGGATAGATTATCCCGGCGTGAAAAAGTTTCAGGACTTCCTTTTTCATGACTTCCCGCATCACATTATTCAGCCTACGCTGAGGTTCCTGTGAAGGTATGCTAGATGGCTCTATGGGAATGCGATGGGTACAGAGTGTTGGACTTATCCCCTTAAGATCGTCTAGACAATACCCGAAGACTGACTTATGGTTTTCTAGGACGGCTATGAGTTTGGTCGCCTCCTCGTCACTAAGTTGGTCACTTATGATGACAGGAGTTTGGGTATCGCCGTTCAGGAAAACATAACGTAAGCCTTTGGGCAAGGGCTTAAGCTCAACTGGAGGTCTAGGCGGTTTCTCCCCTATAGGGAGGTCAACTGTCTCCCCGAACTCGTCTTTTTCTTCTACAAAGAATTCGGCATCTTTGTAGAAGATGACTCGGGTGACTCAAACATGTCAACCGCTAGAACCTCTAAGGGCATACTAGGGGGAGGTTCGGTCACTGAGTTCCTGGCTCTAGTGACTTGAATCGGGAATGTTTCTCTCCCTAGTTTCATGTTAATTTCCCCTGTTTTTGACGGATTGTCAAAGAGTGTTTCCAAGGGATGCCCGATAAGTATGTCGAATTCCCCGGATGTCAAAGACAATGAAGTCCAGGGGCCATTTTGACATCTCCATGGTGGAGTGTCACGTTATGTACAATCCCTAGTCCTTCTTTAACGGAATCTGGTGTTCTTAAGGACCGTGTTGTTGGGGTAAATGACGTTACTCCTAGACACGTGAATGCGTAGGAATAGGACATTATATTCGCCCCAACGGTGGGATTATACAAAACATCCACCCATTCCCGCTGGATTTTGCAGTGGCGGGTAGAAGATGGAGCGCGGATCTGAATTACTTCAGGCGCGTGCTCACCTTCTGCCAACCATTCCGAGCTCATAACAGAAGTTAATTCTCTAATGGACTCCCTGAGGAAAAATTCATCAAGGGGTTCGCTAGGAGCGATGGGAATTGGGGGTTTTGCGCGACACTCATATTTCGAGGTGTTTCCTACATTTTCGAAAAGCTCATCCTCGAAAGCCGGAAGATCCATGGGTTCTTCCGTCTTGGGTTCTGGTTCGGGAGAGGGTCTCTCTATGGATGGGGAAGGTTCGGCTGATGCCGAAGAGACATCCTCTTTTATTGGCTCGGGTTCTACACGGATGGGTTCTAAGAGAGGAGCATTCTCTTGGATGCGATCCAAGAGAGCTTGCCCCTCTTCGGTGGTTTTGTGCTGGAACGACCCTCCGGCAGCTACATCGAGTAATAGGGCAGAATTTCTGTCTAATCCTAACCAAAAATGTTGTAAGAGCACATTGTTAGGAATAGACAGGTCTGGGCCTGATCGTGTTAGGATCAAAAAGCGTTCCCAGGCTGCACATATGGTTTCATTCTCTTTTTGTTGGAGGTTGAGCACCTCCTGTCGTAGGGAAGCGATAGGGTAGAATGTGAAGCAGAAATGCTTACGCAATTCTTCCCAATCTCCGTTTACTTTCCCTACGTTTTGGGTGTACCATTGCTTCGCCTTTTTCATGGAGAGAAAAGAGAAACAATTTCCACCGCAATGTATCTTGTGACATGCCCGCAATGGTCAGACATGCACAGAGTTGCTCAAACTCCCGTAGGTGATCATAAGGGTTTTCATATTCCAAGCCTGAGAAGGCTTGGTCCCGAACCATGGCTATAAAGCCAGGGCGGAGCTCATACTCGGAAGCTGTGATAGGCTTCGAGGATTGGGGTGTTTGAATGAGCTCGCCCTTCGAGCGGATAGGTTGTAAATGGTTGGTTGCTCCATGAATATTTTTGTTTTCTAAAATAAAACAAAAGAAGTGGAGCAAAGGTAGGCCAAGGTACACGGGCAATCTAGGTTCGAGCTAACCGCGACAACCGTTCCCCGACAACGGTGCCGAAATGCTTGTTGGCGTTTCTTAGCGTGTGCAACCAAATCCGCAAGCGCACGGAAATCATCCCGTTATAGCACTTCACCCGTGAGTAATCGGGTATCGTATTTCTTTCACGAAGAACGGCTTGTGAGTTAATTCTAAACAGAGGTTGACCAGAGATGGAGTAGGATAGCTTAGGTAGTGAGGTTTTCTAAGGGTAAAGTCCTAGGAGATGACTAAACTTGTTGCTATACTTCTTACTTCGGGCACCGGATCGCACCTGGTCTGCCAAGTGATGCCGGCCTGTAGCTCTACGCCGTAGCCGGACGTGGGGGATTACAAGGGACGGACAGGGCTGTCACCACCTGCCGCCTACCACCTCAACCATGGACTACGAGGCAAACGAAGGTAGGTCCTAGCCTAGACACCATGTCTATGCTAGTCGCTACAACTCTAGCGGTGATCAGGAGCTCCCGTCTCTATCAGGGGTCCTCTTACTAGAGCTTCCGTCACGAGGACGAACGATGAACCCGCAAGAAGATAACAAGCAAGAATAACTTACTCAAAGGTATTACCGAAAGATAAACACGATGTCTTACTTCAAGTAGCAAGACGTCGTAGAGGTACAAGCGAGGAGGGGAGCCGACAAGTCCAGCACTCTGCCCCGCGGAAGACTAGCTTCCCGAGAGCTCTCTTGGAGAGATGCTTTGCTCTTGCTCCTCTCTCACTCCTTACTTCTATTCTAGCTAGGCTAGGTAGAGTGGCTCTACTCTCTCTATTATACACTTGTGGAATGGAGGTGTGGTGAAGAGTGAGAACTAAAATGAATAGTGAATTGTTGTTGAAGGGGGAGGCTTGCCCATGCTTATATAGGAGTGGGATGGTCGGTTTCCACAGGGCAATTGTCGAAAACACCCCTGAACCGACCATCAAAGGCGGCAAACAAACCGACCAACCAAAGCTGGGCCTGGGCCACGCTCAGACGGGCGCGCTCGCGCCTCAGGCGCGGCCGCGCCTGGCTGGGCCCCGCCGGCCTTCAGCTTTGGTCGGTTGCGTCTTTGTTGGGCCCCTAGTCGGCCCATGTTGGTGATTCTGGTTGGTTTGGCCTCGAAGTTGTATTTCTCCTCTTTTTCTCTTGTTTTGCTTGGACCAAAAATAAAAGATGTTTTTACACAAGTGTTTTTCTTCATGTCTTGGTCCATTTTGGGTGTATTTCAGGTATGTCCTGCAAAACAAAGAGTCTTCACCACACTGTGGAAATAGTTAGAGTAGAGGCCTATTCTAGGTGAATTTTAGTGTTGCCTAGACTAAAGTTGGCGGGGTTAGAAATGAGTTTAAGCACCGCCAACAATGGTCCAAGCGTGGCCGATGCCATTCCGCACCCTAGCTACGGGAGTCATCAGGTCCCGCCCCGGCACCCCTCCTCATCAAGCCTACTTCGCCAGCGCACGTACACTCCACCACCCACCTACCTTGCACCACCACCGCCCATGGATCCATGGAAGCATCAAGCACTTTTGTTTGCTCTGAACTCTACGTTCGGCACGTCGGCAAACCTACACACACTATAGAATGGTACCTCGACACTGTGGGCATCCTGTACATGTCCTCCAACACTGGTAATCTCCAATCCTTTATTCCTACTCCTCATTCTTCCCAATTATGGTCGATAATGGCGCCACCTTGCCTGTTACCCAACGAGCCTCCACCTCCATTCCTACTAGTCGATACCCCTCCACCTGAACAATATTCTCGTCTCTCTTACTCATGACAATAACATTTCTATTGAATTTGATCCCTTCAGTTTCTCTGTTAAAGACCTTCCCACACTTACGGTGATCCTCCGATGTAACAACACCAGCGATCTCTACCCTCTGGCATCATCAGCGCCGGAGGCCCTCACCGCCACCACTCCGTCTGTGACGCTCTAGCACCAGCGTCTCAGCCATCCCACTCGCAACACACTCCGTCAATGCCTCTCCATGCTCTGATACCATGTAGAGAAGTAAAGTGGAGCCAACAAAGCTTTTCGTATTGATCTCTGTGCGTTATATAAGCAGATTACATGATGTCTATGTGGTATACAATCTACAACAAGAACTAGCGGTCCTTGACCGGTACAGATAGAGCTCAGGGCATACGTATAGGTGGTGAACGCAGTCATCAGCGTCGGTCAGAGGATGAGTTTGGTCTTGAGTTGTGTCCTCTTCGGGCGACATGTACGACCATGGGGATGAGATGTGCGAGGCTGGTGTTCGAGCCCCCTTACTCCCATTTTGGTTCGTACATGCTACTAGGGCCACTCTATAACTGCAAACCCAATTTCTTGATGCATCTCATTCCTACCTTCGACTTTCATCTAGAGCTTGTTGACCCTCCGAAAATGCAATGTTCGAGAAACCGAAAAATATTAAAAACTTTCTGTCGGTGGTGTGGTATCTATAGTGCCAAGCTATATTTTGGTGTGTTCTGGCAACATGCATGATCTTTCTATAATTACTATATAAAGGAATCCATCTAGCACACTTTCCATCACCTCACAACAACATTAGACATGTAAAGTGTGCATGAGTTGCAATGGGCTACCACTATGTCAGATGAGCATGCACCATTGCGTGCGGGTGGAACTGTGTCCATATGCTTGGTAGGACAGCAAAGCTTCGCAGCCACCTTGCTACAAACTCAAAGAAAAAAAGGGAAGCCGTAGCAACACAGTATTAGGGTTAGATGTCTGTCCGTAAAAAGAAATTTTATCGTTGGATAATTGACAATAAAGATTAATAACAGACCATTTGATGGTAAATCTATATGTACAGATTTACTGTCTGATGGTATAGGTATCCATATTTAGGGTCGAATGGTTAGACGCTAAAACGATGTACAGTGTCACTTTGTCTGTCACTACAGATAAGTGGGTCGACCCACCACCGACCCCAGCTCATATACTCAGTAGCACGCAAATTTCGGAGAGGCCCGCGAAAACTATTCAGACACGCACAAATTTGGGAGAGGCTCGCAGAAGTTGGGACCTGGCCCATTATGATAGATGGAAACCAAATTCTAAAATAAACAGTGTTGCTCAAAAGGAAAAACCAGTTGAGCTAAATGTTTTCTCGTCGCTGTATTTGCCTTTAACGTCGATTGTCCTGTTGGGAATATGCCCCAGAGGTAATCATAGAGATGATAATATTCTGCTTGTATCCAGGATATGTAATGTGTCCATTGAATATCCATTAAAGACAACTTGTATTGATTGACAATTATGTGAATTGTTTGTGGAACTCTTTTACTTGTATGGTTATTCTATATTTGTCCCTGGTTGGAGTTCATGTGAGGACACACATGAATATTAGACTAGCACATGTATTAGTTGATGACTATGTTTCACAAGTCATGGACATGGGGATGTCGAACTAATAATGTGGGCACATGTATGACATGTAGGCTGGACTGACCCAACATCAGATTGTCTCTTTACACATCATATACGTTATGTCCTTCGACCTGAGATTGTTGTATGTGCTCGAGATGTGTATCGACTTGCTTAGGGACTGACAAACGCTACTCCGTTACTGGGTAGTTATAAAGGACGTCTTCGGGTTTGTCGAGAAACATGCTATGAGACATAGACAATCAAGATGGGACTTGCCCCTCTCTGATGAGAGTGATATCACTGGATCACTCAAGTGATTGGATCAACAAATGCATGGCCGTGCTTGGGTTAAGTGTTAACCCACGAGTTGAACCAAATATCATGTGGCAAGGGAATAACATGTATGTGGTCGTGGTGGTTCGTCTGATATGATCATTTGCGTTTATATAGGAGTTGTCACGCCTTGCTAGAGGCCGCTGTCAGTTATTGGGTGAATAGGAGTATTCGGCCCATGTCTATGTGGGCAAGAACCCATAGGGTCGCACGCTTAAGAGGCTGGAAGCCTAAGTCGGGTTGGACCCGAATTAGACAAGGCTTAGGGTTTCTAATGGGCCTCCAACTCGGGAGCACATGAGAGACGCCTATATAAGTAGAGGGGAGGGGCGCGGTCAGACCTAATCCACATCTTTTGGCAGCCGCCGTCGCCCTCCACGCTCTCGCCTTCGCTCCTCGCGGACCTAGCAGTCCGGAGACGCACCGCTTCTACCTTTTACGTGTGGGACACCTCGGAGGTGCTGCATCTGGAGCACGAGGACGAACCGCAAGTGGTGGGAGGAGTTGCTGGACGACCATGCAACTGCACGGCACTGCTGCAACGCGTTCGACTACATCGAGTCATCTTCCGTTGCATCTGCGCGTCTAGTGGTAATCCCGTAACCTGTAACTAACAGTAGATCCTAGTTTATGAGGTAGAAAAGTTTTGTTTTCCGGCTAGCGTAGCACCCTCATAACCCTTCACGTCCATCCCTAATGTTGGTGTTGTGGTGTAGTGTGGTCATCTTCGCCATCGGGTCAACCATGCCAATATTTGTTTCGTCCTGGACATTGTCCTTATGTTCACTTTTGGGTTCTTATAGATCATGTTTATTACTAAAGGATTATTGGTGCTAGATCTAATTACATGTATGCATAGTATCTTGATTAGCTAGTCAATTCTACCATCACCGTTGAGCGGAGACTTTTTCGCAAAAAAATGTAGGTATTTGTAATATTGATTTCAATTCCGTGCCAAAATTCTAGTATCATGGACGTGTGTTATAGTACAGTGACAACATGCAGTCTTCTATAGCCTAAACCATATATTTAAGGTGTTTGTTTCAAGACAAATATTTAAGCATTATTTTCTGGCATAATTCAATGCTGGCCTTAGAGGTAATAATTTAGGGTAGACTAACAGAGGTTATACTATCTTCTTTAACTGCAAAACATAGCTTTCTGGCTCTAAGGAAAACCATGTGAATAAACCATAGTACACGAAAAAGCTGCAATAATAAACTGGATCTGGATTTCTTCACTCACAAGCTGCTAGTGCCAGGTGGAGATAGGTGTGTATTGTTAAACAATGTGCTGTAAATAGTAAACATGCTTTGGTCCTTGTTAGTGCAATGGCCGGGGCTCTAAAAAAAGCAGGTGGTCCGGATGCAAGAGCTGAAAGTGGCAGTAGTAGACCAGGTGGTACACATCTAGCCTTATGTTTGTATTGGGGCAATTGGGTTGAAACTAATATATCATACCCGCTGATATTGGGGCTGCTGTGTCCAGATGCAGCCCATTCCTGTGGTCTACCATATCTTGTATATGACTTGGCATATTGCTCAGTGTTGATCTATGCAAGCTACGTACAGGCGTTAGACTTGTATACATCCTCATTTCGTCACTCATATTTCGTCACATATTTTATGATATGGGTGCCCGATGTGTGGCCTGCTGGGGCGGTTGACTAGTAATTTTCATGTACATGATTAGATTAGGATTTGCTATAAGGGCAATTCAAGAGTGTTCTCAAACAGTACGATTTTTTTGTTTGTGTATGGAAATCCTAGGCTCCATCAAAATGAAAAGATTTTCTTTGCCTCGCCCTCCGAAACCAGTGCTGGACATCAGAAAGACTAGAGAAGCGAGGGCCTCTGCATCTGCCCAAGTGTCTGCTATGCGACCAGGAGGAGGACGACATTCAATATCTGATCACCACAAATGCGTTCTCCTAGGATTTCTAGTTCCGGTTCTTTACACCTTCACTGGGTGAAAAAAGCACTAAGGGAGCACATCCCCTTTCATAATAGGGACAGCTGTCTTTGGAGCCGCCCCTTCAGTGGCTGACATGGGGGCTTTATATTTGTAGGAGTGGCTGTTAACACTAGCCACCCTTATAGTACCATTTGTAGGGGCAGCTAGTAATTGAGCCGCCCCTTTAGTGGTTTGTTGTATTACCAGTCGTCCCTAAAAATAATTTTAGATTTATTTTTAAAAATAGAAAATCCAAACTAAAACATAATAAATATCTCTGAGGGTATTAAATGGTGTAAGTTAAAATGCTGTGAACATCATATTTATAGTAATCATCAAGAAATACAAATCTTACTTTGGTCATCATATCATTTGACTTTGTTTTACGGCATCCATGGTTTTTGCAAAATAGCTGACACTTGTCACAAAATTAGCGGCCACACCCTCCTGCCGCCACAAGAATTGCTACACAGATCCAAGGCACACCTGGATCGAGCCTGCTTCTCTGCAACCGCACAGCCCCGCATATGCAACCAGAGCACATGCAACCACGCATCAGGAAAACCAGCTCCCACGGATGGCTGACGTGTACAACTTGAATGGTTGAATCGGAGGCCACGCGAATTCATCTCCACCACTCATTCAATTTGTGCTTTCTCAAAATCTATGACACCTTGGTCCTACCTGGCGTCAGCAGTCCCTCCCACCCCTTCTAATATTTTGAACGAGCAGTCTCGTACGCAAAGCACAGCCCATCTTCTCTACATCCGGCCGGCCTCCCAACACTTCCACCTCCAACCATGATGGTGCCCTCCACTTCCACCTCCACCTTCATCTTCAGCCAGCCCATCCACGTCCAACACCGGCGACGCTTCTCCTCGGCGCTAAGAGGACCACATCCGGCGGTGGACTGTGCTCCGCCCATCGCCGTGGGCGCGCCACCTACTTAAGCAGGCGGACTGGTGGTAGGACTATGCTCCCATCGCCGTGGACCACATCCGGCGGTGGAATGGTGGTGCTCCTCCTACTCCTTGAGTTCCCGGCGGCGCTCCTCCTGCTCCTTGAGTTCTCAGCGGCGCTCCTCCTGTTCGAGCTCCTTGACTCCGCGGCGGCGCTCCTCCTGCTCGAGCGGGCGGCTAGCGCAGTCCTAGCCGGCGATGTGGGCGCGACCCCAACTCGGCCGGATCTCCTTCTGCTCAGGCTGGGCGGCGCCCCGACATCGGCGTAACGGCGGTGGCAGCGACCTTGAGAAGGGCCAGGCCCGCGGCATCGTGAGCGGCATGACAACAACTGGACAGCAGTTGTTCCTAGCTAGCAGCACGGCATGTGTGGGCCTATCTGGTGGACCGTGACTAGCTTTTTTTATGTTTTTAATAACATTGTAGGGGCGGTTCTTGTTTCAGCCACACTTACAGTGACAATTTCTAAGGACGGTTGGTGTAACCGCCCTTGCAGTAAAACTCACTGTAACAGTGTTTAGGTAAGAGTGGCTGGCCTAGCCGCCCTTACAGTGCATCCTGAGCCGCTCCTGTAGTGCCTGAGTGTAGTAGTGCTTTGTGCTTACAAGATTGGTTCCAGATCATCATGAGTTGTCTTTTGCATATTGGTAGAGAAATAAAAGCTGTGAGAGTTTCACAAAGATACATGAAAAAGGTTGAACACGATTATCATTTTGGGCACATGGTAATCTGGAAACACCGTAATTCATGTTTTTTTTTTTTTTGTGAAATGTAATTCTTTTGTTTCTAATGGTGCACAGCCGTGGAACAAATGACCTCCTCCAGATTTTCAGAGAAGAGCAACACCTTTTATGACCTACTGGAGCTCAAAGTCTGAGAGCGTTGGGTCAAAGACAGGGAGAGCTCGGGGTACATTTGTTTCTTCACCCTTTCTGGGTCAGGTCACATCTGTTCCGTGTTTCCTTCAGAGTAAGTCTTGTCCATGTAACTTTAAACCCCTCATGGCTCAGCCCGAAGTGAGGTGGTGGTGAATGTAAGGGGCAGTTCTTTCTCTCTAACACAAAGATATGAGGCTCTCCTTCGTATTCAAGAAAAAAAATCTCTTTTTCGATTTGTACTCAACTCTCCGTTCAAATTTACCTATGGACGTGTCTTTATACATCTGTCATGTAGGCACATGTCAAGTAAATTAGAGCATCCCCTTTTGGCAAAAAAATAAAAAAGAAAATAAAAGAAGAAAAAACGAAAAATCGACAGTCCACCAGTTTTGTATCTGAAATTTATAAAGGTATATTGGAACACGGTTCCAGCAGATTTAGATATAGCCTGACAATGGTCTGACTATTATCATAATAAATGAGGGTTACAAGGTGGGTCCCAGGTAGGTAAGATCACAGCTACCATGGGACAACACAACACACCATACAGCAAGGGCAGGGGGGCTCCTTTTATAGGCAGCTGCTCACCCTCTCACCCAAAATGACCACTTTACCCCTGAGGGAGAACCTAAACCCTAATTTCTGTCCCTATTACACGTGGGACCGGGGCGCCCTTGACCGTCTTCTCATCTCGACGGCTTCACATGGGCTGCGCATTGAGTGGGCCGCCTAGTGGGCTGGGATGCCCCCACATGCTCGTGGCCGAGTTGGGCCTCTTCTTCTCGGGCTTCTCTGCGTCTCCACCGAGTTGGCGTTGTCTTCTCTTGCTCATCGGGGATCTCCGCTGCCGACCCCATGTCTCCGCATGGGAAACGAAGACAATCCCTCGGAGGCTCGACCGAGACCTTCACCGGCTTGAGGAGACCTCCTCCAGGACATTGGGAACCTCCTCCATCCTGAGGAGGTTCCTTCTTCCTGATCATCTTGGGGAACCTTCGCCATCTTGGAGGACCTTCGTCACCTTGGGGGACCTCCGCTGGCTTGAGGAAACCTCCTCTAAGATATTGGGAACCTCCTCCATCTTGAGGAGGTTCCCTCCTCCTGTTCATCTTAGGGGATCCCCGCCATTTTGGGGGACCTCCGCTGGTCTCTTAGAGACCTCCGTCAAGTCCCTGCATTTACTCAGACTCATCGTGGAGCCTCAGCGTCCAATCAGACATAAACAAGGTGAGTCAGTTTACAAAATATTAATCATGGGGGCATTTTTAGCTCCGTCGCTCTACTGCGGCCCCAACATTCCCCCCTTGAGGGTTAGGCCCAGCGGAGGCGGGCCCTAGCCATCAACTCGCCCTGAGCGGCGGAGGCTATGCCCCCCTGGCTCGTCTTTGTTGGGCTGAAACCTCCTATTTTTTAAGAGGTTAGGTTTTTCCTTTTTATTTATTGGATTTTGTCCGTGTTGATCTTGCCACAGGATTGTTGGATTCTTGGGACCATTGGTTAAGGACCGACTCATCCCCTATAAAATGGGGGGGGGTGGGGGTTGTAGGCAAGGATTTGCACCCCCTCTCCATGCGCCCCTCTTTTCCTTTCAGGGCCTTTCTACCCTGCTCAGCTATCTGCCACGGATGTCCATTGTTTTGGTGAATTTGCTTTTTGACGTGGAGCTTTTCGACTCCTCTTTTATTCCGGCGGAGGCTCCTGGGCCGATGGCGGAGCTTATTACCTACGATTTCGGTTGTAGCAAAATGACAGCAGAGATGATTTCCAATTTGGAGCTGTGTGGTTTTCTTCCTTACGGCCGAGCCAAGCTTCCGGGCTCGAGAAAGTCCCTAAGCCACCCGAAGGCTACGCCTGTCGTTTTCAAGGATTTCTTTACCTGCGGCCTCCGCTTCCCATGTCATGATTTTTTAGGCTTGATTTTGAAGGAGTTTGAGGCTCAGATTCATCACTTGACTCCTCACTCCTTTTTGAGTCTCAGCAGATTTATGTGGGCAGTGGAGTCCTACGGTGGTACTCCGAACGTGAATATTTTTCTGGAGCGTTATGAGTTGCAGAAGCAGCTGTTGGCATTTCTTAACGCAATCACTAGAATTGTGACATCCTAGTGGTCACGCCAAGAAACGCCAGGGTTGATAGTCGTGTTCTAAAGATATTAACCGCAAGCGCACGGATCTATCATTGTAGCATTTCACCCGGAAGTATTTCAGGGTATCGTGATTTATATTTTCCCAAAGGAAGGCATGGTGTAAAATAGCTCTAGCACATGGATATGGTACTTCACATCATCGAAATAAGCCTTAATGCTATGCAGGGGTAAGATAAACGGTAATTTGAGGATAGTGGACACACACTTGGTCTTCACTCAAGGATAAAAGAGAAACAAGGAATAAAAGAAACGGAAAGAATAAAGAATAAATCTATTGGAGCTGGTTGGTCGTATGTTGCTAAGCGTAGGTTAGCTAACTCACATGTTATACAGAGTTAGAGACAAGTCGAGCCTAAGGTAACGGGAGACCCCGCAGTTGGTAGGCCCGGCCGATAGAGGCATTTACGAACTCCTACACGACATACGGACGTGGGGGATTACAAAGGACGGACAGGGCTGTCACCACCTGCCGCCTACCCCTCAACCGTGGCATGCCGTCATATTCGAAGGCCCCCTCCTATCCGGACACCACGCCCGCATACTAAGGAACTACCTATGCTCCCCCAGGACTCCCACCCTGCGGATGGACGAGCTAGAACACAGGCAAACCCGAAAGAACATCGAACCGTTACCCCACTCCCCTTCGAGACTCTAATCCTATAGAACATATGAACGATGAAGAACATGGATGAACAAGCTATGAACTGATCATATGAACTAGGCTCTAGTTCATATGTATCATCATGAACATGATCAAGACTATGCTCTAGTTCATACCCTAAGCAACATATAAAGAATAAGAACTTGAACAAGGAAGAACACTCCATAGAGATTTACCAAGATGAATCTCTTCTTCCTAGGAGACAAGCTCTCCTTGGTAGCTTTCCTAGCTCCAACTACTACTAGCTCTAGACTAAAGAACAAGTGGAGGTGAGGGAGAGAGAGACCAAATGAATTGTGTGTTGTAAAATCAATTCTTCTACCCTTTTATATCTTGCTCAGGTCGGTTCAAGCGCCAAAATGGAAGGTACACCCCGCACCGACCTCCCTGAGCATTGATTGTACCGACCTCCACCGGCTGGCCCCACATGGCAGAGGGGGTGGCGCGAGCGCGCCCCTGGCGCGGCCGCGCCAGGGTGCCGCCTCCCCCTGACCACCTTCGGGTGGTCGGTTGTGGAGTGGGCCTGGGCTGTCTTTGGTTTTGGTGTTTCGGCTCAATTCCGGTCCCGAAGTGGCCCATCTCCCTTTGGGGTGGTTTGGCGCTTTCCGTAAAGCGCCTTTTCTATGTTTAATCCCTGCATTTTTGTATGATTCCTGCAATGACAGTATATTTCCTAGTGCACGTGGATTTGGGTTAGTTGCACATGTATATGCATGTAGGAATATGTAATTCACCCTTTTTCTTGTCTAATTGGCGGTATAAAATCGTCGATAAGGACCGCCAACAAGATCCCCCAAGCTTACCCTTTGCTCGTCCCGAGCAAAGCTCAGCCTTAGGTTGTTGATCAGGAGTTGCTACTATGCCAATCATGAGTCAAGTGTACCAAGCGTATAAGTAAGATTTCTTCCAGAGTTTGAATAAATCGGCATGACTGCTCACCCTGTTATTATCTCAAGACAGAATGGGGCTTTCCTGCTTTCTCGCGTCTTGGGAAATTGCAAGGTAGAACAGATTCACAAGCATTGCTTATTATCTACCCAAGATCAACCAAGTCTCCGGAGGTTTTGAAAGTTTTGTAAAAGAAACTTGAGTTCCTCGAATGATTCTCGCAATCGCTCAGAAGTGTTTGTACCTCACCAAAGGCATTTTTGCCTTCCTATCTAACCTAATGCTATGGCTGAGAGTGGAGTTTTGGGTAGGTATGAAAGGTGGCTATGCTTGGATCACATAGAGATGGTGAAGTCAAAGAACGAACTGTCCGAAGATTAAGACCATACACTTTGATTGAGATTTGTGCAAGTGTGTGAGGGTGAATGATTCCTATTTCTAAATGGTTTTGGTACTCCAGGCATCATGACTCCTTTTTATTGGTGGAATGGAAAAATTGAGAGAGTATGGGCTTGATTTGAAAAACTAAGATCTTTCTTTTCTTTCTTTCTTTTTCTCTTTCTCTTTTCTTTTCTCTCTTTTTTTTTTGAACGGGAGACTAGCTGGGATTCCCGTTTGCCTACTTTGAATTTTTATTGTTGCCCCTTGGCAATCATCATCTTCATGTATATATATATATATATATTTTTGATCAAGAGATGCTAATGCCCAATACTCTCTTTCAAAGGTGATGAATGATTTTTGGCGAGAAGGAGTCATGATGAGAGATGAGGAGTAGTTTTTTTTGATAGATGAGGAAAAAAAAGGGATGCGCGATCCTTAGTGTAAGGGTCGGCATGCTTTGGTTTAAGGTGCGCAACTCTAGGGTCAAGAGTTGGCGTTTTTGGTGGATTGGATGAAAAGTTAGTTTGCGCAACTCGCAGTGTACGGGTCGGCAAATTTATTTGGTGGGTGCAAGTGAATCTCAATCGTGAGTGTAAGGCCATAATCTTGCGGAGGTTACAGACTTCTAGTGATCAAGCATCATATGACTATTGGGTTTTTGAAAGAGTTTGACAGCTATGTCATATGGCCTTGGTAGGTATTTGAAAATCATTGAGGAACTTTTTGTTTTGATAATTTTGAAAATAAACTCCGGAGGTCAGGTTTTCACTCAGGATAGAGTCATAGCGTTGCTCGCGGCACTATATCATACCCGGCAATAACTTAGACAAGATCTAGCCTATGCAACCCACTAAGCTCGAGTTTTCAAGGATAAGACATTTTAGCCAAAAAAAACTCAAACTTAGGAGAAAGCCTGATTATAAACAAGGTACAAGCGAGTCACAAGACAGAGCAACTTTTCATCATTTCAACAAGGGTAGAATTAAATATTTCTATGACGCATATGTATAGGAAATGACGAAGCATTTTTTTTATATGTGTGAGTGTTAATATGGTACATACCTCTTATTGGGGGTCCTCCCCCAATCTTGCTTGGAAATGGGGCCCTTATTTATTCTTGAGGTAATAGATTATTTTATTTTATTGTGAGTCTGTCGTAGGACTTCCTTATGATTGAGGACCATCCTGCAGGTGTTAGCTCATGGTACACTACCAATATTCCTACTTAGCAATCTGTCTCAATGGTCGACAAGTCGACCAAGGTAAACTAGCAACCTAAGCACCACGCTCAAGCTACAGGTTTATGGAACATGCTAAGCTTGAACATGTCCCAAAACTTCAAACTAAGTAAGAACAGGGGTAGCAAGACAGAACTTTTTTTTTTGACAGACTAACTAAACGTATTTGAAATGAAATATTTATAAAAAGATAACTTACCGATTATCCCGTCGGTCGGGCTCACGGTTATAGTCCGTGATGCGAGACTCTTCTCCTGCTCAATTCGAGCCTGATGATGAGGCAACCGTCTCAGGAGAAGTAGACGATGACGCCTGCTTGGGTCTCCACACCATTTTTTGTGGTGTGGTGATAGCTGGTGAAGTTGGTGGCTGATCATCCTCTTTTGGAGGTGCTTATGTTTTCTCCACCTTTAACACCTTCGCCCCCTCTTTAGGGACCAGTTTAGGTCCCCCAGAGGATCTGAGTGGTTTTGTTTTTGCCTTTGTTTCCACTCTTTCTTGCGCTGGAGCCTTGCCCTTGTCCTTTTTTCTTCGGGTTGCACAGGAACGGCCTTTGATTTTGTTTCTTTTGTAGGAGCCTTCATTCTTCCTTTCTTAAGAGCTCTTTGCTCCTTCTTTTCTTTTGGCTCCTGTTCTTTCTTTTTCTTTTGTTTTTGTTCCTGGTTACCCTTTGTTTTCTGCGGCTCTGGCCTTTGTTCCCAGATGATATTGGGAATCCGATTCGCACCAAGAGGTCGGATTTCAACTTCTGTGACCTCTCTTGTGGTTGGCTCATACTTGATGCGAATCATGTTGCACTCCTCCGTCTTCCGTGGCCGGAAGTGGAACTTCTCCTCACTTCCATTGATGTTGAACCGGATTTCTCCAGCTCCAACATCAATCTGTGCTCCAGCGGTGCTGAGGAATGGTCGCCCCAATATGAGTGGAGATTCTTTGGTGGCCTCCATATCGAGTACCATGAAATCTACTGGGACGAAGTATCCTCTGATCTTTACAGGAATATCTTCAGCTATTCCCTCTGGGTAGCGTAGGGAGGAGTCCGCTAGTTGGAGTGTGATCGTTGTTGGTGCCAGTCTTGTATAATTTAGCTTGTCAAATACCGTTTTGGGCATGACACTAACGCTGGCACCAAGATCACAGAGTGCGTGGTCAAACTGCTACCCTCCAATGGAGCAAGTGATAGTGGGGCATCCTGGGTCCTTCTTCTTCTCTGGTAAATTATTGAGGATTGCCGCACTGCATTCTTCTGTCAGTTTGACCACAGCTGTGGATGGCAGTGGTCGCTTGTTGTTGATGATATCTTTGATGTACTTGGCGTAGGAGGGTACATGTAAGACGTCCATGAGCGGAATGCTCACATGTACCTTTTCGACCATCTCAACGAACCGAGTGAACTGATCATCCACAACTTGATTTCTTGTTCTTGTGGCGAATGGCAGATGTGTTGTATCTGGATAATCCAGGGTTGTCCCTGATTCTGCCTCGACTTGTGGTTCAGGAGATGAAGGTTCTTCTTGCTGTGGTGCTGCTTGTTTCCTGGCTGCTTCTTTAGGATATGGTGGATCACGAGTGGCCTTACCGCCTCTCGTGGTCACAGAGTTCACATTCTCAAAAGTACTAGCAGCTTGATCCGATGATTTACCGTTGGATCAACAGGAACATCCGAAGCAATCCGAGCTAGCCGTCTTTCTATCATCTTGTTAAAGCTCAACGATTCTTGACAAAGCAGAAGTTAAACCCTCTATCTTTGTCTTGATGCTCTCTAGGACTTTGTCATTGGCCAAAGATCTTTTTGGTGAGATTTTCATTGATCTTTGCTTGGCCAAGGACTAAATCCTTGAGAGTGGGCTGATTCGAATTGTAGTTTGCGGAGTAGTTCGAATTACCCTGATACTGTGGACGGGACTGATTGTTCCATCCATTATTTCCTCCTTGCTGTTGACGATACCCGTTATTGATGTAAGAAGCTTCTTCACGGGTCTCAGGGCAATCATTCCCTGAATGTCCATCATTGCCACAGACCTCGCACGTCATGCGAGATTCTATGGCTTTGACGGTGCCGGATGTATCTCCGGCGACTCTTTCGTCAAACTTTTGCAGGAGCAAGTCTATTTTTGCGGCTAGCGCCTCCGTCTCCTTCACGGGGTGTGAGCCTTTTTGTTGCTTAGGTGGGGTTCTTTCTTCCCCCCAAGCTTGATTTTCTACCATTTTGTTGATTAACGCCGTGGCGTTCTCAACAGTGAATGATAGAAATGCGCCTCCAGCTGCAGCGTCGAGGTGCCCTTTTGACATGGGTGTAAGCCCATTGTAAAAGTTTTGGAGCACCAGCCATTCCTCCATCCCATGATGAGGACAGTCAAGAATGAAGCTCTGGAGCCTTTCCCAAGCTTCAGGAATGGGTTCCATCTGCGTTTGCTGGAAATTGGCAATTCTCCCCCTCAGAGCATTAGTTTTGCCCATGGGGAAGAACTTTGCGAGGAATGCCGTGGAGCATTTGCCCCATGTGCTCACAGCTTCTTTGTCCTTATAAAACCACTGCTTCGCCTTCCCCACAAGGGAGAAGGGAAACAGCCGGAGCCTGATGACGTCAGCTTCGATGTCCTTGATGACGACAGTGTCACAGAGCTCCAAGAAACGCTGCAAGTGAGCATTGGCATCCTCATTGGGGAGTCCGCAAAATGGAATCCCCTGCACCATGGTGATCAGGCCAGTCCTTAGCTCAAAGTTCTTGTCCGCCACGTTGACAACGGGCCTAGTGGGCACGTTGGCAACAAACGGACGAGAATTCACGGAGGGTCTTCTCGAGCCATTTGGGTGGTTGCTGAAGGTGCGGAAATGACCGGTTCAAATGCCGACGGAATAGCGAAGAAGGAGTAGCTCTAAGCTTCTTCTTCCTTAGGAGTGCCTCGGATTTGGATGGAAATTGTCCGCGAGGAGAAACCGGACATACACTATCCTGTTTTCACCCACAACAGGAGAAAACATAAAAGTTAGCCTGCATAGACCTCGGACTATTTCTAATGAAGTTATATCCATGCCTTTGCTAGATTATTTTAACCAATGCCTTCCCCGGCAACGGCGCCAGAAATGCTTGTTGGCATTTCTTAACGCAATCACTAGAATTGTGACATCCTAGTGGTCACGCCAAGAAACGCCAGGGTTGATAGTTGTGTTCTAAAGATATTATCCGCAAGCGCACGGATCTATCATTGTAGCATTTCACCCGGAAGTATTTCAGGGTATCGTGATTTATATTTTCCCAAAGGAAGGCATGGTGTAAAATAGCTCTAGCACATGGATATGGTACTTCACATCATCGAAATAAGCCTTAATGCTATGCAGGGGTAAGATAAACGGTAATTTGAGGATAGTGGACACACACTTGGTCTTCACTCAAGGATAAAAGAGAAACAAGGAATAAAAGAAACGGAAAGAATAAAGAATAAATCTACTGGAGCTGGTTGGTCGTATGTTGCTTAGCGTAGGTTAGCTAACTCACATGTTATACAGAGTTAGAGACAAGTCAGAGCCTAAGGTAACAGGGAGACACCCGCAGCTGGTAGGCCAGCCGATAGAGGCATTTACGAACTCCTACACGACATACGGACGTGGGGGATTACAAAGGACGGACAGGGCTGTCACCACCTGCCGCCTACCCCTCAACCGTGGCATGCCGTCATATTCGAAGGCCCCCTCGTATCCGGACACCACGCCCGCATACTAAGGAACTACCTATGCTCCCCGGACTCCCACCCCGCGGATGGACGAGCTAGAACACGGAGCAAACCCGAAAGAACATCGAACCGTTACCCCACTCCCCTTCGAGACTCTAATCCTATAGAACATATGAACGATGAAGAACAGGATGAACAAGCTATGAACTGATCATATGAACTAGGCTCTAGTTCATATGTATCATCATGAACATGATCAAGACTATGCTCTAGTTCATACACTAAGCAACATATAAAGAATAAGAACTTGAACAAGGAAGAACACTCCATAGAGATTTACCAAGATGAATCTCTTCTTCCTAGGAGACAAGCTCTCCTTGGCAGCTTTCCTAGCTCCAACTACTACTAGCTCTAGACTAAAGAACAAGTGGAGGTGAGGGAGAGAGAGACCAAATGAATTGTGTCTTGTAAAATCAATTCTTCTCCCCTTTTATATCTTGCTCAGGTCAGTTCAAGCGCCAAAATGGAAGGTACACCCCGCACCGACCTCCCTGAGCATTGATTGTACCGACCTCCACCGGCTGGCCCCACATGGCAGAGGGGGTGGCGCGAGCGCGCCCCTGGCGCGGTCGCGCCAGGGTGCCGCCTCCCCCTGACCGCCTTCGGGTGGTCGGTTGTGGAGTGGGCCTGGGCCAGGCTTTGGTTTGGTGTTTCAGCTCACTTCGGGTCCCGAAGTGGCCCATCTCCCTTTGGGGTGGTTTGGCGCTTTCCGAAAGCGCCTTTTCTATGTTTAATCCCACTTTTGTATGATTCCTGCAATGACAAGATATTTCCTAGTGCACGTGGATTTGGGTTAGTTGCACATGTATATGCATGTAGGAATATGTAATTCACCCTTTTTCTTGTCTAATTGGCGGTATAAAATCGTCGATAAGGACCGCCAACAGCAGCCAAAGACATTTGGCGAAGGTAAGGTAAAAGCTCAGTTTGGAGGTTGCACCTTTATGGTTAAGAGGCATCAAGCCGGGTCTCGTCTGGAGATTTCTTGGTGTAATAAGGGCAAATGGGAGCCGATGAACTGGATGAAGTATTGGTTTTATGTTCACACTGATGATGTGTCTGTTCTCGGTGATGTCAGGGAAGAGGTCACTTGTTTTCCTTTGGCTTCTGTGATGAAATCTATGGAATCACATACTAATCTGAGGCCAAGTAATTGTTCCTCCGCTCGGAGGGATTCTTGTAAGAAAGCTTTTGCTCTTGCATGCCGATATTCGGAGGTCGCGATCCGGTGGAAGAGATGATAGCCTCGATCCGCGGCCTCTTGCTAAGGAGAAATCGAAGTTCAAAGTCGTGAACGTTGAGTTGCCGGTGTTTGGAGGGAAAGCGGTGGTCCCTTGCCCTCGCTTCGGTCTCACCCTCCCTGATGGTAGGTTTGCTGAATATTTTGTGGAGGCAGTCGGGAGGAAGACGTACGACCTGCTCGGGGATGTGTCTGAACGTGAGTACCTTGCTCGAAAATCTGAATCTGGCACTATGCCTCTTTTGAACCGGGCCTTTGAAGAGTTGGGTGTTTGTTATCGCTATGAATGCGTTGTTCTGGAGAAGGTCCTTCATAGGCTGGGTAAGAAGGCTTTGAAGAATGCTTCTGCTGTTGATATTGCTAGGGCAGAGGTAGGGAAGCGTAGGTGCTCTGACATTACCAGGGCTACGGCCAAGAAACAGAAGAAACTTTCTACTGAAATTGCTGGGTCTCCGATAGTTTCCGAAGAGGCTCTGTCTGATGAGGTTGAAGTTTTTACTGAATAAGAAAACTCAGCTAGGTCTTCGGAAGAAGGGCCTTTTTTGGGATTAACGGCTAAGGTAAAGAGTGCCGGGACTTGGCGTTCTCCGTTGCCTGTGGTAGTTGGGTTGGCTGGAGTTTGTCAGCATGTTCTTGATGCTGCGCTGTGTTGGAGCATAGTCTAGTTTTTTGGAGATAGGGGGATGTTACAAACTCTTACGCGACATCCCCCCTATAACCCCTTTGTGGCCTGGGATAACTATTGATGAGGTGTGAGCTCCTGTGCTCGGGTTATTTTCTTTCAAAGAACTTATAGCCTTGAAGGTTGTACACTGGAGCTATTGGTCATTTTTGCAACTGTGGTGTTGGAATGCCTTTTGAATTGCCTCTGGACTTCGAGGTCTTTGGTGCAGTTATGCTATTTTAGCATAGTTTGCGCGCCTTACAACCTTCTCTTGTTTTGCGGTAACCTTATTCGTGTCGGTCCTGTTGTGGTCTTTCATTAGAAATTTTTGGTCCAGTAACTCTGGTATAGACCTCCGCTAATTTTTTAGGTTCGTGCGGAGGTTGTAGGATTTCCGCTGGTACCTGTTGGACCTATTTTGGCCTATCTTTGCCTGAGCCTTTTTGTCAGGTCTTTTCCTGATTTTTGATAGAGTCCGCTTGACTGGTGGTTTTGGTGTTTGAAGAGACGGGACCTTTTTAAGGGCTTCTAGCCTACTCGGAGATTGCTTCATATCCTTCAATTACCGATCAAGGCTGGATTTTGAAGTGATCTCAAATGGTGCGTACAGCTTTTGTCGAATATTGTAGCTCTGTTGCTAGCTGCTTTCGACTTTTTGTGATATTGATGCGGGGTTCTTTTAATATGTTCAGGGGTTGATCGATTTACGATGGTTTTACCTTGTTACAAGCCTCATCTCCGACTTGGATTCTCTGTGTGAGGAAAATGGTATGAACCGGTTTTGGTTTTACTAGGTCCTTAGCACGTCGTGGGAATACTTGGCCATTGTAAATTTTTGTTGTGGTTGCAGTTTGTTTGTTTGGATGCTCTATTGGGATAACTCATTTTTGACTAAGCTTTTGTATGTTAATACCTCTGCTATGCGGAGTGAAGGCACATGCCGGGGGTCCTTCCTCAGGGCTTTAGGTTGGCTTTTGTAGTCCAACATAGTCTAGGAAAAGGCCGTTATTCTTTTGTGCCGTATGCACTCTTCCCTTTGTATACTCGCAATAGAAGGCTTTATCTCCTATGTGAATAGGCTAGAAAAGAAGGGTTATCATTATTTTGTTAGAGGCTATCCTCTGATGTCTTTCCTCCGCGTACTGGAGGTCATGATAGAAGAAAAAAACCTGTGCAATCGCCGAGGCTGCATGTCGAAGGCTAGAGAAACCGCATGAAATTGCACAGAGTTGATCTCCTGCATTTTTAGAGACTTTGAGTATTACAACTTCGTCGAATATTGACTTGCTAGTTGGCGAGTCTTTCGACATAAAAAAGGCGGTCTTTCACCACTCGATGCAAAAGATTGTTAGTCTTAGACAATGCAAAAGCCTTATACAGGATTGTACTTCAAAGGTAATGCAAAAGCCTTAGAAATGCGACCTGGTGCCCAACTAAGTTTGGGTCTTTTTCCAGGATTTTGGTAAGAAGCTGACACAAAAACCTTAGCTCTGTGACCTGGTGCCCAAGTAAGTTTGGGACTTTTTCCAGGATTTCTGTAAGAAGCTAACACAAAAGCCTTAGCTATGTGACCTGGTGCCCAAGTAAGCTTGGGACTTTTTCTGGGATTTTTTGGTGGCCTTGGCCATACAATACCATGGCTTACGGAGGAAACACATGCTAACTTCCTGATGATCTTTGTTCATTGTGGCCTTGACACCACTTGGTTCGAGACAGAGGATTCTCCTCAGTTATCCGAAGACCTCCGACTCGATGTTCGGAGCTTCCGCTTTAGTCCTGCATAAAAATGGGCAAAAGCCAAAGACGACTTATTAGCGGGCATGCCGACAAACAGGAAGGTATGTGTGCTGCCTTCGCTACTCCGGTTTCTGATCCTCCCGTTCCCCCCCCTTGGGGTTTAGGTCCAGCGGAGGTGGGTTTTGGCCTTCATCTATCTCGGAGCCGACGTCGGTGGTTGCATCGGACATATGCTCAGAGGCCTGGAAGATCCCTTGCTACAAAACAAGAGCCAAAGTAGCATGTGTGCATTTGTTGTGAAAACAAACGGAGGCTGATACTAAAACCTTAGTATTGAAAAGGTTCACTCGGGACTTGAGACTCGAAGGTCTTGTGCATGACGTCACGAGAACATGATGTCCTTGTTTGAGCCTGCGGGTTCATTGCTGTTGTCCTCATCTCCTCCCTCTGGGCGGAGGCAGGGTGCTTCAGGCATGTTGGCGTTTGTGGGTTCAAAGGTGCCAAAAGCTGAATTTTGAGGGAGGCCTTTGACTATAAGGCTATTGACACTCAAAGGTTGTAGATTGGCGGAGGATGCCAAAGGCCCTAGATGACAAAGGCCAATGTACTGACGAAGTCCAATGATTTTTAGAGGTTGTTGCCTGATAGAAAACCACCGACTAGCAGAGGCATTAACTGACGAAGGCCAATATACCGATGAAATGCAATGATTTTCGAAGGTTGTTGCCTCATAAAAAACCACTGACTGACAGATGCATTAACTGACGAAGGCCAATATGCTGATGAAATCCAAAGATTTTTGGAGGTTGTTGCCTCATAAAAAACCACTGACTAGGAGAGGCATTAACTGAAGAAGGCCAATATACCGATGAAATGCAATGATTTTCGGAGGTTGTTGCCTCATAAAAAACCACTGACTGACAGATTCATTAACTGACGAAGGCCAATATGCTGATGAAGTCCAATAATTTGACGGAGGTTGTTGCGTGATAGGCGGAGGTACTGACTGACAAGGTCCAATATATTGATGAAGTCCAATGATTGACGAAGGTTGTTGCCTGATAATCGGAGGTAGTCACTAGCGGAGGCACTGAATGACGAGGTCCAATATACTGATGAAGTCCAATGATTGACGGAGGCTGTTGCCTGATAATCGGAGGTACTCACTAGCGGAGGCACTGACTGACAAGGTCCAATATACTGATGAAGTCTAATGATTGACGTAGGTTGTTGCTTGATAATCGGAGGTACTCGCTAGCGGAGGTACTGACTTGTTGGATTTATTATGGGCTAGGCCCATTTTAGATTTAATAAATCAAATAAAATCTATGGTGTGTAATTGTGGAGAATATTTATTGTACCGGATTGGAAGTCCAACGGTCCTTGACTTGACTTATATTGTGAGAATCATTCCACTTAATTTGAGAAGCAAGGAAAAGGACCGAGGTGTGCCACACGAGCGCGCGCGCGCCGCCGCCGCCGCCGCCGGTCGGGCCGTGGGCGTGGCGTGGCATGGCGAGGCGAGGCGAGGCGAGGCAGGCAGGCGGCGAGCGAGTGGACGGACGTGACGTGTTAACTTTTTAGCACTCACATACGGGAGTTTCAATTGAGTTAATACTCCGGGAGTTTCAACTCAGTTAAACACTTCACTTACCGTCTAACCCTTCAGCTCCTGCGCAACCTCTTCCTCTTCCTCTTCCTGGCCGCGGGCTACATAAGGGCGCCGCCCTCTTCCTCCAAAACGAGAGATCACACACAACCAGTACTGCAATCCTCCAGCAGCAACAGAGAATTCCCATCTCGTCGATCCGCGCGCACGGTGAAGCAAGAGGGCAGGTGCCTCCGGAGCCTCTGCCGATTGAGACCTTGCACGGGGGGTCGGCAATTAGGTTTTTGGGGAGCGTCTTCGTGACTGCCCAACCTCCATTGTTGCTGTTCTTCGTGTTGGGAAGAGTTCGTCTTCTTCCTCTGCATCCCGGAGAAGAGATCGGCTACTGCAAGTCTTCATCATGGCATTAGAAGATGGACAGACTTCGGGAGCGAAGGGAACCTTCACTGGAGGGTATGAATTGTTCATCTTCTCTTTAGTTTTCGCGTTTCTGATCATGCCTGTTTCAATAGCTGTCATGCGATGTTTCAGTATGTGTTATCGCTATGTTTCACTAGATCCAGAACATCGTTTCAGCTTTTATATTGTCTCTGTTCTTGCTGTCTGCTATATGTATTATCTATCTGTTTCAATAGTTATGTTAAATTGTTTCGTCAGTTGTTCTCTGCATGTTCCAGTAGCTCTGTCGAGATGTTTCTTATGCAATCTGTTTTCAGCCATGATATACATGTTTAATCTTGATGCTATGCGATATATGTCATGTGTATATGTCTTTAATTATGATATGCTTTGCATGATTATTAATCACATGGTTCATGTTCTTTTGAACATGATTGATGCTATGATCTTTATTTACGAATATATAAATGTCATCATCATATTGTTAATTTATGGAATTAAATTGACATGGAAATTGCCTAATATTCTAACATGACTGACAAGGTCCGATATATTGATGAAGTTTGATGATTGACAGAGGCTGTTGCTTGATAATCGGAGGTACTCACTAGCGGAGGTACTGACTGACAAGGTCCAATATATTGATGAAGTTTGATGATTGACGAAGGCTGTTGCCTTTCATGGTGTCGGGCACCTTCGTGAGACATATTGCTAGAAATAGCAGGAGGCTAAAAAACGAGAAGTGGTGCTGGCAAAGAGCCAGAGGGCGCTACTTGTGAATGCACGGGTCTGGATGTTCCTCAGCCCCGAACTAGACGAGATTGGACCTTCTTGCAGTTTTGGCCTGGATATCACAACTGAACATGGAGGCTTCCGTGGCGGCGTTCTTCCGGGCCCCCCTTGGAGATCTTCGCCGCGCTGCTACCTGCCTCTGCTCGACGTCCTGGGCCCTTCTCTGGGTTCCTTGATCGGCGCGGTCCGTCGGTGGGGAGGACCTCCGTCAGCCTCCCGGTGGCCTCCACCGATTCTGCAGTTGACGCAAGTGGCTGTTGGATGAACACCTCCACCGGTCTCCCGATGACCTCCGCTCGTCACGGCGCTTGGCGTAGCTCGCGGGCGTTGGTCCCTTAGTCTAACACACTGAGGGTCTCCGGCCCTATGACAGGGGCCTCCGCTCGCATGTTGCAGGAGACAGTCTTCGCTTCTCTCAGAAACAGAGCAAAAAAGGGTCTCCGCCTTCACTTTTTCCGCATGTTTCCAGCCTCCTACTAGTGCAGCACGGAGGACCTGGCCTTTGCATGTCATATATTGGAATGACCTGCGTATACAACGAACACAAAAACTTGCATGGTGATCTGGTTAGCATGCGTAGGTTTTGTAGGAGGGGTTTCTCTTTTAAAACCCAAGTGCCACGTTGAAGTTTCGAAAACTGAGGTAAACCCTTTTTTTAGCTACGGTTAATATTAGAGGGCAGCTACTTATCTTTGAGAGACAGCATTGCGTCCTTGTCTTTGCTCCTCCAAACATAGCAGATGCCGGGTAATCCTGTGTGTGGTGAAGGAAACTTTGGCTTGCTGGATGGAGGTCCGTGGCGGAGAAATATTATGAAGACATAATCTTCTGCCTAGCTAGATGTGCCTCGCTTTTCCACGCATGTCGCGGGCCTTTGACCAGTGCAGCGTCGGACCTGCCTTATGCCTGTGATCAGAATAACGTGATCGTTTGCTTGGCCGCTTCATATGGTTGTCGGAGGTCGGTCTGGGTTCCTGGTGATGGACCACCGCGGATAGCCTTTCATACACGGCCTCCGCGCACTGCAGTGTTCAGTGTCAGCAGGAGGGGCTGATGAGTCGAGGTCGTGCCTCCATAGTTTGCTAGTCGGAGGTGGTCATGTGTCTTGGCCTTCAACCATACATAACTGTGACCTGCATATGTGACGGACACAAAGACTTGCAATGTATTTGTGGTTAGCATGCGGAGGCCTTTTATAGGGCTATGAGCTACAAATAGCAAAAACAAAAATAGAGCATGCACGCTTGATATGTAAATGAGCGGAGGCTGACATTGGGAATTTGATAGTGATCTTTTGTACGCTAAGGCTCATGTCAGGCCTCAGTGAATGTAGGTCAATGGCGGAGGTGCCGACCTCAGCGGCGGAGGTCTTTGCCTCAGAGGCGGAGACAACGACCTCCAAGGCGGAGGTCTCCGCCTCAGGGGCGGAGACACCGACCTTTACGGCGGAGGTCTCCGCTAGCCGGGTCCGGCCTCCACGAGAAGGTTGTGGCAGAGGCAGCAGTAGCGGGAGCGGAGACATCTAGTCACCAGCGATGGTGGTCGTGCGCCGGGCGAAGGCAGGACGCAAAAAAAGTTTTGGTGGCATCTGTGAGTTTTCTACTTGGCCAGACACAACGGTTCTAGCAGATTTAGATATAGCCTGACAATGGTCTGACTATTATCATAATAAATGAGGGTTACGAGGTGGGTCCCGGGTAGGTAAGATCACGCTACCACGGACAACACAACACACCATACGGCAAGGGCAGGGGGGCTCCTTTTATAGGCAGCTGCTCACCCACTCACCCAAAATGACCACTTTACCCCTGAGGGAGAACCTAAACCCTAATTTCTGTCCCTATTACACGTGCGACCGGGGCGCCCTTGACCGTCTTCTCATCTTGACAGCTTCACATGGGCTGCGCATTGAGTGGGCCGCCTAGTGGGCTGGGATGCCCCCACATGCTCGTGGCCGAGTTGGGCCTCTTCTTCTCGGGCTTCTCTGCGTCTCCACCGAGTTGGCGTTGTCTTCTCTTGCTCATCGGGGAAATGAAGACAATCCCTCGGAGGCTCGACCGAGACCTTGACCGGCTTGAGGAGACCTCCTCCAGGACATTGGGAACCTCCTCCATCCTGAGGAGGTTCCTTCTTCCTGATCATCTTGGGGGACCTTCGTTATCTTGGGGGACCTCCGCTGGCTTGAGGAAACCTCCTCTAAGATATTGGGAACCTCCTCCATCTTGAGGAGGTTCCCTCCTCCTGGTCATCTTAGGGGATCCCCGCCATTTTGGGGGACCTCCGCTGGTCTCTTAGAGACCTCCGTCAAGTCCCTGCATTTACTCAGACTCATCGTGGAGCCTCAGCGTCCAATCAGACATAAACAAGGTGAGTCAGTTTAGAAAATATTAATCATGGGGGCATTTTTACCTCCGTCGCTCTACTGCGGCCCCAACAAGGTACGTGGTCGGTAAGCATTTCTTTTGACTCCTCACAAATGCACTTAAATTATGTACTCTGTATGACCACATGGCGCCAGTTTTTCACACCTGTTTTTTAGGGTATATAATAAAAGTTTTCTGGGGAATTACATTCGTTGCCTATGGATTTCTCCATCCGTTGCCAGTCCAGGCTGTTGCACATGCCTCAGTGAGCTCATGGATGCCTGCCTACAGCTTGGTGTGGCAGGGTAGAGAGGTCCCCAAACCAGGCTCCCTAATTTTTTGGGTCATTTGGTATAATCAATGATTTGGCAAATATTGTTCATGATGTTATGAAAATGTTCTTCTAGAACTAGCAGGGTGGATTGAAGGATTATTGAGAATTAGCATAGCCAGTGTATTGGAAATGGATGAGAAGGAACTCGGAAATGAGAGCACATATAATCTAACAATGTTAGTCTACTGAAAATTTCATGAGCAACTGACATATTGTGATGCGCAGGTTGTACCTTTTCCTTGGCTGGGAAGCAACAAAATTATGGTAGATCCTGCAGAGGTCACCACCATCTTCATAACCAACACAACGAGTTTGACTGCGTCTCGGGTCATCAATATCAGGGATGCCAGGAAGCTTATTTCATCAATATCAACTGCACACCCAGTTTCTTGATCACACAGATACCACCTTCCACGTTCATCAAGAATCTTGGCTTAGAAGATGTGCTAGAGACCTAGGGCGAAATATACTGGAGTGCAGGTGGTACAGAAGGGGCATAACGCATAATGATGCATAAAAGCTCACAAGAGCTTGTATTGTTGAGACCTCCATTGTTTCAGATATCTCTAACCGATGAGACCTCTGGCATGGAAGTAGGCATTGAGGTTGGTGCTATGCCAGTTGGACAACCTAATATAGGTGCACATGGCGGTATAGGGCAGCAGGGAGCACAGTCATTTGGCGATGGATGTGACCTCCCTAAAATGTATATAACTAGTGCTTCTGACCGTCTATTAACGTATTACTGGTCCACTAGATATGCCATCAACTAGGTATTAAAACTTGGAAATATTAGTGTCAACTATTTATAAGGCCTAGTTGTGTTCCAATGCAATTATTGTTTTAAACAAAAGGCATTGTCCGGCTTTATAGAAAGGTTAACATAATAGATGTTTTGCTGGGGAGACCAGCTTACAGCACTTGCACTGAACCTTCTGATCCTCTACTCGACATCTACCTTACTGCATCTAAAGAAAGTGTTAACCGCAGGGACAGAATCGTACAAGCCAAAACACCCAGCCGCAGGGATACATAAGTGCAATGAAATGAGTGGCTTGTAGTGCGGGATTGTAGCGGGAGGTCGTGTCGAGAGATCATAACTGTGTGAGCTACCCCTCCACAGCTTAATACCAAAAACCTCTTTTCAATTTGGACCTTTGGGACAACCAAATAAATATCACGGTACAAAGGGACGACATATTGCATCATCGTGCCTATATATATGTAGCTATAGGTTCTTGGTATGCCTTGACAACAGCTGAAAATCGTGATACTTGTGTGTATATCGTTCAGCTACCAAATCAAGAATGAGACATCAAAGCAGAAATGTCAGGAACGTAGGGGCGTTGGTGTGTCATGTTCTTGGGAGTGAGATGCAGTAGGAATTTGGGTCGAGGATAGTCAAGTTTGTATACCTCTTCTTCTTCGAAGTGAGCATGCCTGCAATCACTACATCGTTGCGTCGATCAGCGAGATAGCACAATGTTCGCTTTCGTCTCATACCGCAGAACCTGGATTTGCTCAGTCGTTACGGCTGCTCACCAAGGAGAGGAAGCGCTGAGCAGAGGTGTCAAGAGCCATAGCCTAAAAGCTGTAACATGGTTTTGTATGCGCTAGCATCCGAATCATGAGGAGTGCATGAATTTAGTAGCCGACCGACAGCTTGGCACCATGATCCACCTCACTTATTTTCTAAGTGTGCTCGGCTGCGCTGCTCCACATGTTGTTACGGCTGTGGCTGCTAGTCTTCCGCAGAGTATGAACAGTGACTGAAGGAGTGGTTGTTGCACCGCAACAGTGTTGCAATAATCACTTGCAAGGACACACGTATCAAAATAAAAAAACTTCTGAGGACAACCTTTATTTATGAACAATTTCTATTCCTATGAAAACTTAGTGTTGGTCCTGTGCGAGGACAACCTTTTCAACCACTACTAACTCTTCATGTTTGGTACTTTTCTAGTACTAGTTCATGCAATGAATGATGTGGGCGAAAGTAACTATATATCGTGATTGATTTAAAAGCTCATCATCTCAATTGGCTCAAGAAAAAAGTCAGAGAAAAAAAGCTGTTCTCTGCTATGTTTTGAGGAAACAAAATGCACACGAGCGTACAACATACTGCAGACAGCAGTGGCGATCAAAATTGTTCAGGTTAAACGTTCTGGCTTGTACTGTGGGCAATCTTTTATTTCTTGTTCGATCGGCGCGCTAACTCTATTTTCATACTTATCATCTTTATTTGCCGTCCTGACGTCTTTTGAGCAATAATGAGATATCACCAGCTTAATTTGCCAAGACCACAATAATTCAACGTGTAATGTATCTGCTGCCGTTCTCAATGCCTTGACGACAGTGCATAACTACAGGAAAAAGTGGCACTAACGATGGGATATGTGGTCGTTATAGGTCCAAATGTGGTCATAAAAAGTAATTAACGACCACAAACCTGTGGTTGTCCACGTCGTTAAAAGTGTTAAGATATTTGATATAGTTGTGTTTAGGTTCGTTGTATTATAGATATGTTTAGTTCCTAGATTATAGCATTGATGTATATCTGTTGATATCTTTCCATGTTGTAACCAACTCTTGTACATGCCACCGTCGGGGGGCTATTCCCCGGCCTATATAACATGGAACCGAGGGCTAGGCAATGCACCTCGTTAACTAATCTTTACATGGTATCGGAGCCTATAGTTCCTCACGGAATTCGCACCATGGCTTCGTCCTCCTCCGCCCAACACACCGCGATCATCGCCCTCGGTTTCCTTCCCGTCACAGAGAAGTTGACCCGCGGGAACTTTCCTCTCTGGCGTGTGCAGATCCTCTCTTCCATTAGAGGAGCCGAGCTGTTCGACTTCCTTAGTCCCAATGCTGCGCCGCCGGCCAAGTATCTTGAAGAGAAGAAGGTGGAAGGCGATGAAACGAAGTCGGTGCCGATCCTGAACAAGGAGTACACCTCCTGGGTGGCGAAGGACCAACAAGTCCTGAGCTATCTCTTCGTCTCCTGTGGACGAGAAGTTCTTCAGCAGATCTCATCTGCTCAGACGTCTGCTGAAGCTTGGATCAAGATCGAGGAGTTTATCTCCTCCCAGTCGCGCGCGTGTGATCTCCACGCGGATGGCGCTGGCGGCTGCAACCAAAGGTACATCTACTATTGCTGAGTATTACTCGAAGATGAAGACCCTTGCAGATGAGATGGCTTTTGCGTGGCGCCATCTCGAAGATGATGAGATGGTCTCCTACATCCTCACCGGCCTCAACGACGACTACGACTCCGTCACGACGTCGATCTCCAACCGGGTGGAGCCTATCTCCTTGGGAGAGCTCTAGACCCAACTGGTGGCCCATGAGCAGCGTCTTGAGCTGCGCAATGGAGGATCCAACTCCTCTGCCAACCTTGCGTCCCGTGGTGGGCGTGGTGGTGGAGGTGGTGGCAACAGCTTCAACAACTCCAACCGAGGCCATGGCGGCTTTAGTCGCGGCGGCGGTGGTGGTAGCCGCAACAACAACAAGGGAGGACGCAACAGCGTCAAACGCATTTCGTTTCAAGCAGGCGTCTTCTGCCAAGTCTGCGGGAACGAGGGCCATCCGGCCCTGAATTGCTTCAAGAGGTTTGACACTTCGTATGCAGGACCACAGCAGAAATCTGTCTCCGCTGCTACGACGGGGTACGGAGTAGATACCAACTGGTATATGGACTCCGGTGCTACAGATCACATCACCAGCGAACTGGACAAGCTCTCGTTCCGTGATCGGTACAATGGAGGGGAGCGCGTCCACACCGCCAATGGATGAGGTATGGAGATTTCACATGTTGGTCATAGTATTGTGCAATCCCTACCACATAAAATTCATCTTCGCAAAGTGCTTCATGTTCCTGATGCTAGCAAGAACTTAGTTTCTGTCAATCGTCTCACTCGAGACAATAATGCTTTTGTCGAATTTCACCCTGATTATTTCTCTATTAAGGAGGCGGTGACGAAGAAAACTCTTCTCAGAGGCAAGGCTGAAGGAGGCCTCTACCCCATCAAGTCCGTCTCAAGTAGATCATCACCAAATAAACAAGCTCTTGGGGCCGTCAAACCGACCACATCCACCTGGCATAGTCGCTTAGGGCATCCATCAGCTTCTGTCATCAGTCAAGTCATTAGTCATCATAAGCTTTCTTTTGTTAAGGATGTGAATAATAAACATGTTTGTGATGCATGTCAGCAAGGAAAGAGTCACCAGTTGCCTTACCCCAAGTCAACTAGTGTGTCCTCTTCTCCTTTAGATCTTATTTTTTCTGATGTTTGGGGACCTGCCCCTACATCCGTTGGTCATTTTCAATACTATGTCACTTTCATTGATGATTTCTCCAAATTTACTTGGATTTATTTGATACGTCGCAAGTCCGAAGTCTTCCAGTGTTTTCAAGACTTTCAAAATCTTGTTGAGCGTCAGTTTGAGAAAAAGATTGAGGCCATCCAAACTGACTGGGGAGGGGAGTATCAATCGTTAAATTCCTTTTTTAAGCGTGTTGGGATTCATCATTATGTCTCTTGCCCACATGGTCACCAACAAAACGGGGCAGCCGAGCGCAAACACAGGCATGTAGTAGAGATGGGCATTACTTTACTTGCTCATGCATCTATGCCACTCAAGTTTTGGGATGAAGCCTTCCTAACCGCAGTCTTTCTTATCAATCGGTTGCCCTCGCAGGTCTTAGATGGTGACACCCCTCTCCATCGCCTCTACAAACAGAAACCCGACTATACCTTCCTTTGCACTTTTGGTTGTGCAGTATGGCCCAATTTACGTCCGTATAATACTAGAAAGCTCCAATTCCGTTCCAAACGCTGTGTTTTTATTGGTTACAGCAACTCACATAAGGGGTTCAAGTGTCTAGATCCCAAGGAAGGGCGGGTCTACATCTCAAGAGATGTTGTCTTTGATGAGACTGTTTTTCCGTTTGCCACTCTGCACCCAAATGCCGGTGCACGACTTCGCGCCGAGCTCCAGATTCTTCCCGATGTTCTTCATAATCCATCCACTGCTTTTGGGGATGCACATATATTTGACCAACATCTGATGTCTCCTAACCCCGCTAATATTTCTTCAAGCTCATGTGATCCCGTGCAGGGTGCAGAAAAAAATTCGGCTGACAATGGTGCAAGAATCGGCGCTCATCTTCATCTAGGCGCTTCACATTTCATGTGTTCCCCTCGTGGGAGCAGCGCGCCGATCGATGTCGATCCACCTGCAGCTGACAGCGGATCAGATCCGCCATCATCTCCGGGATCCACGTCGTCAGGTGGCGGTCAGGCCGTGTCGGGGGACAGCGCGGCTCCCTCGCCACCGCGTGCAGGATCTTCTGCGCGCGCATCGCCGTTGCCCGTCTCTGCTGGAGGCGGCTCGTCGGCATAGGCAGATCCGGCGACAGGGGGGCAGCAGCAGGACTTGCCGCCTGGATCAACTGCGCCAGAAGAAGGATCCGGTGCGACACAAGAAGCTGTGGTCGCGCCTGAACCGCAGAGGCCAACTACTCTGTCTCAGCATGGCATTGTGAAGCCAAAACAATACACGGACGGTACCGTGCGATGGAGTATGCTTGCTGCTTCATCAAGTGAAGAACCGCCCAATGTTGATGAAGCTCTCAAGGATCGTAGATGGGTAGCTGCCATGGATTCTGAACATCAGGCGTTACTCAAGAACAAGACATGGCACCTAGTACCACCACCTAGAGGTAAAAATATCATTGATTGCAAGTGGGTTTACAAGGTGAAACGCAAGGCAGATGGTTCGGTGGATCGCTACAAGGCACGACTAGTTGCAAAAGGATTCAAGCAGCGATATGGAATAGACTATGAAGACACTTTCAGTCCCGTAGTCAAAGCTGCAACTATTCGGTTGGTCCTTTCTCTTGCTATGACAAAAGGTTGGGTACTAAGGCAACTAGATGTCCAGAACGCTTTTCTTCATGGAATCCCGAATGAAGAAGTGTACATGAGGCAACCGCCTGGTTATGAAGATAAGTCACATCCTTGGTATGTTTGCAAGCTTGATAAGGCGCTTTATGGCTTGAAACAAGCCCCTCGGGCATGGTATGCAAGACTTTGCGCCAAGTTAGAATCGTTGAGGTTCATATCATCAAAGGCAGATACATCGTTATTCTTTTATAACAAGGGCAATGTTACTGTTTTTGTTCTTGTATATGTAGATGACATAATTGTGGCAAGTTCATCACCCGAGGCGACCAAGGCATTGCTTTCTGACCTTCAGGAGGAGTTTGCTTTAAAAGATCTAGGCGATCTGCACTACTTCTTGGGGATTGAGGTAAAGAAAGTTAACAATGCTTTAGTTCTTTCTCAATCAAGATATGCAGCCGATATTTTGGCACGGTCTGGGATGAGCAAATGCAAGGCTATTGACACACCCCTCTCTAACACCGAGAAACTCAGTGTCTATGAAGGGGCAGCGTTGGGACCGGCTGACACCACCAGGTACAGAAGCATGGTGGGTGCACTTCAGTACCTAACACTCACCAAACCAGATCTATGTTTTGCTGTAAACAAGGTATGTCAGTTTTTGCATGCACCAACCACAGCCCACTGGAGTGCAGTCAAACGTATCCTACGGTATGTGCAAGGAACGCGAAGCTTTGGGCTTCGAATCAGTCCTTCAAGGAGCATGGTGGTCAGTGCTTTTTCCGATGCCGATTGGGCTGGTTGTGTTGATGATAGAAGATCAACCGGTGGATTTGCAGTGTATCTTGGAGAAAATTTAATATCATGGAGTGCTAGGAAACAGGCAACAGTATCTCGTTCAAGTACTGAAGCTGAGTATAAATCACTAGCAAATGCCACTGCAGAGATGATTTGGGTTCAGAAATTACTTACTGAACTCAGAATACCTCATCCGCCTATGGCACGGTTGTGGTGTGACAACCTTGGTGCCAAATATCTCTCGGCTAACCCTGTGTTTCATGCTCGCACTAAACACATTGAGATTGACTTTCATTTTGTTAGGGAAAGGGTAGCCAAGAAACATCTTGAGATTCGGTTCATCAGCACAAAGGATCAAGTTGCAGATGGATTCACCAAACCTCTTCCTCGTGTGAAACTTAGAGAGTTTAGGAACAATCTCAACCTTGTATGTGGCCGAGATTGAGGAGGAGTGTTAAGATATTTGATATAGTTGTGTCTAGGTTCGTTGTATTATAGATATGGTTAGTTCCTAGATTATAGCATTGATGTATATCTGTTGATATCTTTCCATGTTGTAACCAACTCTTGTACATGCCACAGCCAGGGGGCTATTCCCCGGCCTATATAACAAGGAACCGAGGGCTAGGCAATGCACCTCGTTAACTAATCTTTACAAAAAGCTCCTTCGTTAATATTATTAACAACCACATAATATTTCCCGTCTTTAAATTTTCAACGACCACATAATATGTGGTCGTTGATACTAGACTAATAGCGACCACATTATAGTGACAACGACCACATTTTTCATTGTTGATATTTTTGCACCATCTACCATGAGGAATAATTATGTTGATTTATATTGATATTTTTTTTCACATTGCTTACTTATTACACCAACCACAAGTAGGCAGTAGGCACCAGATGTTACACATTTTCCACAGTAGAAGAATAGTAATCAATTAATAGATAAACTCGTAATAGGAAGCAAATCTTATTGATACATAGGGTCATAACAAGTTGCACCAGCTCGTGCGTGCCATGAAACAAGACTGACAGTGGCACTTTCCCAAGCCACTTACTCCATATCATTGGTCAATGACACATGTGCTCTACGTTTGTAGTAGGGGTTATAAATGAAGGTGTAACAAAGTGTGAGTGGCTATTAGTGGTGATGTGGGATTGTATGAGCTCATACAAATAACTGTATGAGCTACACCTGCATATCATAATGCCAAAAGCCACTTTTCAATTTGTACCTTTGGGACAACCAATATAAATATCACAGATACAAAGGGACGACAGTGCATCCGCCAGCCTATAAGTAGCTACAGGTTCTTCTCTTGATATGCCTTAACGGCTGAAAATTGTGAAAGTTCGTTGTGTGCATATCATTTGGCTACCAAAACAAAAATGAGATATCAAAGTGGTGTTTATGGGTCGTGTTCTTGGGAGTAAGATGCAATAGAAATTTTGCTTGAGGACATTCATGTTCGCATACACCTTCTTTGTTTAAGTAAGAATGCCAAGAACCAAAGAGTTGTTTCATATATCGGTGACACAGAGCAATGTTCCCAGTGGGTGCTTGCTTCAGAAGCGGTGTTTTCTCAGATTATAATGCTCAACTGGATTTGAAATTAGTGTTCGGGACTCTAAAAGAAATCAAATGGAATTGACACAGTCGTATAAATTTTTTGGATCTACTACTTTGGTTTTAGTTGTTTCTCCATCAAAAGTCGTTTGAAAAATTCAATTGTCAGGTATAAGAAATTTCAACCGTTATCCTTGATAAGATCATTTCAAATAAAACAATTTGTCAAGTAAATTTTCAATAACCTTGTGAGGACTATAACTTTTGTTTTGATCATTTTCTCTATCCGAGGTCATTTGGCAGATTTGAACTTCATTATGTCTTGTTGTCTATTCAGTGTTAATTTGTAGGGGCGGCTGATAATACCAGCACCCATTACAAATCTATTTCCATGAGATCTACAACTATAGCATTTTCTAAATAAACACATGAATGGGGAGTGAGCATGATACTAGGCACTCCTTAGTTGCACAAGTAGACAACATACTAGCTTGGTTTGAGCCTATGCATTTAATCAACATGTCAATGCCTCTTTTTGATTTTATGTATTTATGATAAAGTCAAATAAACTATATTGACTAAATTTGAGCTTGATGTGTTGCACCTGGGCTTGCACCCTAATGCCCTAATTGACACCTAGTGGGCCCCACTATGTTGTATACAGACTTGGCAACACATGTATACATGTATAGATACCCAAGGAGTACAATAGAAAATAGAAATAGGGGATAAAATAGAAAAAGGCAATAGCCCAGCGCCATAGCCGGCCCGAGCTAGCGGCCCAACACTTCCACATGTGTGTGCACAGCCGCGTGGCCCAACTCGCCCACCTGCCAACCGAGCAGTAGCAGCAGCACACAGGACGCCCGCTCTCCCACAGAACGGAATGCTGACAAGTAGACCCATGGGACCCCGAATGGCATTCCCTACCTTTCACTCCCCTCTCTCCTTTACATGCCGAGGAAGAGAGGCCCACCGGCACTCTGTGGCAACTGAAGCCTCGCACTTAAACTAGGAAGAGGGGGAGAAGGGAGAGTGACCAAGCTCGCCAGAGCGCCGCAAGAGTCGCAAGAGCGGAGGACTCCAACCCCGATCGTCTGCACCGACGCTGCGGATCTCCATAAATGACCTCAACTCACTACAGCATCTTCTCGGCACCGCACCACTACCTTTCCAACTCGACACCGCAGTGAGCACCCTGACCTGCTTGATCGCCACCGTCATGCACGCCACGGATAGGCATTCGTATCGTCACAATGCAACTTGCAGTATTATATAATCTACAAAATATTTAACTGTGTTTGTTCCATATTCACTTTGCCTCTTTGAACGGTTTACAAGCATAATTCAAATTTACACTAGAGGTAAATTGTAAGACACGGTACGGTGGTATACTGGTATGTCTAGTTTGTAGTTGCCAGAAACTCTGTCTCCTGGATGTCTCATGTCACTTTGTGGCTCTAAGCAAACAATACTTAATCCTAGTTCTTGAAGAAAGCTGAGACAATAATCATGATCTCTTCATTTTTTCTCATAAATTACAAGTGCTGGGGATAAAATGATCTGTCAGCACTGCACTCCTTAGTTCTGATGGTCAAGAACTCGACACTCCAAAGCTGAACGGCTGAAGTAGATCATCCCACCCACGTGTTTTTGCTAAAATAGATTAAAAATGGTTGTCTTGGGGCAACAGGGAATAATAGTACTCGCCTTTCAAAGCAACAGAGAGATGGTCACACTCCAGATGCATCCCATTCCTCAACAGTTTGTATATGCCTCGGCATACATGCTCTCCCAACTGTGCCTTTCCTGTGATGGAATATTGGGCCATTATAGGATTATATGGTTCCATATATATAAGGTGCGTAGAACCACTTGCTCACTTATAGCAACTTGTATTAAAGGAATGGGTTAATTTGGTTATTAACTCATATTTATATCTTTTCTCCACACAATTGCATATTTATTTATGATCAATTGTAGGGGTAGCTGTTACCGGTTTTTGACGGACGACTGCAATACCATACAATAGGCTCCCCTACTCGCATATAGAAAGACAAGGCGGTCAGGGAGCAACAATACATTATCATGTCGACAGAGCTTTAGGCATACATATTCAAAATTCCCATGTTCGCACATAATTTTTAGGTGCTGTTGTCGCCATGTCCATGCAGAACGACCCCGCCCTTTGGCCTTGTATGTGCTGCAGTTACCTGTGTTACTCGCTGTCCGCATTTCTCCTACCATTGCAAAACCGTGAGGCAACATTGTTGGCTGTCTCGACTGTGTCAACCGGCACTACTCCACAACCAGCAAGTGCTCAGCCAACTGCAATCCGAACTCCCATGCTAGTAATTCAGAACCGAGCTCCCGTCAGCTCCAGCAGAACCGACAGAGATACAAGCGACACGCATACGTAGCTGCGAACCCATATCTGCCATGAAGTAGTCGATCGGACAGGGCACAGTTGCAAGCACATGCTGGCTGCTGCCCAGTCCCGCCAGCTCAGCCGCCTGCAACATAATACATAGATGGTTGTGATAGCCAAAGAATACTCAGACTGCAGTGCGCTCAACTGCTGGCTCATGGACATAGATAGATGAAAACGGGTGGAAGGGGACACACAAAATAGCTACAGCACAAATAAATTCATATATTTATTTTTTAAATGTAGTTGGATGGAGCCAATTTATATAAAAATTATAGAGCTCGAACAAATCTAAAACTTTGTAGTCGATAATTTTTTTGTTTGAGATCAGCTTGGTTTCGAAATATATAACTTAATAATTCTTAGACTTTATATTTCAGGTTCTGAATTTTTTGCATTGAACTTTTTCTTCATTTATGATTTTTTTTATGAGTCAGAATATTAACAATAAGCTTCGAACATATTAGCACAATTAAAAAGGCACCATATAGTCAGGCACATGTGACTATGTGGTGTGGTGGTGGAGGATGCAACGTGTCAGGCAAGAGTGGCTGCATTTCTTAAAAACAAGTGATAGATAAATTTTCGAGTCATGAACAACGCTCTAGCCTTTTGAGCCACATTAAAAATATGTTTATTCAAAAATTGTGAAATGTATCTTAGAGATAGTTGAATTAAGTCAATCATCCCTAAAAGTTAATTTTCATGTTTGGTTGTCTTGTAAAATTCTGAAAATTAAAGTTAATTTTCATGTTTGGTTGTCTTGTAAAATTCTGAAAAATTAATTTTAGGGATGGTTGAATTAATTGAATCACGCTTGAAAATCAAATTTTCAAGGATGATTGTGTCTTGTGGCTTTGAATCCCAGTTACTGCAATTATTCAAATCAAGTGAAATATAGATCTTGTGCGTCCTGGTCGATCCCTCTGGCCTTCGTGCCACATTAAAAATATCTTTTCATAATTTTATTAGACTTTAAATTATTTTAAGAAAAATCTAAAACATATTTTTGGGATAGTTGAATGAAGTCAACAGGGTGCACATGCTAGATAATTGGTCCATAAGGGACTTTGCATTTCCCCAAAATCAGTTTTGTGAACCATATCTTATTTTCAAATTCCACATCTCTGAGCTTTAAAATGAATTTAAAGAAATGCCAGTCATTAATTCCTAAGCAATGACTGACATGTGCCTCTTCATAGCTTAAATAACCATTCACATGAAGGCATTTATTTTTATGGATACAAATGTAGATGGATGGTACAGCGTAATGGAAGAAGAGTGTTGTCGATGGAATTTTTGTCTACTATTGGTGGAATGTGTGGAAGGAGAGGAATAGGAGACAATTCCAACAGAAGACTCTCACGGCCTTTCAAGTGGCAGCACTCTGTAAAAAAGATGTAATGCAGTATACATTAGCTTGGGGGCAAGGGGCGATAGAGGGTGGTCAGTAGTTTTTTCCAATCACTTGTTCTCTCTCTTGTACAGCTAGGTTGCTCCGGTATATAGGTCTTGGCAACAGTGGTCGGCTTTCTTTCCGGTTTTGTGTTTTTTTTTTTTTTTGATCCAGTTGCTTTTGGGTGGCCTTGCCCACCACCTACCGAGTTGTAAAGGGGTTGTAAACAGTTTGCCTTTATTTTCCTTTTCATCATCTAATATAAAATGCGATAAAGTTTTTGTCGCCCTTTCTAAAAAAACGAATGTGCATTGCAAAAATTAATGTTGAAGGAAACAATAAGAGCACAATTACGATATAAATAAATATTTACGACACTGGCTTTCTGGAAACAAGTTTGCTGTGGTCAATTGGTCATCATGGCCACCCTGCGGACGGCATGTGGCAGCCTCTGGACAAGGGTTACGTGAGCGATTGGTACAGTGTAACAGGCCCGTTGCGATCTCCAGCAATTGCTACATGTGGCAGGCCTTGCATAGTAATAGCAATTACATAGTCACCCCTTGTTTTGCACGTCACACTACTTGCATCTGTACGCATTATAACCTATAAATAACCACAGGCTTGTCTTTTCTCGTGTCATTTGCTCTATTTCTGTATACTAGCGTGTGCTAGCAGGTATATAACTAGAACGGTTTGGACCATTCTGCTAGTCTTTGTATCTCAAATAAACATAGGCAGATACACCGTTTTTTCAGAGAAAACTAAAAACATAAAAGTAGAAATAATTTGAGAAGGCAGGATCAGATTTTGTGAGCGGCATGCGTGTTACACATTTATTCCTTTCGGCAGATGGATTTCGCTGGGAGTAAGTGCTTCCACGCACCCTAGGAGAATGACATTGCGCAACCACATCGTCCATTGCGCCTGAGCCATCAGCCTCATCATTCTCGTCAAATCTTAAGAAATCTCAGCATCCGATTCACATGACCTCTTCGGCTACACATTCAACTAATGGAATGAGATTTTCCAACTTGTGGCATGCCTTGTGCAGTCCTAGCAATCACATAGTCGCCGCTAGTTTTTTGTATCACATGGCAGCGACTGCTTCGCTCAAAGTTGTCATAGTTCCTCATACCTCCCAAGGCTACTGCTACGGTCTAGTGGAGATTCAAAATAGCATGACTGAATGCAAAGCACCAGGCCACCCACCTGGGTAAAACCAATTATATATTATCGCCTTGCCTTTTCAAAGTGTAGTTGTGATTTTGTATACTATACTATGACACACTAGAGATAGAAGCAAACCAAACTACTATGAACGATATATATATCTCCATAAAGATGTGGTTCTCAGTTTTATTTGTGGTTCTCCATCATTACCATTGTGTTGTAGGACAGAACACTGAGAGTAAATTTCATTTAATTCACCATGTGGCCTCGTTCTTAGACTATTGTCACTCAAGAATAATGTGTTCAACTACAACTTTTGTTTTTCAGTTTTCTTATACGCTGAGTAGAGCTGGAATTGTGAGGGATATTTTGTGAACCAATCAAATAGAGAACTCGTATAGAAGTATATTTGTTGGGGTGGCGCCGGATGTTGGGCACCCCTCGCCCAGCGCGGAAGCTGCAAGGGTGCTGAGATCCGGAAGCTACGCGCCTGGTGCCTTGAGGAAGCTGATGACTCAGAGACGTGCGGAAGCTGCCGCAGCAGGCAACTGACCTGCGAAAGCTGTAGTCCTGACTGACTTGCGGAAGCTATTGTCGTGACTATCGTGCGGAAGTTGTTATAACGACTGATGTGTGGAAGCTACGAGCGCGGGTGGTGTACGGAAGAGGAAAGCACTGTCGCGCTCTAAAACCTTCCGCGTGCTGCGTGCACAAGTCATGGATGGATGTTGTTCTGTCACGGTTTTCCGTTAGCCGAGCGCGTAAGCCGCCCCGAGTAATGTCTCTTGTTCTTGTTTGTTGGTGTGTGCTGAGGCCCAGCTCGGGCCGCTGGTAGGTCATCTTCCGTGATCCGCCAAGTTGGGCCGTCCAAAGGGTTGGTGGGCTGGAGAGGAACCGCCATGGAATACGAAAGACTTTTCTACCCTTCAATCAGAGGCATCGCCCGAGGAGTATAGCGCCGCGCGTGTGAAGGGTATTTATCTAAGTCTAAACTATTATAAATAGATCCCCACGGGCATCATGTAAAAGGATTGACTCTGAGATGAATGGAGATGATTATTCCGCTCTTTGTCTCTGCAAGCTTCCAATTATTACTTTTCGTTATTTACTTCGAGTTCCAGCGTTCGGTGTTGAGTAGTTGGAGGAACACCAACCATATTTAAGATATATATACTGCATATGGATATCAATGATGATATGTGGCAGTGCTGGTACGTCACACTCCTTGTCCTGTACTAGACCAAACAAGGTAGCTGGTTGTCGCTGTTGGGTTTAGTCGCACATCGGTAATTGATGGTGGATGAGCGCAACATATAAGACTAGTCTTTTGGGAGTTAAGACTGAGGTATTCCGCTAGGCAACATATAAGCTCTGGTGGATCTGGGCCCGATGGGCCGTCGACCTGTGGACGCGCGAGCCGGGCCGGATTCCGCTGCACAATCTAACAAGTGGTACCAGAGCCTATGGTCGAAAAACCTGAAAAATCTCAATGGTCACATGGTGACGGGGCAGCCCGTTAACCTCTCCGAGGTCACACGGATACACGGAGTTGTGCGTGTGATATGAGCGTTGGACTTGGCGCCTGAAATGGTATCAAAACCCATGGTCGAAAAACCTGAAAAATCCCAATGGTCACATGGTGACGAGGGAGCCCGTTAACTTCTCGGAGGTCACACGGATACACGGAGTTGTATGTGTGATATGAGCAGTAGCGGATCCAGAAACCGACCACAGGGGGTGCTAAACAATATTACAAGGTGAAAACTTATACTAACTATGTGCTAATAATAGATAAAAACATAAAAATTATACTAATTATATACTAATAATAGACAAAAATATAAAAAATACACTAACTATATACTAATTATAGATAAAAATGAAGACATGTTACGTGTTTATTTGGCCACCGGGAGGGGCTGCAGCACCCCCAGCCCTCCCGTGAATCCGCCACGGCATATGAGCGTTGGACTTGGGGCCTGGAAAACTTCTTCCGGAGATCACACGGTGTAGTGTGATGTGAAGAGTTGGGCCTAATGTGTGGCGGGAAAAGATTGTTGGGTTTAGTCCCACATCCGTAATTGATGGTGGAGTACCGCAACATATAAGACTAGTCTTTTGGGTTAAATTAAGCTTAAGGCCTGGATATATATTGTGGGCTCCGGTGAACCTAGACCCGAGAGGCTGTGGGCTTGTGGATGCGTGAGCCGGGCCTTATTCCGCTGCACAGTAACAATAACTCGTTTTCATTTTCATTTCGGGTAATAACAAAGAAGTGTTCTCTATCTTGCCTTGTCGTACGTGTTGGCTTCTTAGTACTTAACCACCGCTGGTTTTGCCCATCACATGGCCGCGTCTGCTAAACACAAAGTCGACAAATTTCCTCGTACGTCCCATGGCTAGTGCTACGGTTCAGTGGAGATTCAAAATAACAAGACTGAACAAAAAGCTCCAGGGATCGTATGCTTTTAAAAATTTAAAAGGAGGGGAAACCTCCTCTTCTAAAAAAACAAAAAACTCCAAGCCACCGCTTTGCGAGCAACCAAAACCAATTATGCATTTTAGCCTTGGCTTTTCAGACAGTTTAGAACATGAGTACTACTGTGAACCACTGTAGTTGGAGGCAAACTGACAGCTATGCTTTGGTTGACATATATGTCCCCAAAAGATTTGGTCCTCAGTTTTATTTGTGGTTTTTCATCATTTCTAGTGTGCTGTATGACAGAACAGAGGACACTGCATTGATTCTGGGACAGCACGTATTCACTAGTTGGAAAACAATCTAACTGGGACAGTGCAGGTGCTGCCAGGCTCCTGGCGGCCAACGCCACTGCTGTGACCTGGGACAGCACGTAGCTACTGCCGCATGGGCGCTGAACACCACCAGGGGCCTGTGGTCATGACTGCACCTGTACAACGGCTGCTGGAGTGGGTCGGTGGCCACGCAACGTCAGGGTCGGTGGCCACGCAGTATGGTGGTATGCAGTAGCTGATGCAGATCACACAGTACCTGCTGGCATGACATGGCAGAGCTTTCCAGATAGAACATCGGCTTTGTTGAGATGGTCACCATCACTCATGCCATTCTAGCCACTTCCATTCGAAAGACTGTCACAAGAAATCGTGGTATAGCACCAGTACGTAGCTCACGGTGGAGTCTTGGACACCTAGTCAGGCATATCTTAATTCTATACCTTGCACTATAGGAGGCCGAGTGTTTTTACACCCGGCAAAGAGCCCTTTGCCACTCGCCAACAGTTTTACCGGCGAAAGGACTTTGCTGAGTGCTTTTTATCGGGGTACTCTGCAAAATATAAAACAAATCTGCTGAGTGTATATTTTCGGCCGAGTGCTTTTTGTTTTTTTTAATTTGCCGAGTGCTTTTTTATTTTTTAATAAAAATTAGGCATTCGGTAAAATCTGACGTCAAGTGGCCGTCGTCACGGGCCGGCCACCTTTTGCCGAGTGGCTACTTTGTGGAGTGCCATGAGTGCCGGGCTTTGTGGAGTGCAATATTTTGCCGAGTGTCCCGAAGTCTGAAACACTTGGCAAAGTCCGGTTTCCAGTAGTGTTAAATTATATTCTGGAAAGCTTCAAACTGGCAGCTGAGCGTGTGAGCGCGAGGGTTCAGTACGTACATAACTGGATATACTGGGTGCAACAGCTTTTGCTCGGCCGTGCTGTCATCCTACTCATTCACGCTGCTTTCTCCATGTATATGCCAGTGCTGCAGCTTCTTGCGACGCCCACTGCCAGCCGGACGACACCTGAGGAGACGGTCGTGTTCCCTTTCTCTCTGGATGTGCTTGGCTTTGGCGTTGATCGATTGGTCCTCGATGGTGGCAGGTGCCTAGGTTGGTAGTTGTAGTACCAGCCTTGGTCTTGTGTTACCGCAAACGAGCGCCAACATGCCGTCCTCATCAACACCCAAAAGCTGCAACAGTGCCAATTAGTTTATGACAAAACTAAACATCCAAAACATTTGAAATAATATAAAGATTTCAGGAATATATTAGGATGTAGGAGGGACATCGATGTCACAACCAAACCTGTCAATTTTCTTTTCTTTTTTTTTTTTTATCGAATACGCACGAGAATGTGCGTATCTTTGTATTAGAAGAAAGCAAATGTCTTAGAAGAAATTACAAAAAGCCGTTACAGGCGAGCAAAGCAAAGCATCAAAAGGATTACATTGCTGAAACAAACCAAAAACATTCTACCATTCTATCGCGGTCGACGATGTCATCAGAAACTCCGTTCAGAGAGCTGTCGAAGACCCGCTGCGCCGGCTTGGATCCATCGGTCTGCTTCAAGTCTGATGAGTTGAAGCACTTCTTGGATCGATAACGTTGCTCCTCTAAAGCAACGCGCGTTCCGTTCCTTCCATAATTGCCAGGAGATCAACGCGAATAGGCTATCGATTCCTTTCCTGTGACCTGGTGCCAAGGAACGCAACCTTCGCCACCAAGAGATGGTCGAACGTGCATGAGCTGGAGTCATCAAGTTGAGCGCCTGGAGGGCATGAAACCAAATTTCTCTGGAGAACGGGCAAGCTGCGAGAATATGATCGATGGTCTCATCTGCTTGATCGCAGAGAAAACATTTGGTGTGCGTAGGCAAGCCATGTCGATGTCTACGGTCCGCCGTCCAGTGCCTGCGACGCAGTGCCAGCCAAAGAAAAATTTTGATCTTCAACGGCGCCCAAGATTTCCAAATCAATTTGTGTCCGTTGAAACTGACAGAGCCGAGGTGGAGCATGTCATATGCAGACTTAGCGGTGTATGTGCCGTGTGCTGTCCATCTCCAAACGATCCTGTCCGGCTGATCATTGAGTTGGATGTTGGCGGTGGCATTCCAGAGGTAGACGAAATCGGTGATAGCCTGGGTGGACATGGCGGCGTTGTAACCTTGTGTCCAGCCTCGATTGTGAAGGCCCTGTTGCACTGTCAATCGGCGCTTAGTTTGAGTAGGGACTAGCGCATAGACACATGGTGCAAGGTCATTTGGGCTGCGGCCATCAATCCATGAATCCTCCCAAAAAAGAGTCTTGTGCCCATTCCCGACGATCTTGATGGTGGAAGCCTTGAAGAAGGCCTGCACTTCCCGGCATGTTTTGATCGGGAGTTCACTCCAGGCTCTTGAATCATCTGTGTGCTGCAACCAAAGCCATCTCACTTGGAGAGCATAGCCAACTAGCTTGATGTCTGAAATTCCCAGGCCACCCAAATGTGTAGGATGGCAGCAAGTAGGCCAGGCAACCATGCACTTGCCTTGCACAGATTGATCTGAGCCAGCCCAAAAGAACTTTCTGCAAACTGAATCGATTTCTTTCCTCGCCCAAGCTGGTAAATTTTCTGCCATCATAGCATAAATAGGAACCGACCGCAGCACCGATTTGATCCATACTAGACCGCCGCTCCTCGCCATCAGTGATCCTTGACATGGAGGAAGCTTCCTCGCAACTTGCTCGACGGTTGCTTGGAAGGATGATTTTGGTATGCGCTGCGTGCTTAGTGGCAGTCCCAAATATTTGAGTGGAAAATTCTGAACTTGGCAGCCTAGAATCGAGACAATCTCATCCATCTTGTCCTCGCCCCCGAATATATTCGTTACTGAGCACTTGGCCATATTTGTAAGAAGTCCAGAAGCCTCACCAAACCTGTCAATTTTCCTTTTATACCTCCCATGCCCAATGCTCAGAGCCTAAAAAAATTGAAATGCAGGACAGCGTAGATGAATGGAAAGCACTCAATGACATCGAGGTATATGTGATAACATTGGTTTGTTAGATGGTCAGGTTGTAGTTTTGGAAAATACTACAATTTCTGCAGGTAGAAAAAATGCGACAGCACTTACATAGAGTGTTTGAGAACAGAGGATCGTAAGTAACAATCATTACACAAGGATCCTCCCCATTACCTCATTCACTTACCTTGATACCAACTAGCACCATTTAAAAATTCACAGTCCCTGCTGCTTGCTGACAAGCGGTGTTAGAACTTCGATCTTAGGATTCAGTCCCTGTCCAGCAGTACAAATCAAAATTCAAAATGTTCCTGCAAAAAGCAGTCGAATCACAGAGCCATGCATCCTGAGATCTACCGTTTCCATGTATTGATGAGTTGATTACCAGTAAAAATGCAAAATGATTTCTAATAAACAGTGAGGACCTTTTTGTTTGCGCGTCCCAAACCAGCACTTCTGTTCTGCTCTCCATCAGCAGCCCTAGCTCAAGTGGGTTGCTCACCGACAAAATGACCATTTCTTATCAAATAGAAGCTTAAAATATTGATTTATATATTTATCCTTGTACAAAATTTACTCTTGAGGTAAATAACTACTAAAAGTTCTTTAAAAACGGTACTAAAAACAAAGAATGTTTAGCAAAATTAATTGAAGTTTCACACTTATTTGAAACAAAACAAAACTGGACTGTTTTTTCTGTTTCCTTCGAGAAATTATGATGATGAACTATTTATTATGGTATATATTTCTGTTTCCTTTTAGAAAAAAAGTATCAGCATTTAACAGGATGCATGTGGAAAACTTGATATCTTATCCGTGGCTAGTGCCACCAATACCTGTTGCGGTAAAGTCTCCGACCCTGCTATAGAACAGGACAATATCACTGTTGTAGATAATGGATGTTAGCCCAAAACTTGCCTGTCTCCTGAACCCAAAGTCCTACTTGTCCATGGGAATAGTACTATGAACTACTATTCGTTCATACTAGTTCTCCTAGTTCTGATACAGGGGCTTATATATCGCCCAGCCGAGGCCCACTCCGGACAGCTAACAACATCAGTTACAGCTATTCTCTAACCAACACCACACAACTATCGACCAACTATGTCTAACTGCCTCAGCCATTTGCTGTGTCACCTTCCTTGCTATATGCCCAACAGTACCCTGCTTGTTGTTCTGGACACATATGCACATTGATTTGACCCATCTACTGTGTCATCGCCGAGTGAGTTGCCTCTAAAAATGGCTTATGCACTAGTGTCAAATGCTTATGGAATGATCTGGTTCAGACACCCGCATCGTGTGGCTCCGTCCCAACCTTTTTGAGGTGACATCCATGCATTGTGATACTTGAGGAGAAGACATGATTCCTGCATACCTTCTATTCCTATACATACTGCTTCAGAACCATTGCCCACCAGATATTTGTAGTTTTCATGCTGCTACCTCTGACTTCTGTGGGTTTGTGTCACTGTCTGGCTATAAACTATCGCACACAAACGAAAATAAGGTTGCAGAGAACATGACATGAAGAAAGACTGCGGACTAAATAAAACGTCCATATGACATATATGGGGAGACATGATGCAAGTCATGCATCTATATGGTGTCCTGTTTTCTTATCATTTTTAGCAACTCTTGTGTTCTCCTTTATATACTAGTGCAGAAACAAATGAAACATTTCGAAATAAAAAGGTAAAATATAGTGCAAATTTCTCTCTGTCGGCAGTACACAAGTAATTACTGCTACATTGTGGCGGGCGCTGCGTTTAGTTACTGCAATCGATATCGATCTCCGTGCTGCCTGCACAGAAGTTGTTATAACTCTGATCGTTGGAATCGGCAACAGTCCTGCACAAGAAGATAAAGGTCTTGTTTCTTCAATCAAAGAATCAATTGAACCACAACACGATGCATGCTGCAATCTCACATCCATTTTAAATGATGAGTTGAAAGCATGTCAAAATGGCACATTATTACTGATAGCTCCACATATGTCCCCTTTCCTTGTGCATCAATAACACAATGGTAAGTTCTGTTTTCAATCAGTAGCCCCTGCATAAGAGGCTAATAATTATGGTGGGCTAATTATTGTATGCTTGAACTATATTGAAAATTTCATCCTCATTGGATTCATGCTTGAACTGTAGTGAAATGCTCCTACCCACCGTAGGTTTCCACGGTCGAATCATAGAGTTATGCACCCTGCTATCCAACATAACTAAGTATTAGGATGCTTGCTTCCATTAAGACTGCAAAATTTCAAGTAGCATTTTGTTGTCGCGAAAGACAATTACCATGCTGCTTGCAGCAATGCAGAGTATCTCCAGAATGACATGCCCAATTTCTAGATGCATCCCAATCCTACTCTGATGCACAACTTGTCAGCATGTAAGATTGAATGCCAACCAAATATTTAGCTGGTAAAGAAGTTCCCATGCAGGTGATAGTATTTATTTTTTTGACCGAAACGGTCGGGAGTCCCCGACCTTCTATTTTTTTTCTTTTTCAATTGAATAAAAGAATGGGTACAAAGAAAAGGTTTACAAGGCTTTAAGCCCAAAGCAAAAAGAAGAGGCTATTACAAGAAGCTATCTCTCCAGACACTGATGAGGGTTTTCTTCGGAGCTTTTGATTTGATACAAACCAAAGCTAATTCACTTTTGAAGTGATGTTTCCAACTTTCTATGCTCCTTGTCCCATTGTGAAAAATGATCTTGTTTCGAATGGACCATAAGCTCCAGCAGGCAGTTATTAAGATCTCTCTGAAGAACATTTTGTTGAAGGTGTTTCTAGCATTGATGATCATATCAAAAGGTGGTAGGTTCAGGTTCCAATTGATTGGAATAGTAGCCCAGCAGCTTCTACTGAAACTGCACTCGAAGAACAGGTGAAAGCAAGTTTCTTCAACACTATTGCTGCACAGAACACAGGTATAATCGTCTAGCTGCATTTGCTTTCTTCGAGAATGTTTCTTGTGTTCAACCTGTCCCTGATCAAGAGCCGAAGAAAATTTTTTGATTGCCCAGTTGCTTGAGGCCCAGGTCCACTTAAATAAAGGAGTAGCAGCAGCATCATCTGTCATTGCATCACAGGCTTTCTTGCTAGTATACTGTTGGGATCCCCACTTGTAGTTCCAAGTATCCTGAACATGTTCATTCCAGTTGTAGTTTTCCTCTAGCTGGTTCAATTCATCTAGCTGTTCTATGGCTATGATTGAGAGAGTTGGACTAAAAACCCTGTCTAGTTGATGATTGAGAAAAAAATCTGATAGAGCATTTAGGCTTTCTAGCAAAAGAGAAAAGCTGTGGATACTTATCTTTGAGAGGTTGATCTATCCAGATGTTAGCCCAGAATAACACAGAGTTGCCTCTACTAGGTCTGCAGATGCTGATGCTTTGAAATTTTGGGAACAGCTTCATTAAGTCTCTCCACCAAAAAGAACCCACTTTGGAGATCTTCCTTGTGGTGGGGTGTTTTCATTTAGGTAAAGTTTAGACCAAGTCGAGAAACCCAAGGAGTATCCGAATTATTGTAAAACTTGTCTAGATGCTTCATGAGCAGGGCATCATTTTGTCTTTCTATGTTGATTATCCCAAGCCCACCATCCTTTTTTGATTTACAAGCCTCTTCCCAAGCAACTAAAGCTTTCCCCCGTAGTTAAGATCTCCCTTGTTCCAAAGGCAGGCTTTTCGGCTTTATCAATTCTGTCTATGATCTGTGAGGGCAATTTGAGGCAACACATGTAAAATGTAGGTAGGGCAGAGAAAACTGAGTTGACCAATATAAGTCTTCCATTATAACTCAACATTTTGTTGATTCCTGTCAGTCTTCTTTCAACCTTACTGACCAGGGGTGTGTAGTCAAGCACAGTAGGTTTGGTTGTGCCCAATGGCAATCCAAGGTAGGTGAAGGGCATACTCCCCACCTGACAGCCAAAGGTTCTGGCTATGTGGCTGGCTCTGTCATCACTCATGTTAATGGGTACCAGGAAGGATTTAGAGAAATTGACATGTAATCCACTTGAGTCAGAGAAGGTTCTCAAAAGTCCTTTCAGGTTGAAAAGGGTATTGGCATCACCAGGCAGAATTAGCAGGGTGTCATCAGCATACTGTATTATGGGGAACTGATCTTGAAAATCATCACTTATTGGGTGTTTCAGTACACCCATATTCCAGGCCTTGTTGATTACTGTTTGGAGGAAGTCAGCAGCCAAGACAAAAAGAAGAGGGGAGAGGGGATCCCCTTGTCTGACTCCTCTCTTGCATAAGAAGGTTTTCCTAGGGCAGCTATTCAAGATGACAGAAGAAGAGCCTGAGCCAAGCAGGTTTTGGATCTAGTTCAGCCATTTTGGGTTGAAACCCTTGTGTCTTAGGATCTCAATAATGAATTGATGTTCCAATTTGTCAAAAGCCTTTTCAAAATCAAGCTTCAAGATGACAATCTCTTTCTTGGAATGGTGACGAGAGATGAAGGAATTGGAAGGACTAGGCTAGGCAGTCCTGAATTGTCCTTCCTTTGATAAATCCATACTGATTTTTGTGTACAAGTTGCTGTATGACAGGTTGCAATCTGTTTGCCAAGATTTTGGTGATGCACTTGAGGGAGTAGTTCAGGAGGGATATGGGTCTGAAATCATTTACTGTTTCTGGGTTCTCCTTTTTTGGGATTAGAGCAATCACAGAGGAGTTGATACTAGACAAATCTATGTTATTTGTGCTGAAATCCATGAACAGTCTTAGGAAATCATCTTTGATAATGGGCCAACACCTTTTGATAAACAGACCATTGAAGCCATCTGGACCAGGAGCATGCTCATTGGGTAAGTTTCTAATCACATTATTGATTTCTTCAAGGGTGAAATCAGAGCTGAGCTCTGAGAGGTCCAAGGGTGTGAGAAGGGTGCTCAGGTTATAGTGAATGTTACTAAATTCACTGACCCCCATTCTGTCTCTGAAAGCAGTCCAAAGAAGATTGGCCTTCTGTTCATGATCAGAGACTGCCATGTTGTTTGAGTCAATGAGAGAAACAATGAAGTTTTTTTTTATGTGCAGCAATAGCCATGATATAAAAAAATGGCTATTTTCATCCCCCAACTCCACCCATCTAGCAGTATTTCTTTCTCTCCAGTAAATCCTCTTGGACTCTTGTAGATTATTGAGGTGGCTAAGGGTCAACCTTCTGAAGGAGGCCTCCTGTCTAGATAGACATCTCTGCTCTTCAAGTCCATCAAGAAGGGATAGCACCCGGTTGCGCTTAAAGATTAGCTTGTTTAAGTTGGATAAGCTCTTGCTCCACTTTTTGAGCCCAGTCCTTATCTGCTTAAATTTGATTGATAAGTGTTTGGCAGCATTGGCAAAGAAAGGTGAGTTGTTCCAGTGAAGCTGCATTGTTTCTAGAAAACCTGGGTGATCAAACCAGAAACTCTCAAACCTGAACATCTTAGCTTTAGGGATGTTGTTACCAATTTGCACCACATAAGGGATGTGATCAGAGATGGGTTTCACCAGGGGCTGAACAAAGGTGGCTGGGAAATTAATTGACCAGTCCATCGAGGTGAACACCAAATCCAATTTGACCAAGAGGGGATCAGGTTGTTGATTGCTCCAGGTGTATTTTCTGCCACTAAAAGGGATGTCTGATAGGTCAAGGTCTGCTATCAGGTTATTAAACATGGCCATTTCCCCAGGGTCACCACCCAGTTTATTCCTATCTTCCACACTTCTGTACAAGTTAAAGTCACCTCCCAGGATCCAGTTGTCAAAACCAGAGGTATCCAAATTCATAAGCCAAGTAACAAAACTGAACTTTTGGTCAAAGTAGGCAGGTCCATAGATGTTGGTGACAAAGAAGACACTATTATCCATTCTACAAACTAGCTTAATAGTGATTGCATAGGAACAGACTTGCACTATGTGTCCATCAAACAAACTGCTATTCCAGACAGTTAGGAGACCACCAGCTGCACCCACCGAGGGGCTGAAGCAGAATCTGTCTAGGTTTCTATGACAGAATTTTCTGATGTAAAAATTATCAAAGGATTCTCTTTTTGTCTCCTGAATACACAGAACATGGCACGCGCTTTCTATAATTTTCTCTCTGATTCCATCCCACTTGGCTTGGGAATTGATGCCTCTTACATTCCAAAACAAAATCTTATAATTTCTATTACCAAAGGTTGTACTATCCATTAAACATTGGGATTGAGGAGAAAAGATTTGTACTGATACAACACAAATTCAGAATAATCATAGAGTAAAAGCAAGAGAATTTAACGATTAACTCGGACCAAAACAGGAGTAAGGCTGAAAGAGCCAAGAGCAGGAAGACATAACAAAACCGATGACTGATATTAAACAAAAGGGACCAAAGGTTTAGCTTGCTGGGGTTAAACAAGTTCCACCCAGTCTGATACAGCAAGTTATTAAGCCAGTACATGCACTGGTCTGGAAGACAAAAGCATAAAAAAGTTTTTCTTAAACACTCGGGGAGAGCAGGTGTGCAGATGCTCGGCGAGGGCCGACTATTCATCAATATCATCTTGGTTCAGGAGGGAGGCAGACACCGCCGAAGGCTTCATCTGAAGGAACCCCACCCCAATGCCCTGCATGACATCAGTGGTCAGATATGGGGCTGCTGGAGGGAGACTGGCAAGTGGTGCAATGTCGAGGATCTCATCGTCAGCATGTGTAGTCTTGGCTTTCTTGGCCCCCTTCTTACTCTTCTTCTTCTTGGGCTTCTTGACACCACTTGGGCCTTCAGCATTTGGGTTGCCTGTCTTGTGGGCTTCTGCAGTTTCAGCAGATTTGAATCCACCCAACTTTTCAGCCACGCGCCTACTGCGCCTGAAGAAAGCACTGTCCAACACATCTTCAACATTGGCAGTTTTCTTTTTCTTGTGCCCCGGGGTCTGAAAGATCAGGGGAGCATCTTCCAGGATGGTCAGTCTGGTTCTTCTTCTTCAGTAGCAGCAGCATTGTCAGGTTCTTCTGGGTTTGGTTCATGATTGACAACAGGAACCCCATCTTCATCTATCACCATCTCCGGATCCTCTTCAGCCTCTGGTGCAACCACTACCTCAGTGTCAGTTCCACCCTCAGCACCCTAATCCAGCAAAGGAGGGTAGGATCTGGCCAGTATGTCCATGGCATCCTCATTCAGCTGGTTGTCAGAAACATAGGCAATATAGAATAGAATGTCATAATCCCAAAGATATGAAGGAATGATGGTGGAATCATCAATATCAAGAGAAGTTAAAGATCTAAGAAAAACAGGAGATGGATTGATAGGTATGAAGTTTAGTACCTGTCTCACCAAAGAGGGCACAATCGAGATGAGAGGGTCTTCTCTAGCCACAGGTCCAATGAAAATAGAACTAGCAGAATCTCTTGGCAGAGGTAGGAAGCTGATGTTGTTGGTATTAGCAGGGCTGTTCTCTCCTCCTTCAACCTCTACTGGAGCAGTGTGCATAACCCCTCGATCATCTGGATTGATCAGCATTAGTGGAAGTTCTGAAGCTGCTTGGTTTTGGTTCTGACCAACTGGGGTCTGATCATCCACATTCATAGCTGAACCCTGTGCGCTGGCAGGAGGGGTTGGTTCTGCTCCTGAAGAATTGTTGCCCTGATCATTGCCCATCCAGCCAGGAGGTGAGGGAGAGATAGGATGCAGAGTCCCCATCACCAGCACTGCTTCCTCATCCTGTGGAACCGGGATGTCATTCTTCTTGAGGATATAGACCGGGGAGGTCCAGGAACGTCCAACAGTGGGGATCCCAGCTCCAATCCAAACATCATCAGGAATTTTGGCGTCATCATTAAGGTAAACTTTAACAATCACTCTGCCAAAATCTCTGACCCCGAACCAATCTTCCATTAATCCAAACCCAGAAACAGCTTTGGCTATGATAGAATCACATTTTAAATCATCAGGAAATCCTAGCAGCATAACCCAGGCTTCACGGTCAAGTTGAAAAGTACGAGCATTGTCGGCTTGAACATGCTTGATCAGATACATGTTGTAAGTATTGCGCAGGCGAAACATAGGACCAAGAAACTTCTCCCTTTCTAACTAAGTGTTGAATCTAACATAGGCATCACCCAGAGGACAAGGTTTCACATCAGCTAGGAGGACCCCATGGGTGTTGAGGAAATACTCATGGAGCGCCTCATCAAGATGAGCGAAGTCAGCCTCGGTCTTCTTCACCGGCGGCTGCAACTTGATGATGGCGAGATCCTCGTGGAACTGGGAGTAGCAGCCGATGACGAAGACCTCGTGGCGGTGCGGCGGCCCTGGAACCCTTTCCACCAGCTCGAAGCCTTTTGGGACGAACGGCGCCGGATCAACCGCCCAGTTCGCCATCGGGGACGGTGGTGACGGCGACGAGGTGGAAGAGGGAACTGTAGCTGGCGGTGGAAGGATAATGACTGGGGGAATGGAACCGTCCATGAGTGTAGGTGGAGGGGTATTTAAGGAGCTTTGCCTCGGCTCTTGGTGTTCCGAACGGGGAACAATTTGATAACGCCATTGAATGCGGGATTTGGAGAGGCACCGTTTGGAAACGTGACCGTAATTGTAGCAAAGATTGCACCTTACCAAACCAGTGCAGGCCTTCCTTGAATGGCCCAGGCCCAGACAGTTGCCACAGACAATGGGCTCCAATTCCGGAGACAGCTGGGCCTTAGAGTGAGCCGGAGACTTGGGCAGATTTGAATTTGAATTGGGAGGAGGCGAGATTGGCGCTTCCATCAATTCTGCTGACTTCAATGGCCTCTCCGTTTCTGGTAACGGCTCCTTGCTGGTTTTAACTCGCCAGCGAAGAACACGCTTGGTGTTCTTGAATCCAGGCTCCGCACGATGGGGGATGTGATGATCGAAAAAGGATTGATAATAATCCTCTAGATAGGACAATCTCTTGAAGATCATGCGATTGTTAGGGATGGGATCAGGGGGAGAACTGATAACGGGCAGAGGATCTTTCGGGACAGGGACAGATCGGACTGCATCAGCAAAGTTTTTATACTTGAGATTGTGGACTTTGGATTTAGATTTAGGCTTGCCACCGACTGTGGTCCATTCTGCCTCTTGCTCCAGCTTCTAGAGATTAAAGTCCCTAACCCAATTCGGACCCCCTCCACCCCACAGGTGGAAGTAGATCTTGTAAGATTTGCATTCAAAAAATCTGGTTCTATAGACCATGAAACCAACTTGCTTACAAGAAACTGAGAAGCAAAACATCCAACCGGAGAGATGAAGCACATTGTAGTTGCTAGCAATGCCACCCAAGCAAGATTGTAAAATAAGGCCAACTGAATCCTCATTGAGTTTGATGGCACTACGGCCAAAGCTAGCGACCAGGTGGAAACACTTCGGGGAGAGAACAGAGGTTGGACTCACTGGATAATTGAACCGCGACGAGACGATTTTGGAGAACTCGATGCCGGGAGAGAAGTCGATGTCCGAGAGGCCCGCCATGGTGAAGCTCGACCTTGCGAGCACAGCTTCCAGGGGCCGATCATGGTTGCCGAAGAAGCTCAAGGGTGGTGGGGGCGGTGGTCGGAGTGGAGGGGTGGCGGTGGGGCGAGGGGGCTCTCATTCTCTCAAAAAGCTGCCATCCTTGAGGGCCCATCATTAGTCAAGTGGAGCCTAGGTGCTAGTATTTATATAGTGGAGCTTACGGAATTTGGATCAAGAAGCTGTGCAAACTATGGAAACTTCATTCAAGTCCGCAGGATTCTAATCCGATGATCTCTAATTAAGGTGGGTCATTTATTCACTTAAATCCTCCCACCAAGTCCGCAGCATCCTTTATCACTTAAGCCTAGCCAGAAACACCGGCTTTACGTCGAGGTAACATTTCTCTTTGACCATTGCGACTCGTCCGCTATTCTGCCACCGCCGCCTCGTTTCGCTATTCTGCCGCTGCCCTAGGAAAGGATCTGCCGCTACGCTAGGACGGCACGAGCACGCTAAGGACTGGATGTGTTTTATTATTGCTTCCTATAGCTATCTGATGCGGCAATTTTTTTATGGGTAGATTATAAAAATATTCAGGCATCGTCGGTAGGAGAAATTAAAATCGTGCATGGCATCGTCAGGCATCATCGGGCCTGACTGCCTCCCGGTCGAGCTCGCGCGATGGGCATCGTCTGCAGGGGGCGGCCTTTTATCCCAATCGTCGTCGTGATTGCGCGATGGACCAGGCAGGGATCTGCGCAGATGGGGGCGGCGACGGAAGAGAAACTGACGACGTAACGGAGCCGGTGTTTCTCGCTGGGCTTAAGTGATTAGGAAGGGATTGGTGGGAGGATTTAAGTGAATAAATGACCCAGCTTGATTAGAGATCATCGGATTAGAAATCCTGTAGACTTGATTGAAGTTTCCATAGTTTGCACAACTTCTTGGTTTGCATTCCATACGCTCCCTTTATATAGTCTCCATCTATTTTTAGTTCTGTTTATGCAACGCTGGACTAATATTTTTTTGTTAATCACAACAATATAAAACTTTCCATCCATTAATGACGCAATTTCATGGCATTGTGAATGCCGCACATTCCTTTACTACTAGTCTCAGAGGCGAGGACAAAGCCGCTGGGTCAGCTCCACTAATCGTCAAGTAAATTGAATCAATTTCTCCTGGTTGGGCAGTTAGGCCAACCGCTAAAAATAAATACGGGTCTAGGACCAATAAATAAAATTGTTAAAAGAACAATAATTATATTTTACTAGTTCACCAACCCGTGCTCTCACACGGGTTACAATCTTATGAAACACTAACTAATAAAAACTACTTACATTAGAATGTTTTTCTCTTTACTAAAATACTAAAATAATAGCTATAGATTTCATAAACAAACAATAGCTATAATAAATAGGTACTTATAGTTTATATTCAATTATGATAATCTAGCACATATTGATTTATATGTTTCTTTATCCATATCCATAAGGTTTGTCTTTACATAGCACCTCTGTCTGTGTATCTCCAATATAGATTTAGTGAAAACATTTTCTTAAATTACGACAGTGTTAGTTACAGTCCATATTTTCACGACATGAACCTAAAATTTGTTAGATTTCTATAAGAATTTAGAATCTATATTTTTCTACTGAGTAATAATTTCTACAACTACTCGTTTTAGAACCATATGTCTAGGCACTTATTTCATCCATTTATGTCATATCATAAAAATAAATGTTTCGACCTATGCTTTTGACCTTTATTTTTGTAATATTTTTTATATTTCTGAATTTGAAATTCTAACTCTGATTATATTGTTTACTCAAAATTTTTAGGTTTTACATACTAAAAGAATATTCTAGGTCCTAAGCTGCTCTCTTAGTTTTCACAATATCATAAATAGTTGATTGAGCATGCGTCGTGGCACTTAAAATTTTGAATGTATTGTATCATACTTTTGTTGTTTATTAAACAAATAATTCTTTAAACTAATTTACTAATATTCAAATTATATAATGTTACAATCAAAATGTCTGAACTTTTTAGGAGAACGATCTACAAAATTTCTTTGTCGTGAGTGTTAATATAACTAAGTGAGATGTAAGTGTCATTACTATATAGCTTGCTAAGGATATATTTTCTCGCTTTAAAAGCTTACAAAATGAATATTCATACAAACGTCTGACATATTTTTGTTGACTTATGTAAGTGTTATTAACTTATGGATGTTGAATTATTGTTCATATATAATAGCTTATATTAGTTTACATTGAGAGATTTTTGTTAGTTTTTTACAATACGGTGGATATTTTAGTTACATACATAGCTATATATTACTTTATATTATCTTTCACACTGTTGTGCATGGGTAATTTGAATGCAAATTTAGGTGTTAACACATTATATTTCATAATGATAGAGATGGATAATTTATAAGAAAATATTAATGGATTATATTCATTATCTTTTATAATTATGTTTGTTTGAATTTTCCATATAGGCTATATTAATAACTTCATGGATCTTGACCCCCGATCTTTTTAGCAACATTAGCATGTAACTTGATATTTTCAAGAACATTATTAATAGGTTAGTAAGAAATTAAATATGGTCAATAAGTATTATATGAATACTTATTTGTGTGAAGTAATCGAATGACATTAAAACTAAATTGAAAATTATACCTCATGGTAAATAAGGATGATACCTAGTACATCGTAGGAGAAAAATTTAATTGTAACCATGATCATACCATTATTCTATAGGTGTGGTGGCTTGGTGCTAGCATTGATGTAGGTGTCGTGGACACCGATCATGGCACCGGTGGCCTGCATGTTCCTGCCTTTCCTTTCTTTATGTAAATCTCTTCGTCCTCATCATGATGCTGGCACACGCACTCCTTTCATCGCCTCCATGTGGCTAGATCGAACATCAGTGGTTGATACATAGCCAGGTATTGGTGCTTGTTGCATGCCTAGATGCCATCTTCCTTCATGTGCACACTCAAGTGCTGGATGGCCACCTCGTTTGGTAGCTGATTCATTTTCTTGATGCTTAGATTCTAGGCTATTTTTATTAGATGCAAGGACACATATGTCGTTCACCTCGTCAGGATTGAGTGGTATGTGCTTGTTGTAGTAGGTGATGTTGCCTTGGCACAGCTAGAATGTCAGCCCTGCCTCCTCGCATCGTCATCATCACGTCGGCGCCGACTGGTGTATTGTTGAAGTAGATGGAGCATCACCCATCCTATCTGAGCTCACCATCATATAGTTTGTGTAGCGTTGTGTTCCTCGTCAAGGCTCGCCTGTAGATAGTCTGAGTTGGGTCACTAACCTCGATAGTGTAGCATACAACTTCTTAGTGCAGTGACATTCATTGGGGTAGACACAATTGCGGGTGGCCTACATACTTGTCTCGATGTCGCCCGGTGCGGTGGTCTCTTTGATGTAGATGTCAACCTGTTCTCTCGATAGTGTCCTTGCCGACTCCATGCATGCATCGAGATGATCATACTGGCAATCGAACATCATCTTCATCCGCTTGTCGTCCATCGTCACCATCCCATGACTGGAGCCACACAATACCAGACAACATACATGAAGCAGTGCAAAAGTAGTGGAAAATCACATTAGTTTCTGATCCATCGAGGATGATGTGCATACCATCACCTTCGTGGCTTCTAGAACACGTCATTTTCGATCACCACCCGATGGCGCACAATGTGTAATTATTCACAGGAGCTTCAGACATTGATAGTGGAGTTGTTAAGAAGAAGAAGCTGTTGAACACTCTGTCCATGTCCATTTGTTTCGTGCATGATCTGCCCATGCCGGAGTTGGTGCTGTTGATAAATGCGTCCACTCCAATCTCTTATAAATCGTTGATGAAGAACGGAAGTCTGGCGTTCTCTGTGTAGCTAGCTTTTGTGCATCTATAGCCATCAAAGATGTGATCAGCTAGAAGCCCTTTTATGTGTCAACAACAGATGAGGCACATCGACGAAGAGCGTGTCCTCCTTCCTCCTACACCTGGGGTTGAGATCCCTTAGTGCCGATGCGTAGATGACATCCTCTTGGTGCCCTACTCCTACTCCGATGTAGATATACGAGGCCGGCCGTGGAGCCAACACCGAGGCATCTACATGAGATCGGTGGCTGCATATGGAGGTACTCCAAGATGGATGTCGGTGTCCTTGTAGTCGATGGCACAGCATGAACGCCGCAATCATCCTGCCATTCGTTCGCTCGCTTTAGCCATCAAGTGCGCGTACCATCCATCATCTTACCAGATGGCATCTGGCGGCTGCCTCGCAGACGTTGCAACCACGTGCAGTTTCATCGTAAGGAAGTGCAGGACTGCACAGGTCTTCCTCGTAGTCGTTGCTAGCTTGCTTGGCTTGCTAGTTTGCTTGGCCCGGTGACCGTAAGTCAGCTGCCGCCGTCGGCCGGTGCCGCGTTGAGCCGTCGTCAGGCGGCGTCTTCTTTCCTCGGCTAGAACGTCTTCTCGGGCAGATGAATAATGTCACGCCATGATCCCATCTGGCTCGTAGAAGGGAAAATAATGTATTATCTTTTCCTTCTATCTTGTTATACGTGTATTTTAAAATAATATATCTTATTTCTTATTTTTTTATATCTAATAATGGCAAAGGTGGGTAATTTTTGAGAAAACAATGTAGATCTAATGGCTACAGATTGTCAGATATATAGATTGATGGCTAGATGTTTCTGATTAATGTGAGAATTTCTAAAATTTACCTTTTTTCTTAGAGCGTCTGAGGAGGATTAACGTGGCCTCCGTTGGAGCCTCCAATTAGTAATAGTAAGATTGAGAAAAAAATAGATAACATATACTCCCTACGTCCCTCATTCACCTTCCTAATATATTGAAATCTAATTCTATTTTGCATGATTAAAGGGTGAACTATTAGTTGTTATACAAAATATGGCAAGTACATGAGTTACCTTCCTTGTAAAAAACAATCACATACTCTTATTTAAGTAAATATTATCTTTTTGTTCTCTAAATGCACTATATTTGAGGACACCTACCAAAGTCTAGAATGCTCTTTAATTCAGGACGGAGGGAGTAGGACCATAGCTGGACCACACTTCTCCAGATCATTTAAACCCTTGGACTATGAATACAACATGCCTGGGTGCAAGTTGCATCCTGTCTCATAATAAAAGTTAAGCTCCCAATTGGAGTGCATCATACAATAAGACAATTTTTTTTGAGAGTTACAGTCAGACCAATTGGTGATTAGGATTGGGAAACACTGGGATGTTTTACAACTGCAGCTCACCGCTGCTAAGTAAGAAATGACAACTGGTTGACACATCAGAGGTCAAGAAACGCAGTCACTACCCCAAACGTCGACGGAGGAAGGGACATGGTTGTACTGGGAAAGCACTGCAGAGCAGCAGATCTGAGGAGGATTGCGTTTCTGCTCACCTTCTTAAATACGAGACACATCCACTTCCTCCGTAATCCTCACTTCTTGTGCTTCATCCGCGAGTGGTGTGAGCAATCTTTCCAGATCAACTCCATGGCTGCCCTCGTCCTTGATGTGCCGGCCTGGACCACAACAGCCCATAAAAAAAGCAGAGCAGTTCCAGCAGTTCGCACAGTCTGGTGGATTTGCGATAAAACTAGTGCCCCTATAATTTTGCCGAAGTGAATTGTTCTTGACTATGTATGTCTGTATATGAGATTGGGATTTTATTAAACTCAATTATGTATATGTGTGTATTTTTGTTCTTGACTAGGCTTGCTTAAATCATGGAAACACAAATTTTCCCTTTTCTGATATGTTACCACTTATCACTACCAGATCTAGAACTAGCAGTGATGAGCTGCCCTATCAATGTGGTTCCGAATCTAGCAGTGACATAATGGGTTGCGGACTGATGGTGATTGACTAGTATCTGGCGTAGTGTTCTAACTCCCCGCCTGGATACATTTAGTTTACCTATTACAAAATTCATGTTTTTAGTGATTCAATTAAGAAACTACACTGCATGGGTCGTTGACCACTCAAGATGGTCATGCCGCACCACAACATTGGTATCAGTCATACGTGGCAACTAGCTCCAAGTTAACCATAATGCATGTTGTCTTGATTTGCCTATCAAAACCTGCATGCACAAGGAGACCTGAATCGATATGTAGTGATCAACATATCTTAAGGACCCGAAAAAACAGTTTATATGTTGACGCCGGACCCCTGTTACGCCCATTTAAATTTGAAGCTTCTGCAGAGTTTTTTTTAGATTAAAATTAACAATTGGTGTCCTCAGGGACGCACTACTACTGTCATGCTGACAGCTTGAGAGAGATGAACTTACATATGGTGTGCCAATTTGATGTGCCAGAAGAAGACCACATATCGTCTGCCCACGAGAACACTGAAGGATATGTAGCTAGTCTACGCAGTGGCGGAGCTCGGATGGAAATTTAGGTGGGGCAAACAGTGGACATAAAAAATTTTAATGATCAATGATATATCATTCGGACTCACATAAATGGTTATTTCATGGCAAATTTAAAGATTGAGTGGTTTAATAAATATGATTATAGTACACAACTACAAATCTGAGACATTATACGAGCTACGACTTGGTCGCAGCGGCTGCATGCTAGAAACGTCTTGGACGCATGGTGTTGTACTGTACTGCTGTGCCGGGTACGGTCTTTCCTCGGTGAAGATGTGAGATTGAGGGTCTGAACTTCTCGAAACTAGGGCTGCCTATGCGTGATGCCCCTCATGTGCAAGTGCAACGCTTGGACTATTGGCCGCTTGGGCCTTCTGCTATTGGGCCATTCGACCTTGCTCCTGCCCCTATGCTCGTCCCGGTTTCAGCTGCACCTGACGCCGCATACAGCCGCTACAAGCCGCTCTGCTCAGTCGGAGTCGCAAATGCCGGAAGAAGCGAAGGGTACGAAGGGCTCCCTGCCGGCGGTAGGTGTGGCAGCTGCCACACCGTGCAGTATGGGGAGCTCCGCCTCTGAGTCTACGTAGGCCTAATTAACAACATGAACTCAGAGTTGCTGTGTTATTACAGTTTGCAAAATAGAGTCACAACACTGGTTGCACCTAGTGAGTTGCAGATTATGACACCTGCATTTTTACTTCTGCCACATCTCTGGGACTCTCTGCTATGACTTTCGTTGATCTCAGGGCATGGCATGGATCTTCCTCATAGTTGAATAGTCACATAACCCGAATGACATGGGTCCTATGTGATAGAAACAATTCTGATGCTTCTCAATCCTATAAAATACTCCAAATCGAGACATAATACAGTAATACAAACATATTTTTTCCTCACATATTTGGTGATTTCTATCCTATGGGAAACATCTTTACTAGAGCCAGGATACACTTATAAGACTAAGGATTGTGGTATTTGTCGTCTTTAAATGTTTCTTGTGAGGACAAGGGTGCGTTTGGTAGCTATATATGAAGGGCTATGGGAATTAGTGCCTGGAGTAAATGCTAGTAAATAAAATTGAAATTTGAATTTTAGTTCTAAACTATTGTTTGGTTCGCGGGGGGGCCATAATATAAGTTGAAGAAGCAATTCATCATATCCCCTGGGGTGTCCAGTTTTTCGTGTGCAAACTTGTAGATCAGCTATTGATGAGCCGTCCAGGACAATGGAATCAAGCATCTAGTTGCTTGAACCGTGGCGACTTTTAAAACATGCTCTGCAGGAGTCTATGTAACAGAAAGTCCACATCAATATTTGTTTTTTTGGCAAAAAGCTTAATGTTTTTTAAATGGCAACAGAATAAATGCATCAACCCTGCATTAATAACAGTTGTCAAAAAAAAAAACCCTGCATTCATAACCGGGCATTTTGGATGTCTGAGTGAGGGTTTCATCTGCAATTAATGAGGTGTCACGTAGACATTTTTAATGATGTGGCACTGTATTTATGAAAAGAGAGAAGATATGAGTGCCGTTGGAAGTCATGAAATTAAATACCTATGAACTATCGATTGAAACGCTATAAACCGAGCACTGAGACTGGCAGCACACATGTGGGCTTTAACGTTGTTGGCTGGGTCGCTGCAGTAGGAACTGATATATATAAAACTAAGAGCAATCAGTAGCTGCTTCTTGATTAGCCTTAGCTTTAGTGCTAGTCCTAGTCTTAACTTCCTCCTTTGTTGTAACTGTCTGCCTTTTTGGCTTTTGTTTTCTTATATATAAAAAGAAAAAGTAGAGGTAGGGCCTCCCCTGCTGACCTTTTCAAAAATCATTTTCATCGAAGATATAAGTTTTACACTTCTAATTTAAATGTGAAATTACTTCCCTTGATTAAGTTTTACACATGCCGTCAGCACCAGCTCATGACCTTGTGTAGTGTTCACAGTTTACATAGACGCCTATAGTAGGCACGCCTTCACATCCTTGCAAAATGCCTGCCCATGGTTCCGCAGCGGCACGGACGGATGCACCAGCGGTTGCAGCAGGACATAATGGACACTGTTTGAGGTGGAAGTGGAAGGGTAGTATATGTTTTCCAGAAGATAAGAAGTGAGACACGCCAGAAGAAATTAGTTATGACACGTGGTGAAAAATTTGGATGTGCCCTCGAATTTTTATGTGAAAAGGATTTTTCAATTCTAGAAATATGTACTACATGGAATTCAATGAACGCGTTTCTCCAACGTCAGCACCCCCCACCCCCCCCGCACGGGCGGCGGAAACCCTAGCCGCTACCACGCCAATCTATAGCGGCAGCAAAAGGGTCGCTATAAGCCGCTGTAGCGACCGATCATAACTGTAGAAACAGATCTCATATATTTCATTGATGTCAACATTTGTTCTATTGGACTTAATAAATTCTACAAGTCACCTACCACACAACTTATGAACTTCTAAAGAGTTCATTCTAGAGAAGACTATACAACATAGCAATCCACCGTTAGCATGTAGCAACGCAAAAGCTACATGTAGCAACCCAAAAGCTACAGATCAGGAACGCATCTAGCTGCACCACGCCTTATAATCTATCTTCCATGACGACTGCCAATAGCTCGTTGACACCATCAAGCATGAAGCTTAATGCACCTCCCAGAACTACATGCCTGAAATCCACATTTAATCCAATATAAACATTCTGGCTTTAAGCTAAGTATCCAATGGAATAAAAATCGCACAATGCATTAACAGATCATGAAAAAATGAAGATTGTGTTACCATCTATCTCAAGCCTTGGTCACAATTTGAACATTTATTTTCTAGTCCTTTCAAGAGCTAAACAAAAGTTGAAAACCAAGGTCGAGTCTTTCCTTCAATGCCAATGTTGGGTATTTTAAACGCACACAGAAAAATCCGCAAGCGTACGGATACCGATGTAGCTTTCACCCGGGAGTATTCCAGAGTATCGATTTCCACGGGGAACGTGAAGTGTACTAGAGAATCAAGGTCGTCCAAGGATAAAGATAAGAAAAGAAAGATATATATATTTTTGGTGGGTAGAGAGGAACCTTCTAGAGTTTTCTAAGTTGATTGGATGATCAAAATTAGGCTTACTATACTATACTTACTTTGGAGCAGCAGGTCCTTTCCAACTCTCGAAAAGACTGGGAAGATAGTAGTTGGGAGAAGGCTGCCTAAAGCTCTACGAAACACCAAACCGAACGTGGTGGAATACAAAGGCCTGACAGAGCTGTTACCTCTGGGGCTACCACAACTATCCGTGGGATTGGGCGCAAACTCAGGTAAACTATAGCCTAGAAACCACGTCTACACTAGCGTTTACTAATCTAATTATCTAGAATAACTAGAGCACTCAATACGAGCAGAGATCAAGTTAATAGAATAAAGTAATAATTAAATAAAGAACTGAACTTAGAAATAATAATTAAAGAACCTGGAGAGTAGCTGGAAGACGAACTAGATGCTGCAACTTTACAATATTGAGGAAGATCCGACAGATCCGGCTCCTCCTCAGCTCTCTCCTCCTCTCTCTCCCTATTTTCTAGATACAACTAGACGAACTAGAACTAGAACTAGATGAACTGGAACTAGAACTAGATGAACTAGAGGGACCCTCTTCTAATTAGATGGAGAATTGAAACCCTAGCTTTGATCTTGTAGAAGAGATATCATGGAAAAACCATAGGGGGCGCCCTCCTTATATAGCCCTAGGTGGAGTAGCCCCTAAGGAATTGCCACGTCATCGATCCGCGTCACATTTGTTCTCCACCCTTCGATCAAACCGACCTAGATGGAGGGTGGAGATGAAGAGAATAATCCTGGCATATTCCCAGGTCGATCTGCGTAGAAAACCGGAGAAGAACCGGCCGTTTAGGCCCTGAACCGGACCCAAACCGGTCTATAATGCCTGCTGGCAGCTTTCTGGAAGCTTCTGGGTGGTTCCAGCCGGTTTACCCGGTCCACTCACACCTGGACCGGCTGGACCGCGCACCGCCTCTGCCGCTCCACTCTGGTGCCGCCATTTGGTCCTGGGAACCGGCCGAGCCGCGCCCGCCCGCGCTCCAGCGCCCGCGCGCGCTCGCCTGCGCGTGGGGGAACACCGCTGCCACGTGCCATCCTCCGATTGGCGCGCGTGGGCGCCTGCCCCCTGCTGGCCGACCTGGCCTGCCAGCGTGTCAGCGGCTGTCGCGGTCTGGCGGGGACAGGTGCTGCACGTGGGTCCCCCTGTCAGCCGGTGTCGGTGGACTTTTATTATTTCATGTGATTTCTTTCTCGCTTCATATCTTTTTGTTCCGGAGTCCAAATATAGCAAATGATATATCCATTTCGATCAGCGCGACGAGCCCTTCGCAATGGTGTAGTCCAATTCATCATTTGAGATACTTTTATTAAATGACTTTATCCATTTTAGCTCTATTCCTGTGTAAGCCCTGCAAAACATAGGTGGCATTTGTTAGTTCAAACCTCAAGACCTACGTTGGTGATCAACTTTTTGCAGTTATAAAAGTTATGTTCACGGTTAAAAATTGACGTTAACTACCGTCAAGAGCCAACTTCTAAGCTAGAAACATTCACTGGATCTTTATATCATTTGAAGCATAAGGGTATCAGGCACTAAATGACATCATAATCCAGGGACCATCCAAAATGTGAGCTTAACTAGCCTTTGTCTAGATCGTGGTAAACCATTTCGAGTGAATGTATTTGTTTAGGTATTGACATTGATCTAACTTAATAAGGCTAGTTAATTCTCGTCTAGATATATGAAAATAGTATGAAAATCGTTGTCTAACGTTATAGATTGGTTGTGGTATAGTGTCCCCTTCCTTGCCCTCGCTCCCACCAGAGAAAGCAGCAGGGAGGCCCGTGCGGCTCTCTAGGATGGCGGCGGCAAGGTTCTCACTCAATAAGGGCCACGAGCGTCGCTGTGTGGGGATGGAGCTCGGCGGTCGGGGTGGTGCACTTGGCTGGGACATTGTTGTGGCTATGGCATCGGTTCCGGCGTTCAGCAGAAGGTTTCGGTGGGGGTGTGCCTTAGCGTTGGTGGATTGGCCTGCTGCAGCGGTGTCAGTTGGCCTTGGCAACTACGACGGCGGCCAGATCAAGACGGAGGTGGCGGCGGGGCAACTCGGTGGCGCCCAATTTTCCGGATCTGATAGTTGGCGTCCTTCATGGCCAGATCCAGCAATCGATGGTGTAACGGTATGGCATCTCGGTGGGCAGTGACAATGCTACCATGTTTCGATGATGGTGGCACCTGTTGGTGCCACGTTTCTCGCTGGAGGCGTCATCTTGCCCTTCATGAGGATCTCTACGGGTGAAAAGTCAACACCAATGTATCTAGTTGGACGATGATGTCATTTGATGTCATTTTCTCGTTGGAGACATCGCTTTTGGAAGATCCCTTGGGTTGTCGGTTTGGTGGTAGCATCGAGATGGTGGCTACCTTGCATATGCACTAGGAGCTTCGTGTCATTGCCAAGATATAGTATCCTGAGTCTCTTATGGTGATCGATGCCCTACGATTTTCAGACGTGTTTGGCGGTGATTTATCGACTTGGTGGTCATATTCTTTTGGAGTTGACTTACGGAGCATGTCAAATTGTCGCTTAGGACTACTCGAGTTCCTTGCTGGGGATGTAATTTATCCCGTAAATTTCTTGTATTTTTAGTTGTACCAGTGTTTTTAGGAGACATTTGTCTAATTATGGCCTAAATCATCCTCAATAGAGGATAGCTGTAGCCGGAAATATAATCGCCATGTGCATATGATTTTGATTAATAACAAGTAAAAATCAGGTATCTTTATCCAGCTTGAGTTATCAATTAGCTTCTCAACAGGGCACTATGTCAGATCCTCTTATCACAGAGGCGTGTTAATGATCTTCTCAGCATGGCACCTGAAGAGTTTAAGCACCTCCTGATGGGGAATAATGGCCCAGTTATGTGTGGGTCAACCTATGACCTGACCCCAATGCCTGTAAAAATATATTCACTGGTACTTTACTTTAATCCACTTACAGTATAGCAAGCTACTCCGGCAAATGAAGCATTTTCTACTACTATTTGAACCAGCAGTGAACGATTAAATGACTCTGTGCTAGTTGATTAATCAACCTCAAGAAAATAAAACGGGCATGCCGGTCACTTCCATAGTGTAAAACAACAGTCCCTAGCTGCAGCGATTTACTCGCTCGTCTCGCCCTTTGGTCAGTTTTGACATTGGCACTCACAGTGCATGGCATGGCGTTTTGCAACTCGGCACTTGTTCCATTGCCTGAACTTGAGGAGCTTAGGATGGGGGTTTATTTTTTACTGCAATTATCTCACAATTATTTGCTTTGCTTGTCAAACAGCAGCTTGTGTAATTAGTGCAGAAGAACTAAGCAATTTATCCCCTCCATTTTGTGGCAAGCTCTGCCAATTGGCAATTACAGAATGACTAACTGATCGTGTTCTTATCAACTATGGAAGCTTGCTTTGGCAATTCGAACTCTGCAATGTCAGCAACCGCAGAACACTCGTAGTGTTCTGCGGTTGCTGATGATTTTATCAACTCCATGTGAGAACCCAAATGGTCATTAGTTCATCAACTACCAACAAGAGGTTCTAGAGCAAAATTGCTTCTATATATGGAATGAATACTACTCTCAAATAGACTCTCTGGTTGATCATCTGACTCCAGGACATTGAAAATGTGCAAAGAAATTTCTTGATTCATCCCAAGCCTAGGACCCTACAGAAACAAGTTAACTGCTGCTAGTTCTAGCATAAAATTTATATGCTACATTTTTTAGGCAATAATATTACAGATAGGCTGTGAGGAGTTAGATATAAATAGTGTGGCACCTCTGCTCTTTGCCCTTCATTTGTCTTATAGTACTATCTCATTTAAGTGCACCATATGGGTTAACGACTCTACTTCATTAGGTTGGGTAGGCAAACAGTGTACGCCATACTACAGTTACCAATCACGTCTACAAACCTCAACCAATACAGCAAGGTATAGAATCTTGGAGTACATAAGTATTAAATATTCAGTGGAAACTCAAATATAGCAAATAAATATTTCTGACTGTCTTTTCAATACAGCAAAAACTCAAATAGAAGTTTCAAAACTTAGATTTTGGCAACCCAAAAAAACACAAAAATTGCTGACTGTCTTTTCATTACTGCAAAAACACGAAAAATTGTGACCTATGAATGAATATAAAATAGGTGACATAAATGGTGTAGTAATAAAGAAAAAAAAGAGCTCACTAAAGGAAGAACCTTTTCAATAGCAGCACTTGCATCCTAGAAAAGAGAACGAAACACCCTGTCATGTAAGGCCATCCCATCGTTATAACAGTTGGTGTCACACCCCAATTTTAAGGACAAAATGGGATATATAAAAGCCTTATGTGCGCCCCCGGAAGTCACAAACATAAGTCGACAAATGGATAAACAATACCATCTCAATGTTTATTAGATAGCGAACAAATATTTATCACTGAGTCTCATACATAGATAAATGTAGCAAGTAAAGGTAACTCTCTCGCGTAAGCTTCATCACAGGAACGACGTCGACTGGTTGACATCAAGCCTAATACTCATAGCGGATCCAGGATTTTCCAAACAAAAATTGAATACAAAGTAAGTGTGAGTACACAGCCGTACTCAACAAGCATATATGGGTTAATGAGGCTCAATGAAAGCTGATACTGTCTGACTGCATTTGGCTTTTATATGATAAACAAGTTTCAGCATTATATAGCATCAAGGTAGCAATAAACCCCATATTGTCATGATCAAAGTAGCATAAATTATATAAAGCATAAACGATACTGAAATGAACAATTTAACATAACAAGAAACATCATCTTTAGTGTAACGATTCCAAGGCCGCTCGTGTCCTTGAGCAAAGCTAGTATAACAGTTTAAATAAACTCTCTACAGAAGTGTACACTTTCACTGTGAGTCGTGTTGCCCATATGCCCGGGTTTGCAACTCTCAAAACTCTTCCAAGGTGAGCGGGCAGGGTTCACTATGAAGCCTTTCAAAGGTTTGTCTAACGAGCTAGAAAAGCCCTCCTTCCAATATGGCACATTCCTTCCTGGCTATACTCAGCCATCCTATACCCAACTCGCAAGTCCTCTAAGGCACTAGAAAAGGTCCTCATACTTAGCTAGAAAAGGTCCTCATACTTAGATAAAGTCAGAGCCATACAACTCTCACAGTTGTACTGTCAATCTCAGAGGTTCAGTTATAGTCGAGTCCTCATAATGCTAAAAAGTCATTAATACCGTTCAAAGCATAATCATCAAAGCCACAAGATCATGATTGTATTGAGCACTAGCAAAATTTCTACCCAATGCAAAGCCCAAGGTTTCAAGGAATCAGGATCGCAATCATTAAGTTATAATCTCTAGGGTCATCAAGTGGACACAAGGAAGATCCATGCTATACTTGCCTTGGTTCTCAAATTCTTGATGGTTCTGCTGATCTCCAAAGTATTTCAGGCCTTCAACGAAACCCTCACAGTCTAGACTCGTCAAAAACCCACAAGTATCACCATCCAATCAACTTAGGATACATACACAAGGCAAACAAATGATTTCTATTAGAACTGTACACTAATCACAATAAAATAGAATAGAAAACTCATAAAATTGTTCTATTTACCGCTACGATCACACAGACGATAAATTCACGGAAAACAGAATTATAACGGCGAAGATATGAATTTTTGAAGATTTCCTATACACTAAAAATGCATTAAACATGAGCTCGAATTTCAGCAGCACTAAAAGCAAGCAACTGGAATTGGGAAGCAAGGCTTCGGTAGGGTGGCTCCATGGCCGACAATGGAGTTTTTCATTGCTCGCTAGAATTTCATGCAGTCAGCATACATGCCTCGGTTTCTGATGGACGAGCACCGAGGGAGATATTGAGCAGAAGACGCTTCCTCACGAGCTTCAAGATGGCAGCGAGGAATCGAAACAAGGACGGCGCAAGGCTCAAGACACCGGCGGATCGGATTCCCTGCAAGCATCAGCAACAGGCCTTGAGCAAAAGTAAGAGAGAAAGAGATGGAATGATCTTGACAGCTTCTCACGACCAAGGAACTCGGCGATGGCTTATGAAGACGGTGCTCTCTGCAGCGGAGGAACGACAACTTCAAGCGCAGCAGCGGCGCTAGAGCTAGAGGTCATGTATTCTAAAGACTCAGTGCAGACAGAGACAAAAAGACACGCGACGGTATGGCTGCCTGGCTCGGTGCCAATGAATCGGCTCGAGTTGGAGAAGATGAACAGGGTCTCCCCTACGGGTCCCAGCCGTCATTGAGACAAGGAAGAGGCAAGGCAGCTGCTTGCTTGGCCATATCAGCCCAGGGAGGAAAACAAAAAGAAGGCAGCCAGGCCGGCTATGGCATCAATGGCACTAGGCCTCGAATAGAACTGAGCCACTCGGCCAGATAGCAAGCAGACCGAAAATTAAAAGGGAGAATCAGCAATCCAGAATGCCACTTTCGGGCCAAAATACCAGGAGATGGAGAGAGAAGAAATCAAAACTCTTTTTCTTTAATTTAAACAAGCTTTTGCAATACTTTTCGAAATCAGTTTAAATTCTTTTGAAACTTGATCAATTCCAATCATACAAGAGCAGATGCAGCAGCATGTATGCACGACATGTTCCTAACCTTATGGTAACTTTTAATTTCACAAAAATATCTATTTAGCCTATGTTAAATGCTCACAAAGATACATAAATAAATCATTCTGCCTATTTGAAAACAATGGAAATTTTCGGGTGTTACAGTTGGATGGAAGATCGGACGGTGGAGATTTGTGCAGATGTCATTCAACTCCCTTGTTCCTTTATAGTATAGATTTAGAAAAAACATATTTCACAATATTGGATTAGTAACCCATATATTGCAATCCTTCTCAAAAAAAAAAAAAAAAAAACACATATTGCAATGCACCCTTATGTACAGGGTGCACGGTGTCTTTTGCTTGGATGAGACCAGCTAGAGGCAGATTGGATGGCAGAGCCCTTTGATGCTTTGGTGATGTGAGGCGGTAGATGAACTAGATATGAAAAGGCCGCCACTTGCAAAGGCTAACACTTTCTGTAGGTCAATATCAGGTGTCTCCTTGCTGTGCATCGATCAATCCATCAAAGATCATGCAGACAGAACCACCATCTTCATGACTGACCCGTCATGTCTGGCCACCAAGTAGGACGAGAGTTTGTAGGACGAGAGTTTCAGGACATCCGAAACCTGAATTGGCTACTCCAAGCCAGGGACCACACTACCAAATTCACATGAAGAGCTACCAGATCCTTTCCTCTGTCTCTACTACTATTGTCTGTCGGCATGTGAAAACCCAATTTCTTGATGCATCCTAATCCTACTCGTGACATTGAATGGGATCCTGTGACCATTGAAATGTTGGACAGAAAGAAGATTGCAATGAAATCCTTGTTGGTGGTCTTTTATTTATAGTCAAGTCTCCATCTTTATTTTAGTCTTTAGTAATGATAACGCTATAATGGAATCCATCCACAACTACTACCCGTTCTTTCACTAGTTAAAATTTTATTTTTTTGACCGAATTAGTTAAAATTATAATAAGAAGGCGTTTCCAACCAAAACAGAATGGTTATGAGTTGCAAAAGCCTCACACGCGTGCACACAAACATATAGAGTAGTTTATAGTTTGCACATTACTTCACATCAAGCATTTCGATTGAAGAACCAGAACAGTAATGACATGTTACAATTCCAGATGCATCCCAATCCCACTTTCACGATAGCCTTCAAATCCTCAGAATAAGTGATGATTAACAAACGACTGAATATTTTTATGAATAACAAAACATACATAGTGTTCCCTCCTGGCTATACCAAATAGTAACATCTTTTGATGCCATTTCGATCGGGGACAGCTATCAACAATTGTGTAACCTCCACTACTGGACTCGCATGCTTTGTCGAGAGCCTGAGGCTCTCGGCAATGGCCCAGAAACCCAAGGCTTTGCCGAGGGCTGCTCTCGGTAAAGGGCCCTCGGGGAATTTTCAGACGGCGAAGGGGTCTTTGCCGAGGGCCAAATCTCGGGCAAAGAAAAGCAGCCATCACGGCGCCGGCGCCGTTGGTGGCTACTTTCCCAAGGGCCGGCCCTCGGCAAAGATTTTTTTTATATTTTTATAAAATAAATTGTGCCGAGGGCCTCATCCCTTGCCCTCGGCAAAGAATTTTTCATTATTTTTCCCAAAAATTCTATGCCGAGGGCCTCGGCAACTATATATAGGCCCTTGGCAAAGGCTATTTATAAAAAAATTGTTTTTGTGGGTGACAAATTGTTTTTTAAAAAAAACAAACATTGTCGAGGGCCCGGCCTAGTGCTCTCAGCAAAGACTTTTTCAAAAAAAAATTGTGTCCAACACTGTTTTTTTTTTAAAAAAACTTTGCCGAGGGCCTAACAACTGGCGCTCGGCAAAGCCTGACGTGCCTCGGCTGCCATGCCCCAACGACCCAAATTTGCCAAGGGCCTCGCCCTCGTCAAAGAGCCTGTTTGCCGAGGGCCAAAGAGTTTCTTTGCCGAGTGCCCGAGATTTGGCCCTCGACAAAGCCTAGGCCCTCAGCAAAGCACGTATTCAAGTAGTGCTCAGTGTGCTGACATCATTTCGGACACCAATACTTTATCAGCGTCTAAGAAAACACATGCGTGTTTTTTACGATACAGAAATCAGAGCCACCATAAAAATCAGCGTCTAAGAAAACACATGCGTCTAAGAAAACACGTCCAGTGCGTTTCAGCTCAGGTTCTTCAATACGAGAGCAAGGACCTGGTTATCATTTTGTTTAAATAAAAATTCTAGCTCACTGGACCTTGACTCCTCTATTCCTCAATAATCCTCACCTACTCTGTTTCATCCTTGGTCTCACCGGACTCACCGCGCGTCCTGCAAGCTGTCTCTCCAGATGAACTCTGTGGCTGCGCTCCTCCTTTGTGTGCTGGCCTCAGAAATAGTGGGCCACGAGAAAGGTGAAGCAGTTGCAGCAGGTCGCACGGTGGGGTGGATTTTTGGCAAAATTAGCTCCCCTCTTATTTTTCCCAAGTGATATATGTTCTTGACTAGGTATGTGTGTATATGCACGTGAGATTTTTGTTCCTTACTAGTTATGTGCGTATATGCACGTCGAATTGCTGATTTTTTTTTTGAATGAACTGGAGGGACCGAAGTCCCTACAGGAATTTATTAAAAAGCAAAAGAAACAGTTTCAAGTAACAGGTTACAGGTAAAAAGAAAGCAAAAGGGGAAAGAAGAAAGAAGAAGAGGAAACCCCCTCAGGATACAAAGAAGGTAATGAAAAAATCTGCTCTAAGCAGCTAAATTCTCCAGCTGTTGTGACGTAAACTGAAGGTCTTGGCTTTGTCTTATTCTAAATTTGAGCAACTTTAGCTCCTTAAAGAAGAGAGTTATACAGTCTTCCCTGTTTCTGCTCAGACCTCTGAAGATCAGATCATTTCTTGCTGACCATATTGTCCAACATAGAATAATTATAGCTTCCATGAAGAAGCTGGAGTTTAGCTGGATTTTTAACTGGGAGGATAACTCAGGGAAATGAGTATCATGCCCAATCATTACCCCAATAAAATTCCAGCACATTCTTGCAAAGGCACAATCGATGAATAGATGGGAGCATGTTTCTTCTGTCAGCTCATTGCAAAGGACACAGTAGTAGCTATTCAAGTTCATCTGTTTTCTTCTCAGAATGTTTTTCGTACTCAATCTGTCCTTCATGAGCAGCCATTGAAAGACCTTGTGCTTTCTGCTTGTAAATTGAGCTGGATGAATAACTGTCCCCCCTTCCTCTGAGTTTCCATTTGTCAGGGTTGTCAGTCAAGTTGGTGCCTTCAAGAATGGTAATCACTTCCTGGGCTTGATTGAATGCAGTCTGGGATATAGGCAGCTGGAGGAGGTCCGTGAACTCAGTGGTATTATACACTTTCTGCACAGTTAGCTGACTGTTTTTGACAAAGCTGAACAGTTCAGGAAATCTTGCTTTCATAGGTACCTCAGCCCAGTTATCAATCCAAAAGAGGATGCTGTCTCCAGAGTTAACTGATGGCACTAACCACTCTTTGCATTGTGGTAGAAGTTTAAGGATGTCTCTCCACCAAAAGGAGCCCTTCCTGGTGTGATTTGGGACTCTCCCATTGGAAGAATGTTTTTCCCATACTAATTTGACCCAAGGTATGTTATGCTTGTTGAGGAATTTGTGGATATTTTTCATGAGAAGAGCTTTGTTTTGCTTTTCTATATCAATAACTCCCAAACCACCTTCAGACTTTGGCAGGTTGACCATTTTCCAAGCAGCTTTTGGTTGTCCTCTTTCATTGATGCTTGATCCCCTCCACGAGACAATGTTTTCTCGTATTTATCAATCTGCTTGATGATTGATTTTGGAAGTTCCATTGAACACATGAAAAAAGTTGGCAGAGCGAAAAAACAGCATTGACCATTTGCAACCTTCCAAACTGATTCAAGAATTTAGAGACCACAAACTAGTCTTTTTTCACACTTAGTAACCATTGGCAAGAATTCTTGAGCATTAGGCCTTGCAATTGATAATGGCAACCCAAGATAGGTGAAGGGAAGGGAGCCAATCGAGCAACCAAAGGTACCTGCAAGTAGCTTAGTCTTGTCTTCAGTGATGTTGATCGATATCATCATAGATTTGCTGTAGTTGACCTTGAGCCCTGTCGACAAAGAGAAGGTGTTGAGCAGGTTCTTTAGTCATGCTCTGGTTCTGTGTTTCAAAGGGATCTTCATGCAGTTTCAGGAGTCCCTGACCAGGCTGTGAGTGTAGCTGGGCCTCCAATTGTGTCAGGCCCTCTGAGTTTAGGCCCTGTTCTGCTACATTGCCAGTAAGTGTCTTTCCACTTTCAGAGGTCTGACCTTCACTGACAGATATGATTCCAGCCATCTGATCATTGGCCTGTCCTGAGTGGGTCTGTTCTGTTTCCTGTTCTGTCACCTGAACATCCACTTCAGCATTGTTTTGTTGCTTCTCCGGAGCAATCAACTGAACTTCATCTTCAACTGCCAGAGCAACCTGTACTTCTTCTCCATCTGCCAAAGCAACTGCCATGTGTCCCTCATCAGGAGCCATCACTAGTCCACCCATCTGTGGGACTGCCATCTGGTCATTGATCTGAACATCCTCCAGTGCTGCACCCTGCTCACCAATCTGTGCTATTTCCTGATCAGCAATCTGTTCCCCAAATTCATCAAATTCTATCAGTTGATCAAGGCCAATTTCCTCCACCAGAACATCAACTGGCTGAGCTGGAAGCATTGGAACATTCAGCATTTCATCATTTTCCCCCTGAAGACCAATGTCTCCCTCTGGTGCCAACGGCAGAATGTTGACCTGTGCCAAAGCCTCATGAGCAACCTCATTCCCATCCATGATCTGATCAAGGTTGTTGTAAGGGGCTGGGGGTTGCACAGGGTTGAGGATCACCTCCATTGGGTTATCTTCACCTTCTAGCCAGGGCATGTTCAAGTCGATGGGCATCTCCTCTGGTTCTTGATTCAGATCCTGACCAAGGGCAGGTTGGGGTTGCTGATCCTGCTGTGGCCAAGCATCCCACTGATTTGCAGCCCCATCTCCATTATGTTGCACATTTTTAGGCGACAGATTAAGCTGCCCGTTTGCCTGGGGAAGATGACCTCAGAAATTTCTTTTCTCCGAAAGCTGGGGTCTCCATCTTTTCTGATGGGGGGCTTGCCGGAAGGGGTAGTTGGGGTGGATCGGTGCCCTGCCAATGGGAACCGCATTGGCTTCCGTAAGGATCGGGGCCCTGCCAACGGGGACTGCGTTGGCTTCAGTGAGGACAGCTCTTCCCCCATTAGAGTTAGCAGCATTCGCATGTCCTAGGGGGGTAGCATTGGCACCAGTGAGGAGGGAGGGATCACTCATAGAAGCTTGATTGACCACCTGAGCAAAGGAGCGAGCAGTGGGTCTGACAGACGTCCAAGATAGCAGCTCTTGCTTCTGAAAGTTCTTGAATTCAAGCTGCCAATTTGGACCTCCACCGCCCCACAGGTGGAAGAAGATTTTGTAGATCGAGCATTCATAAGAGATAAGATTTCTGATGAAAGTGCCCACTTCTCGTGAGGCCACGGCAAATCTGAAGACTCTATCACTTAATTGAAGAACGTTAAAAAGTTTGGCAGATCCACCCACCGTAGCCTGAATGATCAGGCCAGTAGTTTCAGTGTGAGCTTAAATTTGCAACGGCCAAAGGAGGCCACAAGCAGGAAAGAGTCATTAGCCATGAGCGAGACCGGCAAACCCAAAGAAGAACGAATGCTGCCTTCAACGCGATGGCCGACGTCAAACGAGAGGCCTGGGAGCGGGGGCGGAGCGGAAGAACTCGCAGGTGAAGCAGCCATCTTGGTGCCCAACCAGATGCGATGGCCAAGCTTGGGGGAGAAGGGGGGAGCTCAGGACGGTCGGAGAGGAGGAGGCTCTCCCCGGGGAGGGCTCAGTGCTCAGGTCCGACGCCGGCCAGGCGACCACCGCACCGCGCGGCTTGAAGAGGCGAGGGCTGCATGGCGACCGCTTGATGAAGAATGACGACGACCCAGTTTTCGTTGAGCTAATTTGCTGTTCATAATGATTCCTTAGCTCTCAAGTGAAGACCTCAGCTCGTGCCCGCCCAGATCCTGATCGATGCGAGCGAGAGCGGAGAGCGACCTTGCTTCCGTCGAATTACTGATGAAAGTAGCGTTCAGTGCTTAAGCTACTTAATGTCTTAGCACACAAACACACTGGCTACATCTGCATAAATCTGAATTTTTGTGAGTTGGACTCCCTGAGTCCCGACCTGTTCTCTTCCTCGCAGCGGCCATGTCAGCTTTAGTTGTCAACTAGCATATTAATACATTGCGAACTGCTAAATTAGCTGTAAGATATTGACAGAATACAACATAGAATTATATATGACATCTTTACCGATAAGTAACCTGTGTGTAAAAAAAGGTCACAGCGGGAGCGCTAGAGACCGTGAGAAATGCCATTGTCCAATGTTCTAATATGCTAGTGTGCGAAATAGGATTAATGTCATAAATGAATATTTCGTCAGCTCACATATTAAGCATAGCATGAAGATTAGCCTAATTATTTCTTAATAAGGTGATGTCATAGCATCATACAATTGGTGTTTCCTCTCCTTTCTGGTGCCAAATGTCAAACACCGAACATGGTCAAGCACAATTATTTGCAGACATTTGAATCCAAATTATGACTAATTTATTCACAGTGTGAGGTATCTGCGATACATCAGTGAGCAAGTTGGGAAACCTTCAAAATCCTTGAAAAGAGAAATTAAGAAACATGGTATCATATCAGGTGAGGTGCACATATCCTTGGCGCCATAAAGGAATACTCATCAGCTGCCTAATTTCCTCAGCCCTCTGAGCGCGGGCCTCGGTAAGGTTTCACCTCTGTCACTGTGTCATACCTCACAATGCCAGTAGTACTCAAAGCCCACATACATTCATGTTAACAGGACAGGATGAAGAACACCTATTGGCAACCTATTATATATGTGATAGCTTTGGCTCCATGGACATTCTATTTGTGATTTTAGATACTATTACGGAACTCAGGATGTAGAAATGAAGCATCTACTATAACTTAACCCCTGGTATATATGGTCCATGACCCCCAAATGTGCTTCTTCTCAGTTGTGTATCCGGTTCCCACTTTGTCTACACTAGGGCACCAACCCGTGCTCTCGCACGGGTTAGAATTTTATGAAATAACTAAAACATTACTATTATTAAATATATATTTTTTGTCTTCACTTATATTCTTAAATAATAGCTATAATTATTCACTCTATAATAGTCTATATATTCAGCTCTGATAATCTGTCAAATACTACTTTATATATTTTTTGCATCCATGTTTATAGATTTTTTTTTCTTATAGAACCTAAATGAATCTATAATATAAATTTAGTTGAAATATTTGCTTAAACCATGATAGTTTTGGCTATAGTGTCTATTTTGATGAGATAAACCTAAGTTTTGATTCTTTTCCTTAGATTTTAAGCTTATTCATTTTTAGATATAAAATCTATTATTTGCAATATCGATTGTAGTCTACTGAATTGATAGCAAAATGTTTTGGACTTATGTAATAATTTTAGGATCAATCATTTTTATTTCTAATGTTTTCATGAATATCAATTTATACGCTTAAGCTTTTTTAGCATCATATGTATCCAATGGAAACATAAATAAATTTAAACTGTACACATTCTTATTTCACCCATTACGTGATATCATGAAAATTTACACTTTAATCATTAACTTTATATTTGTGTGTATTAGTTGGGTATTCTAAAGCTAATTGTATCATTTATTCAAAAATTTATGTTTTATTCTATTAAACCTTTGATAATGTCATAAATATTTGTTAATATATTGCATAATATTATTACTGTTTCAGAAAAAGAAATTCATAAATTAATATAGTCGGTGTAGCATCGCTTACCTTGTTGGTGTTAGTTGGCACTATAGCAACACCCTATTTGTGTGGTGGCATCATTTGGGTAGGAGCAATTGCAATTGACATCCGTACTCATCTTGACGTCGCCTATCTCAGTGGTGTCATTGAGGTGTGGTCCATTCTCGATGCTGTTGTTACTCACTCCGTGCATCTAGATAATACCAACTAACATACATGGAGCTGTGCAAGATTACGTCAAACATCATATTAGTTTCTCACCTATGGAGGACGATGTGCATGCGGTCAGTCTCCTCGCTTTTGGAGTGTGCTGTCTTGGATCTCCAGCGGAGGTACAGACCATGAGATGTTCCATGAGAGCTTCGGATGGTGAGAGAAGGAGGTAATGGTCATCAAGAAGCTGTTAAATAAATGGTCCATGTCCCTCTACCTCGCGCAGTTGGTGAATTCCTCCACTCCAATCTTCCACAACTGACCAGCAAACTCTGCACACTATTGACGAAGAGATCAGGCCTAGGTAGGAGACAAATCTTCCACAACTGACCAGTAATTGTTTCCTATGTAGTCTTTTTGCGTGCATCTAGGCCGATCAAAGATCCAGGAGCCCTTTTGTATCTGATGAGACGCTTAATTCCTCATGCATCCGGGGTTGAAATCCCTTGAGACAACAAAAAGTAGTGACTTCTATGCCAATGATTGAAAACAACATGATTATTCATTTAATAACAAAATATATCTTAATAAGGATTATTTCAAACTTATTTATGAACAGTAATTCAAGGATGTAAAAATTGAAATAAAAATTACACCTAATGTTTAATAAGTGTAACCATGTAACCGTGTTCATGCATGCATATTAATTTCGTAGGAGACAAAATGATCAAAACAAATAGCAAAAACTTTTAACCATGTATGACACCATCTACGGATTGATTCTGCAAACAATTCATTCACGATGATTATCATACGACCTTACATGCCGTAATAAGCAAACTGAAACATTCATTCATATTGTACTACTCCAAACCTATGAGTCTCCTAGTCACCACATAAAGTAAGCAAGCAGTACGGTTTAAGCAGAGTCTCTTCCCATATAAACATTGTTGGATCACACATTGCGTCTAGATCATGAGGAAGCAATCAAGGTGAAAGCATGGCAAAGCTTGACACCGACTAATACGGCCACACCACGAGGACCCTCCTGTTATTACTTAGAGCTCCAAGCAGTTAAACAAAGAAAATAGGACTGGAGCGCGGACCTGGTACCACTACATGTGGGAAAATCCGGCGCCCGAACCGTTCCGAGACAGCACCATCTTTTTTTGTTCCAATTGAATATCTCCACATCTCCTTAGATGGGTGAACTGATTGTTGGATCACACATTGCATCTAGATCATGAGGAAGCAATCAAGGTGAAAGCATGGCAAAGCTTGATACCGGCTAATATGGCCACACCATGAAGATCCTCCTGTTACTTAGAGCTGCAAGCAGTTAAACAAAGAAAATAGAACTGGAGCGCAGACCTGGTGCCACTACATGTGGGAAAATTGGGCGCCCGAACCGTTCTGAGATGGCACCATCTTTTTTTATTCCGATTGAATATCTCAACATCTCCTTATATAGGTGAACCGATACTCTGGGGGAATTCCTTCCAGATGAATACCTTGCAAGGACCCCTTTTGGGCCGATCTTGTTGGCTGTGGAGGTTGGAGACAAATCCACCGGAGCAGGGTGTGCCCTGCTGTGTGATCCACCAGAGATGGAGGCAGATGGAAGAGAGATCCATCGGAGGACGTCGTGCTGGGGTTGGGATGCCGGCGGCCGTGCTCCGCTCATGGTTGGTGCTGGCGGTTGCCTACGGCGCCGTGGAGCGGAGAGGAAAAGAACGCCGCTGATGGGGGGACTCGTGCTAGGAAATTGTACGTAGATTCCAAAAAGATAGATTTAATTTTTTCCTTCTTTTTATCTATATAATAATAGTAATGGCAAGGTGGGTAATTTCTTAGAAAATTAAAGTAGATCTAATGGTTACTAATTGCTAGAGTCTAAGATTTGATGGCTAGATGTTTCTTATTAACGTGGGAATTTCTAGTATTTATCTTTTTTTTCTAGCGCTTCTGGTGAGAGTTAATGTGGAGGCTTCGTTGGATGTGGAGGCTTCGTTGGAGCCTCCATTTAGTAATAGTAAGATGTTGAGTGGTAGTTCTTCCTGTCATCGCTCTTGAGGTGCACAATGAGCATTCTCTTACATTGTTCCTGGCGTGTTGCAGTAACATGTGAGGTTCACCATCAATATCTTGTTTTCCCATACTTCTTACTTCTAACAATAAGGTTGGATTCAGCATGCACCATGACTCAAGAAATTAAATTTAACATATCGTGTTAATTGTTTTTTAAACAAATATTCCTTGAAATGAAGTTACTAATATTCACACCAATCAAATTGGTAATATTTTTTTCAAAATAACCACATGCAAAATTTATTCATGAGTATTAATATAAATTAAAGTGAAATTTAAGTGTAGTTACTATGTATTTGCTAAGGATATTTTCCACAGTTGATAGCTCGTAAAATAAATATTTATCCTAATGTATACATGTTTCCTTGGTCTATGAAGTGGAAAATATAGTTTTGTTCATAGTTTCAACTTAATATTTACAAAAGTGTGTATTTCAAATAGCTTTTTTCATTTATTGTACTTATGCACGTTGTATTATTATTCATAATATCATATATTAGCATGGGAGTTTTTTGTAAAAAAATTTCTTAGTTGAGATGGATAATTTAGGTACAAATTATATGTATATATCACATTACATTATCTCACATATTGACTGATTTCTTTAAAGAATTCAAACTTAGAAGTTGAAGTATTATATTTTGTAATTATAGAGGTGGATAATTTGTAAAAAGTAATATTATGGGATCAGTCAGTTATTTTTTTCTATTGTGAAGGTTTTAGTTTTTCAATAAAGGCTTCACTGGGATCAGTCAGTTATTTTTTTCTATTGTGAAGGTTTTAGTTTTTCAATAAAGGCTTCACTGCTAACTCCAGGGAGCATGGTCCCCTATTTTTTTTCAGCATCACTAACATGCAAACTCAAAATAATAAAGTTATTATTAAAGTGAAAAAAATATAAGTCGTTGTCAATAAGGATTATATCAAGCCTTCTTCGTTCAAAGTAATCCAAGACTCATTGATTGCTTTCATTTTGCACAGTTTTTCTTTGGTCTAATCTCACGTAAAGTTTTATTAACCATATATACTGTGATCCAATATAAATTAAGTACTCGAAGAATACAAATTAAAGTGTAATTATGGGACAACCAAATTGAGTACCTCCTAGGAGAGAAATTAAGTAGTGATTATGGCATACTATAGCAAGATGGACACCTTTAATATACACATTTAGCCGCTGTCAGCATTGATGTGGATGTCATAGATGCGCATGCCGGACGCCGTGCCAACGGAGGCTTGCGTGTTCACATCTGTCCCGCATGTACGGGCACTTGTCTCGCAGGTGCTTACTGAGCACAGATGCATGAATAGCCGGCCTCCTTGCTCTCGTAGACGCGCGCATATGCGTCGATGTCAGGCGGATGCATATATGCCTCGATATGATGCATACTCGTATAGTACTTGAACTGGCATTGGCTCCTTGCGCACACGTCCAACAGGCGACGTCGACTGCGCCAACATCCAGCCTCGAGCTCCTATCTTCAAGTCACCAGCACGCCTGGCCGTGGGCATAGTATATTGGCGATGTGTGGTTCAACACTCCTAGGCAAGAACGTGCAAGCTAGCTGCTGCGCAAGACTGGAGCAGACAATCAGATTAATCAGATTAATCAGATTAATCAGAACGTGCAAGCTAGCTGCTGTGCAACACTCATAAAATGCATAATCAGATTAGTTTTTTCTTTCTCACCCGTCATGAAGGAACCATGAAGCCATCGCCCTAATTTCTTGATCTCTTGCACGCTCATATCCTGGTCCTGATCGGCTTTCTTGGCCATGGCTCCTGGCCAGCTGTGAGGCCGCCAATCGATGGAACAAAGGCAGCGGATGCCTTCATCTTCGGTGATGAAGAAGCCAAGCGCCGCCAGGTCTAAGCCACGGGAGGAGAAAAATAATGTATCTATTATATTTTTTCTTCCTCTTCTTGATGCGTACTAAAATAATGCATTTACCTTTAATTTCTTTATTTCATCTATAACATGATGTACGCATGAGAGAGATCGATATGACAGCTTACATGTTACCCATAGAATAGTTTAGGCTATTTTCCCATAGTGGCAGAGGTGGGTAATTTAGAATTAAATATAGGGGGTTACTTTAGGTTAATTCTTTATAATGGCATAGGTGGGTAATTTTGTTCTTTTTAAGTGTTCACATTGGATCCTAGGTGGCTTCACGTGAAGGCTTCTTTGATTTTTCTCTCTTCCTAGATTGTCCACCTAGGATCCTAGGTGGCTTCACGTAGAGGCTTCAAAGGAGCCTCCAATTATTTAGAATTAAATATAGGGGGTTACTTTAGGTTAATTCTTTATAATGGCATAGGTGGGTAATTTTGTTCTTTTTAAGTGTTCACATTGGATCCTAGGTGGCTTCACGTGAAGGCTTCTTTGATTTTTCTCTCTTCCTAGATTGTCCACCTAGGATCCTAGGTGGCTTCACATAGAGGCTTCAAAGGAGCCTCCAATTAGTAATAATAAGATACTGTTCTACGGCACAATAGTCCATTTTATTTTCTATTTAATGCAGCACATGGCATCATTATTCAATGATACAAATACGATATACAATTGAAATAACATTTCTGACCTATCGTTTCAGTTATTTCCATTGAGAAGTTGTGCAGTATTGCCAGTTCGTTGAAAAAATACATCTTTCTGAAATTGATATTATCAATTGCCGAACTATGAGATGGACCACCAGCGAAGTTAGTATTTCTGGCGTTTGATTCAGACCGACAGCGAACAACTTTCTGATTTGTCCATTGCTTTTAGTTTTCTGTCCACGCTTTTTTGTTTAACTCCACAAATCATGTGAATCAGATGGCACAGTTACATGGATCTTAGATGTGGCTACAACAGCTGTCTAGATTGAGCAGACAGTGGGTGGTTGACGCCCTGCCAGAACCACTACTACGTGGCCGAATTTCGAGCTCAGCTCGGTTTGGGCACTATGGGTGTAGGTGTGCATGTCGCAGCGAGCAAGACCTCTGTCAGAGCTTCTGGCTTGTGGCATGCAGCCAACGGGAGCTTGAATAGTAGCGGGAGGTGCGGTGGCTCTTAGCGTGATAGTACCAGCAGAAGGTTGCCTCTGGAGACGTTGTGCAGCAAGCTGGACAGTTTTGGCGACGGTGACATTACTATGGATTATCGGTGGTACATGTAGCAACGTTGTCAAATTCATGATGCAGTCCAATCCAACGATCACTCAACATGAATATGGGAGCAAACTTCTTCTCCGAACGCGCTTAACGGTTTCGGAGACCAAGGAATAGACTACGCCCACGTATATATAGGTGAATCCAAGGGTTTATGATCTGTCTCATATTATAAGCAGATCACTTACTAGCCCATAAAGGGATTCTCATAGTTATTAATTTATAGGCAGATCACGTACTTTTGTTTTTTCTTATTTTATTTCAAAATATGCAGTTCTTATACGCTTGCTTCTGTATTTATTGCATTCAATAAATCCAGATTCAGGTTTGCTTTTGTGGTCGCTTTTATCTTGAGCATCTCCAACAACTCCCAATATCAACTTGTTATTCTATATTTTTTGGCAAAAACACAAAATTTCATCTCCAGCAACTCCCAATAACCACTTGGTAAAATATCAACTTCGGAAAAAACCCCCTCCGCGCGCGGAGAGCGTGCGTATCGCTCCGTCCGCCTACGCGCCGCTCCGCTGCTCCGCCCGTCAGCGCGCCGCTCCCCACCGCCGCCCCGCTGCGCCCGCCGCGCGCCGCCCGCCTGCTGTGCCCCGCCCGCGCCCGCCGTGCGCCGCCCGCGACCCCGCCGCCGCCCCGCGGCCTTACCGCCCCGCGCGCCGCTGCTCCATCGCGACCGCGCTGCTCCGCCACCGTGCCGCTGCTCCGTCGTTGTGCCTGCCGGGGACCAAAGCTATGATAGATTTTCTTTTCTGGACTTTTCTGAAAAAGTACCAGACACAAAAAATTATAAGTATATACCCTTTGTTGATTTCGGGAAAGTTTATGGACTAAACTGCAAAGTGATCATTACGGGATTTACCAAGTGAGAATAGGGAGTTGTTGGAGAGAGACCTTTTTTTCACTTGGGAAATAAAATACAAAGTTGCTATAACATAGAATTTACCAAGTGAAATATTGGGAGCTCTTTATGTATGTTTTGTATGCTTCATGATTCATAAAATTCAATCCATTTTCAGGTTAGCCAAATCCTTATATATCGTTCAAAATATACTATCTTGCTTGGTCCTTACATGTCACTTAGTGTTTTGATTTCCATCTGTTGTCATCACTATATTCACTCCACAATCTAAATAATGTGTTTCTAAACTGAACTTTGTAGATGCAGAGGGAGAACCGGATTACTCTGTAAGCAACCAGAGTAGTAGACTGTCTTTTGCTACTACCTCCGGTCTGAGAACCATCACTATTCTTGTAATCTTGCTCCACTAACTAAGTTATTGGCTTCATGCTATTTTTTCCCAACACTATCTTATTCCTGCGACTATTTGTTTGTTTGGTGCTTGCAATTAGGCCTGCTAGTGCGTCGGGCTCAACGGATGTTTTGGGGCGGGTTTCAATACTGGTGCCACACTGCTGCTCGGCGTGTATTCCGTGGAGTGGCACGGAAATGGAATAGGCGCGAGACGGCCGGCGCTCGAGTGCTGCTGCCTCCTAGAGTGGGACGGCTTCGCGGCGGCGCTCGATCGGGAGGGCTGCGTCACGAGGCCACCGCGGCAGAGTCGATCTGCCGGCGGCGCTCAGTTATCGTGATTCTCTGTATTCCCCTCACGCACATGGCACTATATTACTGCTCTTTTGCTTCTCCTGAGTGTTGATTCCTCAACTTGTCATCTTTGATCTAGGTCGGCATCCTCACCACTGATTTGAAAATCATGGGATCAATTTTTCACAGCAACAAGTGACATGTTATGTTGCAACCTCTTTTAAATATTCTTCTTTATACTCATGTTTAACGAGATTTTGTACAAAATTTTGCTTGTTGGCACATAAACTCACAAATTCTACCAAAAACCATTTTTTGTGCTTGACGTTAGTACATGAAAATCGACATGCCCTATATATTATTTATTTGCAGAGAGAGAAGAAAATAAATAATCAAGCTGAAAGGACTTATACATCGTAAGCAGGTGAAATGCAAGCGAAATTGACAATTAATTTTAATTATAAAAAGGTGCAATTGTCGGCTTATTTTTGGTTCGGTCAAGAGCGGTTTTGTTGCTGCGGCAAGCATCATTGCTCGTCAGGGGTAATAGAATGTGGGTTTTCAGTGGGTAGGGTGGGCTCAAGAGCACAAGACAAGGCACGATGATGTATATATACTGGATCACACTACTGGAGACATGTGTCTAGTCACTACTGGAAACTGAAAATTTCCTGTTGGTTCTAGACCAACCGACAGGAAATAAAACTATTATTTTCTGTCGGAAACTCGACACCGACAGAAACATTGCAAAACCGACAGAATAAATCAATTTCTCTGTCTTTTTTGTGCAACCGATAGAAAAAAGTATGGTGTTCCTGTGTGTTATGCTTGAACCGACAAAAACATTCATTTAGATGGATGACAAAAACGAAACTCAGGAGCTAACCTGGGCCTGGGCTGCGCCGGCCTTTTAGTTGGCCCAAAAACGGACATCTTGTGCGGCTGGACGTATATAAGCGGCTAGTAGAAGAGTGATACTCCTGTACTGATGGGAAATATATAGAGAATATTTGTACAAATTCTGTAAATAATGATCATGGTTTTTTGCCAATTATATCATATATATAATATTTCTAACTGATGGTCTAATTTATGTACTAAGACCTATATAATGTGTTATACGAATAACTGTATAAATGATTTACTATGGTACAATTGCTTGTTTTTTAGATTCTATTTTTTTGTGGTTTATGGTTTAATTTCCCTGTCGGGTGCTCACAAATTTCCTTGTCGGGAGGGTTGGAAGTCTCAACCTGTTCTCATGGACATCACAAATTTTTTTTCTGTCGATGATGTACCGACTGGTAAATTGACTTACCGACAGAAAAAATTCATCCATCAACAGAAAAATCCTATTTCCCTGTTGAGCTAGTCCTGTCGGTATTTTCCAGTCGGTATACCGATAGAAAAATCAATTTTTCAATTTCCCTATCGGTAAACGCTATTTCATGTCGGTTTTGCAACCAACACGGAATTTTTAGTTTCTAGTAGTGTAACTGTCCTAATGACATTTGTGGAGTTCATGCAGAGTATGTGGACTCAAGAAGTGTACAAAAAGGAAATTACATTCTTCTGTTCAGTCATTGGCGGCAGCTACCGGAAAAACGGCAGCCTATATTAGGGGATTTCCATGAACTATCCCAGTCTCACTCTATATGAAGCCACGAAGCTAAACAAGATGCTGCATAGACTCTAATATGGTCATACCATTCCGGCATTCCCATGTGCACCACAGGAATAGGAAGCGTCAGCAAGCCCTGCAACCCAATGATGTTGCTTTCACGCGATCATAGAGAAACATTGGTCTTCCTATCTCCCAGCATGCACTGCTCCGCGCGGCCCTATTGACCTCCATGACAGTCATAGAGAATTTCTGGGTCACCGCCACAAGGAATCGATCCTACTGTGGTAAACTGAGCCCATGTCACCACATTCATGCCCAGCTGTCCCTTTTAAAAAACCATGGGCCATCGAAATACCACTATGTCAAATTGAGCTTGCAACACGAGCAAGATCAAGCTCGTGCCTCTCAGATTCAGCAAGAATTGATGTTTGCTGGAACCTTTGTTTGAGGAACAGAAATTGATCAGTAACACTAGCAAAGGCCTGCTCTGTGTTTCACTTCTTTGAACGTGTCGAGTGCCAGGTTGTCCCTACTCCCTATGTATTTTTATCATCTATGGTGGCCTCATTCATCTCAATCTTCGAAGCATGCCAACCATGTTCCTGACCATACTTCCTTTAAGCGTACAAGTTTTGCACTGAGACAAAAACTCGACCATACTGTACACATGAAACTACCTCTCATCATCAGAATTTTGAATTTCAAATTTCTACATTAGATATGATTTTTACAACATAATTATTTATTCATTAAAGAAAATATGTTTTCCTGCATCATTATTATGTTGTGATTACAGGATTAAATCTAGTTCCAAATAACACAGATGCCATGGCAGATCAATCTAGTGGGACCAAACGAGCGAATAAATAATTGTAATTATCTAAAGAATTAGACGGTGTACAGTGGAAAAGAAATAGATGTTTGTGGGGATGAAAGCCAGGTTTTCCACGACTCTGCAAATTAAGACACTTAATTTTAGGAGTTGCCTACATAACGCACAAAATTCAGTATATTTGCAGGTTCGTAGAAGGCTTGCATCCCTAGATGTTCGGCAGGCAGTCATTAAAAGAACAACAGATATGGAGGAATAATAGAAAAGGCCCAATTCTATATATTATTAAAGATTAAAATATGATGGATATGATAGAAATCCAAGCAAAAATAGCATCATTAAATAAAATATTAAGATTTGTAATTTATTGTGAATATTAAGTATCTAGAATTAAGGCAGCATATCATGCGGGACATATGAATGTTAGGGTGAGTCAGGCTAGCGCCACTAGTCCACAAATCAGGTCATGACACCAGGGTGCAAAATCATAATATCAGTGTTTTTTTTCTAGAAAATATATTGCAGACTACTAGAGAAGGCACAATTTAATTAACTGCCTCCTTGTTTTGTGTATTTGTTATAATAAATGAGTTGGAAAATGATTTTCAAGGAGGATTTGAAGATGCTATTATAGTGGATTGAAGGATCAATGATCAATAAACGTAGCTGAACTGTCTGATTCGGGATGAGAATGATAGGGGTACAGAGAACATACTTTAACAAAAGTATTACGAAATATTGTTAAATTGCACAAATGACCCACACATTGACATGCACGTTTGTGTGCAGGCTTTACCTTCTCAATGGTTTCGATGTGATCACTTAGAGCCAGATTTAGTGGATTTAACTACATGCTTGGGTTGGGTGATCGATGTGAGGCACTACAAGATGGAGAGAGCCTTGTTTACGAATTCCATGTCTGTAGGTTACTGGCAATGTATCATTACTAAAGACAGAATCCACTAGGCCAAGAGCACCCTTGGACGTGTGTATCAGGACCTTCAGAACTGGAGCTCACTACTCCAAAGAATGCGGCAGACCACATGAGGAAGTCAAGCAGAGGCCGACCTGTTCAACCATGCGGATGATATGACGTGGGGGTGTTTGAGCCACCTTACTCCCGTTTTGGTTCATATCTGCTACTGGAGTTTCTCATGAACTGGAAACCCAATTTCTTGATGCATCCCAATCCTATATTCGACTTTCATCTAGAACTTGGTGAACCTCAGCAAACGTTATGTTGGAGAAGCAGAAAAACATAAAGAAAATTCTGTTGGGGCTGCGGAATTTATAGTGTCCATCTGTATTTTGGTATGTTTTTGCAACATGAATGAACTTTCTTTGCATCACAATATAAAGGTATCCATCTAGCACCCATTTCGTCACCACATAATAATTATAGATGTGTAAAAGTTTCTGTGCACAAGTAAGTGGCCACCACTACATCACAAAACAAGCATTATTGAAGACAACTGCCAGGATTGCAGCTCATGACGATTTGCAACACAAAAGCTCATTCGCACACGTGAATGCAAGGAACACAAACACAATGTTGGGTCGTCAACGTTGTGACCATTTGTATTTTTGGTTTTCCTCTTATTCATTGTGTTTACACCATTGTGTTCCACAATCCAATGTGCCTGCTCATGTTGCGCCTTGCCTGCTGAAGCATCAGACTGTTCCATGTGACATGTGTTTGAGCCACTAACTTGGCTTTGCTGGGAAGGCAACATGACTCAGCCTGACACCCAATGCAGACAACAAATCAGCTAGCTAGAACGTAATTTAAACATGTACTTCCCTTTTTACTACGATGATAGTGCAACAGAATGCGCGGAATTGATATTCACAGTCTGAAGGGGAGTTTCGTAGTAATGTTAGCAATCAGATTCAGTTCTCTAGTTCTCATACTTTTCTTTTTTTTCCTTTATATTGTTTTGTTCCCAATTCTAACTGAGCATACTCAAGTGTACACATACACTCCTAAAAAGTGTCTTGCCACCCTTGTTAGTGACTCATTATATCTACATGTACATGTGCACGCATATTCCGTGAATGTAATGGAGTAAATTTTCATCAACTCCCGCTGTCCTATAATATAATGCATTCTGGCATTCAAAATTTGTCCTCAAATATATTCTAGAGGGTAGAAATAAGTTTTGCATTAAATGCCTTCCATATATCAATGAACTACCATAAACCATGTTGATAAGTAACATCACACGTAGGCTACGAATGAGGGTCATGATGTCTCGCAACGAAAATGCAAGCCACATGTATGAAATCTCATATCATCATGTTGCTGGCTATGAGGGTTGGGAGACAATGGGCAAAATTACAACGCACAGTAATGGTGTCCATGATATTAACACCACTTACCTCAGCACAGATCACCCACTGGTGCATAAATGTCAGGGTGTGTTGGCTACTTTCAGTGTTGCCATTACTGTTTTTGCTGTAGCATGAAAAGTCTTATGCTCAGTATTGCATTGGGAAACATTGGAGTTACTGTGGCCAGAATTTCACATATAATTCAGCAAACATTGGGAAACTTTACAAACCACAGTATATATTCCGGGGAAAGAAATTGACACCAGTATGTCCGATAACCACCGACTAGTGGTCAGGTGTCAGTTTGTGTTGGCTACTCCCAGTAATGCTATTAGTATTTTGGCTGTGCCACAAGGATCTGGTGATCATCGGTGCATTTTGAAATATCCATTGTTTTCCTTCTGTGACAACATCTCCTTAGTCCGGTGCTTGATTAGTCCAGCACTATCAATCGACCTCATTATTGGAGATATATGTCTAGAATGTGGCCACACACACGCCTGTATCATGATACATTGACATGTCCGTGTAAGAAAACTAACAAAAAACAAAAAAGTCTTTGTTAACACACAAACGTTCCTTATATGCATGCCATGACGTTGGGAAATCCACTAGACTGAAAGTGAAACCCAAAGCACTTCGCATTTGGTTATCTTGGCCATCAGGTCAGGCATTTTAATGTTTGTTCTATCTTGGACCTCCATATTCAATTTGGGAATCTTAGGTCATGTGGTGTAGCTTGTGTATCCAGTTGATTCAACGACAGTTGAGACCATGGTTGTTGGTGCTTGTTTCATATACGTCAGACAAATATATACCTAAGTTATGACCATGGGACGTGGACCGTATTGACTGAGTGGGCCGAGTGTGGAGGGGTGTGTGTGCACCTCATGGCGTTCGTATAGCCGGGGATATAACCTGATGCCGTTGTAATGAATCATCAATGAAGAACAGAACTCCGAATCCCTCCCGGAATGTTCATTGTCTCCCACAGATTCAGCCTTGTTCGTGCTGTTCTTCCACAAACTCTTGCTACGATGCCCCCTAACTCCCCTCCAGTTATCGATTCTCATAACAACCTAGTTGTGTGTTCTTTCTACTTTTGTTATTTGCTGCACCTTTTGTTTTAATACATCATAGTAGGGGCAAGCCCCTCCTGTTGTATTCAAAAAAAAGTATATATACCTAGTTGTCACTTTGCAATATTTACAGCCATAATTGAGATATAGGCTTTAGAGGTAATAATTTCGTGTAGAGTTCGCATTCAAGGAGACAAATTGTAAGACTGGAACAAAAAGTGTACGAGCTTCTTTAATGCTGAGACCTTCACACCGAGCATCGCTTTGAGGATTGAAACAAAGCTTCTCATAAGTTTCATTCCTCGCACCTCCCTCCATAATTCACACGGCTAAGCCTTTTACAACTTCCCTTCTATAATCACTTGTCAATATCTTATCAAGCACTCTTATCCAAATGTCTTTGACCATCAATGGTGGTCTGGTTCGGTGACCCTTCAAGTTTTGTTGTTGTACTGTTACCTCTTACAAACAATGAATTACATACACATGTTTGAAAATAAGTCAAAGCTGGAATGAATTTACATATAAATCGATGGACTTACATATCTGTTTTTTGAAAAACTTCGAACTTTTTTTTTTTTTTTTTTGAAAGAACTGGAGGGGCCAAAGCCCCTACAGGAAGAAAATATTATTAAAACACAAAAAAGTTCAGGAATACAAAGAAAAGAGGGGGGAGCAGAGAGAGAGCATAGGTACAAGAAGCTACAGGTTACAGAATACAATCTCCCAGAAATTAGGAGACAAAAAAAGAAACAAAGAAAAATCTGCTCTAGGCAGCTAAGAGCTCCAGAGTTTGTATCCATGAATTAAACCAGGTTTCATGACCTTGCTTCAATCTGAACTTGACCAGCTTAAGTTTTTTGAAGAGAAAGCTTTTACAATCATCTCTATTTCTTGCCGACCAAATAGTCCAGCATACCAGAATAGCAGTTTCCATGAAGTAGGATGATCTCATCTGATCTTTCAAAACAACAGTAAGATCAGGAAATCTATTAGTTGGGGCAAAATGAATTCCAATAATATCCCTGCACATCCCAGCAAAGGGGCAATCAATAAACAAGTGATGACCAGTTTCTTCCACTAGACCATTGCAGAGAGCACAGTAGTAGTTCTCCAACTCCATTCTTTTCCTCCTGAGAAGATTTTTTGTGTTTAACCTGTCCTTCATTAGGAGCCAAAAGAAGACCTTGTGCTTTGGTTGGGCTCTATTTTTCCATGTCCATAGGAAAGATACATGGGCATTCAATGTACCAATCAGCCTTTTATAAACACAGCTAGAGGAGTATGACTCCTTCCCTCCAATGTTCCATTTGTCTGGTTGATCAATCAGTTCAGTACTTTCAATTAGACTGATGGTATGCAGAGCTTGATTGTAGACTTCCTGGGAGATTGGCAGATGAAGCAGACTGAAGAAATCTGTGGTGTTGCAAACCTGCTGTACTGTGAGGTTCTTTTTCTTAACAAAGCTGTGTAACTCTGGGCAGGAGGATTGCAGTGTTTGAAGACTCCAGTTGTCACTCCAGAAGAGAATGCTATCCCCAGCTTGAGCAATAGGTTTGAACAATTCTTTAATGAAAATAACATCTTAAATGTTTTGATTTGACACTGAATTAAGCCATTGCTGGAATTTGTCTTTTCATACTGACTTAGCTGGCTGCATAAATTTACTTATGTACATACGGGGATTACTTTCCATGATGTTAAAAAATGTGGATGAATTATTCATTGAGGGAATTAGAGGGGCCGTGCATTTAACTTACATCCTGTAATCTGGACTGAAGCAGAGACAGTGATAATCGAATTAATAGTTATTCCAGAAGAAAGGGACTCATAAGCTTGTAGAATAGGAGCTCAGATTTAGTACATATTTTTTCCGATAATGGATTTTGATATTTATTCAGAATACTAAAACAGAAACCCGATAAATATAGGACTTTGCTATGGTACTTCGGTTACCACCTAGGAGGGAAGAGCTCAATTACATCATAGACCTTTCCTTGTTAATAAATAATATAAGAATTGAATTCAGTATGTGGGGATGCTATAATTACGACATCACATTTCTTCATCATAATTGTATTCTCCCAAAGATTTATTGCGTTAATTTTATAAACTACTACAGAAACATCTATCAGGCCCCACCTTTTTCAGTTCCTCTCATTCAGAAGTTATGCGGTATCCCCAGTTTGCTGAAAAAATACATATTTCTGAAATTGATAGTACCAACTGCCTAATCATTATATGGCCCACCAGTGAAGTTATTATTCCTGGTGTTTGATGCAAACCGACAGTGAAAGTTTCTGAAAGAATTTTTTATTGCTCCTTAATTTCTGTCGCGTCCACCCTTTTTTTTTCTAGCTAACTCCATGAAATTGCTCAGACGGCACGGGTATGCAGATGTGTTGTTGTTGATGATGCTTCTGTTCTTTTCTTATCTTTCTGGTTTGTATCTTTGGGTTCATGAACCAACTCTGTAATTGGACCTCGCGCCTATGATTCTAGGTTTGGACATTATTTAGGTTCGTACTATGAACCCCCCAGTGAGTTCTCAGAAAATAATAAGTCTGTTTTGTTGGTTTCCATTAACCAGAACATAGGTAGCATCACAGTACTGGTTCATTAATAAAAATAGATTACCACCAGTGCATCTATTATTTCCAATGTTCGATATAAACCAAGAGTGAACCACTCTCCAAATCCTAATGTGTCTTATTGCTTCTATTTTCTGTCTGCAGTGTTCTTTTATTTTATCCACCCGTTTTAATGTCACCATGTCCACCAATACAGTTGAGAAGGCGGAACAACAAAACTGGTTGCTGCAACTGTAATGGTATGTGCCACGACAGAGCAGCAACCACCAGGTGCTGGTAATGGTGGCCTACCAGATCGACTTCTTCTTAATTGGCAGGACTGAGCAGCAGCCACCAGGAGGGCTTGGAGAACATGGCTACTGCTGATATCTCTGCGTCGTATTGCAGCTGGTGATATCTCAGCTTCGAATTAGTTGCATGGATACTGTGCGTGCCACGTGGCCATATGTAGCTCGGATTGCTGCAGGCAGCTAGCATATGTGTTTCTTGGCTTAAAAGTTTGTACCCATGGTAGCTGGGACAGGTGTGATAATGGTATGGTTTATCCATGGTACATGTTTTGTCAATTTCATGATCTGCAACCCAATCCTATAATCAACCAAAGGCTGTCCTCAGAAAAAGTTGTTTCCTGAAAGCAAGTGTCTCAGAGACGAAGGAATGGAGTGTTCCTTCGTGCATATATATATAGGTTATATGTGTGCTACGTGATCTCTCTTCAAAATTATGAGCTGATCAATTCCTGGCATATAGAATGCCCATAAATTAGAGTACATTCATTGCTCAGGCAAATTTTTATTTCAAAAGTTTGCTTTCCATATCTACAAACTTATGAAAATGGAAAGTCACTGAATCCTGACGAGTATAGTGGACCCTACAAATTGGAGTATATGGTAAGTCCGCTTCGATATGGTTCCTTCAGTATTCATGGTCGACTTCAATGCATTCGGATCTATAAAAATAAATGCTTCTATGTAAATGGATAATTAAGCTATGCAACGAAGTCGCGCATAGTGGACCTTGCGTAGAAATAAATTTCTAAGTACAAAATGTTTGTACAATGGAGTATTATACATCAGGGAAGATCTCTTAGTGGAAAAGGATATTTAAATTTAAGATATGATTCACAAAGTAAACTTTGGGAGTACACATTTGTAGGTTATATGCCCCGTGCAGAGCAATTTCCTATAACTTATACACTACTACATAAAAGTTGACCGCTACCCGAACTTATGCATTATAGGAAATGATCCAAATTTATACTTTTGAGGTCAGCATTCTATCCTACCGTTGGCGCTTCTTATTGCATATATTTTGACCGCCAAAGTTATCCAAAATGACCAGATTCCATGGAACATCGTAGCAAATATATTATTTATCTATCAAGTTTCACGAGTTTTGTTTTTCTAACATGCCTTGCAGGAAAGTTAATATTTCATGGAATAAAACTATCTCAAATGACGAATTGGATTGCACCATTGTGACGGGACTGTCGAGCTGATCAAAATGGACATAACATTTGTTATATTTGGAGCATTTACAATTGCAACGGGACCATAACAAAAAGAGTAAATAATCCTCCATGCAAATATATGTGTGTGTGGTCTATATATACACACATCAAGGCACACGTCGTTTCCCAAGCACTCTCGGCTACTCGGCAAGGACGAGATCGAGATGCACAAACAACCACGTGCATGAGCCTTGGCCACCAGCAATTCCAAGAAGAAAAGCAATCAGTTTCGACCACAGCATGCTGCCATGTACCAGCTCCTAGCTTTTTACGTAACAAGCAAATGCCCGGTATAGCAACACACATGCATCCATCGAGCACCATCCATCGAGCTGGGCAGCTGGGCTATACGAGCAACCATGCAGCGAAGGAAGGAGCGCCCACATGTCCCTCATTGACCCACGGCATTGGCGGCCATCCATGCTGCAAGCCCACGCGGGAGCACGTGATAAGTCCAGGCCCAGCTAATTCACGATGTGCAGAAGTTAACTTCATCAGTTACGTAAATCATAGATGCCAAGCCCACAGCCTTCCACGACTCAGAGCAGTTGCCGGCTGGGCATCGACCACAGGCAGTGTAGCGGCCCAGGTGCTACCCATTGGCTTGTGCACTCCAGCGGCAGGGACACATGGCGCACACAGGTTGGAGGCCCAGCTCAGCTCTCGGCAGGTCGGTAGTGGATTTCTGTGCGAGATTTGCGACTTCCACCGACGTGAGGACGTCGGTTCCTGGCCATGGTCGGTTTCCACCTTCCATTAGTGAAAGAATTAGAGAATATTTCTAGGAGCATCTCCACTGTCCCAAGTTTCCTTCCACCTATAAATAGAGACCCTCTCTACCTTTGTAAAACACACTCTACTACCCTATAGAATATATTTCTGAGTTCCACATTTTATTCTACACTCTTGAGCTTCCACTTTCATATCATTTGAGGAGTAGTGGTGTCCCTCTAGGTGCTAGTGCCTAGTTGTATAGCGAGAAAAAAGGAAGAGAGAGGAGGCGCAGAGCGGAGGCGGAGCCGGCTTGTCGTGTTCCCCTCCAACTTGTACCTCTACGGAGCCGACTCCTTCGTGAGTAATATCCGCATACTTTCCTTAGTGATCTATTTAATTATAGTTCAGCGCTTACTTGCTTGCTTACGGGATCTCCGCTCGACCGAGTGCTTTAGTCTAATTAAGATATCGGACTAGAGTAGTAGCCTCTAGCGTAGATGTGGTGTCTGGGCTAGGGAGTTATCTGATTTTGCGCCCAACCCCACGGATAGTTGTGGTAGCCCCGGAGGTGACAGCTCCGACCAGGCCGGTGTAATCCACCACGTTCGGGTTGGTGTTCCCGTAGAGCTTTTGGCGGCCTTCCCCCGGTTACGTCTTCCCAGTCTTTTCGAGAACTGGAAAGGTACCACTGCTCCGAAGTAAGTAAGTTAGTAAGCCGAAACTTTAGTTATCTAGTGACCTAGGGCTGAGCTTAGAAAACCCTCTCATCCTACAAAAACATCCTTCTACCTACCCCTCCTGGACGTTCTTGTTTCACTCTAGTACACTTCCGTTCCCTGTGGAAAATACGATACCCTGAATACTTCCGGGTGAAAGCTACAACGGTACTCCGTGCGCTTGCGGATTTATCTGTTTGCGTTAAGAAATACCAACACCTACTCCATACCAACACCTACCTTAATCACATTAACACAGTGGTGCTCGGAGGCCACAAAGGTTACTGAATTTAGAAGCCTCGAGGCTGAAATACAACCCATTCAAGGTCTGTCAGTCCCAATGAGCCAAGTGTCTATATGCACCGGCCAACAGGGACGGCAGTGGCCATGCCCTGGATCTTGGCCTCCCTGGCTACCAAGTAGGGTCCACTATACTCGTCAGGATTTAGTGACGCCACGTCCACTTCACTCATCGCCACCACTTATAGGAGCCATGAAGCCGAGCGCTGGGGCTGTGTATACACGTCTGGCCTTATTTCTCGCTACCGCACAAAGCCTGCATTGTATCATGCTGGTGCTAGAGGGAGAGAAGAGGGGAAGGTGAGGTTAAGAAACCCTATCCCCTGCATAAACAATTGACCATGTGCTAGGCCAATTTGGGCTTCAGAACCGTTCACTACTGGAAAACTGTACTTTGCCGAGTGCTTGTGGCTTTGCCGAGTGCAATATTTCAGGGCACCTGAGGCACTCGGCAAACTGAACTTCGCCAAGTTCTGCGGCACTCGGCAAAGATGCCACTCGGCAAAAGGTGGCCGGCCCGTGACAGCGACCACCTGCCGTCAGATTTTGCTGAGTGTCTAACGGCTCGCACTCGACAATTTTATTTTTATTTTTATTTTTTTAAAATCACGTGTGGAGACGTCTGGGTTTTTGGCATGCGACGTTACAACTTGCTCGAAACCTTCTGAATTTGATGTTCATTGTCCAGAACCAGATACTCTGCTCTAACGTTTCCAACTATCTGATGTTCATCGTCTAGAACCAGATACTCTGCTCTTACGTTTCCCCAATTTCCCTCCAATCCCTAGCTACTGCAAACAATTGTTTGGGCCCCGTTACTCCTGTTTTGGTTGATATATGCTACTAGATCCACTGCAAACCCAATTTCCTGATGCATCCTAATCCTACTTTCGACTTTTGTCTTGAACTTGGTGACCCTCAGAAAATGGAATTTTGTAAAAAACAGAAATATAAAGAAATTCCTGTTGGTGGTGTCGTATGTATTGTGCCCATCTATATTTTAGTTTGTTTTTGTAACAGAAATGAACTTTCTTGAATCACTATATAAAGGTATCCAAATAGCACCCTTTCCATAATAGTCCCACAGTCTTTCCACCAGACTCAACGTGTGACCCAAGTACCCAAAGCATTGCTCATTTGATGATGCTCGCCATTGGGTCAGCCATGCCAATATTTGTTTCGTCTTGGACGTCATCCAATATTCACTTTTGGGTTCTTACAGTTCATATTTAAACGAAAGATTATAGGTCCTAGATCTAACTACACGTCTGCGGAATAGCTTGCTTAGCCAGTCGATTCTACCAGCACCGATGAGCTGAAAGCATAATTGTTGGTAATTGTTATACTGACTTGATGCAAAAACTCTAATAACACGAACGTGTTTTGTAGTACAGTGACAATTTGTAGTCTTCTATAGTCTACACCATATTTTTAGCATGTTTAGTAGATCTCACCTCCTAAAGTCTGTGGACTGAAATGATTTGTCACCACTTTAGTCCCTAAAGTGATCAAACTTTAGTCATTAGACTTTAGGAGGTTGGAAACAAATAGGAACTCAAGATGTTTGTTTCGTATACATTAGGGGTCAGAATAAATATATATAAGTTGTCACTTAGCATTATTTACAGTCATATTTCAACACCGGACTTATTTACGGGTAATAATTCAGGGTCACTTAACATATGTGTACAAGCTTCTTTAATTGCAAAGCATAGCTTCATGTAAGCTTGAAAACAGAAATGAAAATTCCCGACCGAATCATACCGTTTCCTACATTTGATCTGACCATTTTCACTTTTTCGGAAAAATACAAAAATGGTACGAAATTCGGACAGACAATTCGAAAACGGAGAGGAATTCGAAATGGGCTTATTTCGACCGATTTCTACTTTTCTACATTATATTCAGTATGTAACCGTATTTGAAATTCGGTAGAGCCTAGTAACCTAGCCCAACTTGATAACCCTGGACACCACCACTCCCGTACCCCACCTCCACTCCCATATCCCCTTTCCTGCACTCCCGTACTGCGGCGCCGCATGGCCGTGAGTCCGTGGCTCCGTCCTCCACTCCGTATTGTGGAGTGACGAGGAAGCAAATGACATGGAAAGTGATCCTGACATCATGGATGATGCCGATGAACTATAGATGTTCATGTCCTATTAATCCCTTGTTCTAGACTTGTATTTGTGTGTCGGCGACTACGTCATGCACCTCTTATTGTATTATGTGCACTTGAACTAAATCATGCATTTGTTAGTTTGGTCATGCACATCTTGAAAGGCGGTTGGTATTTCGTACTGAATTTTCGTACGCCGATCGTTTTCGACATAATTTTGCTCGAATTGGTTCGTTTTCAAAATACCGTAAGTTATTTTTCGTTTTCGTTTCCGACTATACCGTTTTTTGTTTTCACGTTCATATTTAAATATAAAGGTAGAAAACAATAGAGAAGTTTTTCGACCGTTTCCGAATGTTTTCATCCTTAGCTTCCTGGCTATAAGGAAAATCAGCTTATTAAATCATAGTACATGAAAAGCTGCAACAATAAGCTGAATCTGGTTTTCATATCCCTCACAAGCGAGCAGTGCCAGGTGGAGTTTACCTGGTGTATGTTGTCATACATTGTGTTGTAAAGAGTAAACACGATTTTTCCCTTGTTAGTACGATGGCCGGGGCTCCAAACAAAGCAGGTGCTCATGATGCCAGAGCTGGAAATTTCAGAAGTAGAAGATGTGATACACATCTCTGGCCGATGGGTTTTAGCTGAAATGGAAATAGAATGTGTGTATTGGGGCATCGTGGAATGTTAGTACTAACATATCATACCCGCTGAGAGATGGTGGATGTCCAGATACATCCCAATCCTACGGTTTACCATAGCTTATATAACACTCAGGCAAATTTGCTCGGTATTGCTCAATGAAAGCTACAGGCGCTGCTATAAGTATTAGCCAGGCACATGCCTGTCAGACATATATATATCAACACTTGGCCATTCGTAGTAGAGTATATATTCCAGTTTGCTTTCAACTAAAGATAGTGAAAATATTTTATGATGTGGGTGCTGGATGTTGGCCCCAAGAAGCATTTATTAGTAATTTTTGTGTACATGATTTGTAATATTCGTCAAGTGCCCTTGCTTACGCCCGCATAATGTAGTAGGAGGCTAGATAGTTGTGGAGGCATTAAGACCAGTTCTTTTACATGTAAACCTCTAAAGAGGATAGACTATTGGGCTTGGCCCATTGCACTTAGTAGTACTGTCATAAAATAGTTGTCTTATCTAAGATTCACATCTTTCTTTCGTTGATTATGTTAGTCTTATCTTTTTATATTGTGCATTAGTAGTACTGTCAAAATGGTATCTAATGTACAAAACAAATAAGACGAAGTCTTATTTTTTTTTTTGTACATCCTGTCTAAAATAGTCAACTATAAAATAACCAGCTAATGTACAAAATAATGACGGTAGTACATTAGCTGGCTAAAATGGATATAATACGACAGACGCCATCATCTCATGCTTATTCCTTTTCCGTTGAACAGGCTGTACTCCGTGTTACCAGGAGGGCTTCAGTTCTTGGGTAACACTTGGTTTAGGGTTAAGGGCAAGCAGTTGAACGAAATGGAGATGTGGTCACTTGCCAAGACTAACTTTTGGTTACCGCATCTTTCGAAAAACTTTTGGTTACCGCAGGAGGCAAAGCTAGGGGTGCTCTAGCCTTGTGGTTGCATAGAGATAGGTGTCACAGGGGTGGATATATAGTGAAGGATTAGACACAATCGATGTTTAAACATTCTTAGAGATGCATTTGCAGAACCTAATAACTACAATGTAGGTTCACCTCTGAGGCAACTACTGTGTTCATGATCGACCCTACGGATCATTGCTCATAGGACATTAGTACGAGAACCATTATTGGAACCAGAGCTCACTACTCTACGAGAAGGAGCACAACATTGACTGGTTGTCAATATCTCAAGCTCGCAGAAGGTCTGTGACTAAGTGCACAGGATATTTCTGACATGGGTATGTTTGGCCCCCATTTCTCCCAATTATCTATGTCTCTGCTACAACACTCTCTCAGGATACAGAAATCCACTTTCTTGATGCATCCCACTCCTACTTTCGACTTCCATCAAGAACTTGTAGCCCCTAGAAAATGGAATGTTGAACTAACACAATAATATATGGAAATTCCGGTTGGTTGTATAGTATATATAGCCTCCATCTATATCTCTGTCTATTTATGCAGCAGGCTTAAAGTTTCTTTACTCAATGCTATAAAGGATATATGTGCTAGGACACCTTCCTTCACATGGCCCCCATTGTACATTTCCATTACAATCCACAGACAACAGTGCACGACTCTCCCTACTCACTGACACATGGATTTACAAGCAGGAAGCATTTGTTTAGTTACGTGTGTATGCATCAGACCGAATAAATATCAGTGGTACAGGTCAAAAAAATTAAGGTAACGAAAAGATACAAGCTAAAGCAAGGACCATATATAGCTTCACCAATATTTCTTTAGCATGGAAACACTTGGACTCTAGGATTAGCACAACTCATGGGTGCGCCAAGAGGGCCAGATCACGCTGAATAAAATGCAAGCCATAAAATGCTAGCAATCCCATCTCATCTTGTTGCTAATTATCATGAATGGAATTGAAACAATAGGGAGTTTTACAACTCGTACTTATGAGAAGAAGGAATGAAATCGACACCACCCAATGCTAGGTCTGCTGTTACTTCTCATGGAACACCACCCACTGCAGCTCAGGTGTTAGCATGTGGTGGCTTTGTTACAATTGTGACTAGATTAGATCAGATTTAGTTCTATTTGCATAAATTTTAAAGACTGTTTTCATAATGGTCTAGAGTCAAGATGCACATTTAAATAAAAGGATCAGAATAAGTTCTCCAGCATATGGGATCGAGCCATCCAAAGGCAATATCGCACCGAGATTTGGTTACAGTGCAAGGATGATATATGTGCAGCATGGTGAACGTCCTGATGCATGTAAATCCTGAGCATTGAGTACCAGTCCACGATATAGAAGTATTTCACTTCTAATCCTACTGGCTCTCGTGCTGAAACGTAGAGTGTAATATATAGTCAGGAAATATTCAATCTCTCTCTCTCTCTCTCTCTCTCTCTCTCTCCCTCTCTGAGTCTCTCTCCCTCACAACACAACTCAATATGCTCTTGATTAGCATATACTAGTCCATCACCCCGTGCTCTCGCACAGGTTAAAATTTTAAGAGATATAATAAGTATATTATTTATTATTTATTTAATAATATTTTAATTTTAAATTATAACAAATTGTAGCTTTTGTAGAAACTTTGTTTTATTATGTATCTATAAATATATAGTGTATATATATCCATGTGCACAGAAAAAAGCTATTTCTCAGAAAGAAAAAAAAACTTGAAGTTTCATATAATCTAGCATTATTTTGCATCCATATTCAATTTTTCCTTTCATGCCACCTCTATAAGTCTATATAGGTTAAATATACAATTACATTGAAACCTTACCAACAATTATGGTTGACTTGTTACATCATATATCTTATGAAGTCCTACATTTAAAGTTTGTTTTTCAAAATTTTATTCTATTGATTATTACAGATTTTCTCTCTCTCAAGTTATGTTGAAACTCATGTCGTACTCGTATATTTCCCTAGTCACAGCTGATTTGTATGTACAGCACAAATCAACTTACCTTTTTGCACCCATGGCTCCAAAGAGCACATCTTTCATTAACTCTCCTTTTTTTATGAATTTTTAGAATAAGTATTTTTTGGTTGGTGAGTATAGTCTTAAATACTACAATAGCATAAGCCATCAATTGAAACATGCGACATGTCGCTTCAAGTGAGACTGGGACGCGAGTAACAGTGCTAACCGAAGAGGATTTTAATACTTAAATATAGATCAATGTTGTGACGACCACAATTGGAAAATATATAAAATTAGCCCCCAATCAGTAGAAACATATGTTCTTCTAGATCGTAAATTTTAAGCACATATTTTCAATAAGGAAAAAACATAAGTCAACTCATTTCCTTTGTGATTAGGTTTATTATATAAGTCAACTCCACATACCCACCTTCTGTCAGCGCTGTCCACCCATGACTGCCTGGCCGCAGCTGACTGTGGTAGGATTAGGCAGCCAATTAGTGGTGGCATTCGAAGCACGTCCAGGAGGATAATGCAAAATCGTTTTGTGGGCCCTTTTATAATTCGTCCAACTTATTCATAATACATGTTTTTGGTATCTAACAAAACTATCTTAGTCGATTGAAGGATTAAGATGCAATTAACGGAGCTCAACTTTTGGCATCGATCGGGACGACAAGGAACATGGAAGATAGCATCAGCGACACACATATTGTGATACAAGATTCTCTGCGGGCACCACCTTGTTCGTGGCGTCGACACGATGGGCTGGAGACAGATTTGGTGGCAAAGGTTTGGCCAACATTATGACTCACTGCTGCATAATGCATGACGGAGAGGCCCATTCAATGCTTGGGTGACATGAGGCAGCTAATGAACAAGATGGACAGGGCCGCGAATGGCTAGAATAATCAGCTTGCCTAGGTTCCTGGTACGTGTATCGTCCTTGTTTAGCACCACTTCATCCTCGAGCTTGCAGAGGAAGGCACCATCTTGAAAGACCAACCCTACAAGTCTTAGCTTAGTGCCCCTAGGACAACTGTATCACAACCTCCTGATCCTGAGGTCACTAATCCAAGCTAAGGAACACACCATCAACTGCTTAAACAGAATTAAATTGGAGGGCAAGGATCACAACCGCAGCAAGTAAGTGTCGGATCTACCGGACAAGATGTGCGATGTGGTGCTGTTTGGTCCCCAGTGCTCCGCCATTCCTCCGCCCCTGCTACTGTATCCTCTCAGAAATGACAAACCCAATTTCGTGATGCATCCCAGTCCTATTTGTGAATTCCAACGAGAAATTTTTTGGCCCTTGGAGAATGGAATCTTAGACATAGAGTAATATAAAGAAATTCCATGTTGTGGTGCGGTATATTTATACTCGTCATATTTGCTATGGTCTATTTCTGGAACATGCGGAATGATTTTTAATCACAACAATAAAAAGGGTAGCCATCTGGTACAACCGGGATGACCAGCGCGCATCTTTATTTTTAAATGTTATTTGCTGATGTCCTGGGTTGTACCTTAGGAGAGCTACCTTTCACTTACCTGGGTCTTCCACTTACATTAACAAAGCCCTCGGTAGCTTTCTCAACTTTCCTCAATAAAGCAGGAAGGCTTCAACTGACTAATGCTGTCCTAACAGCCCTCCCAATGTTTGCCATGTGCAGTTTCCTCCTTCCCAAAACCATTATTGATCAAATTGATAAATTCAGAAGGCATTGCCTATGGAGGGGACAAGATATCAATAGCAAGAAACCCCAAAAAGCTACATGGCCTATGTGCTATTTACCTAAGGAAGAAGGTGGTGGCCTGGGAATCCTTGATATTAACACTCAGAATGAAAGTCTTTTGCTGAAACATCTCCATAAATTCTTTAACAGAGATCCCACTCCTTGGGTAAATCTTGTCTGGATTAAATATTACTCTAACACAAAGATGCCTTGTCCTGAAACTACTTTCAGAGGCTTTTTCTTGTGGAGAGACATCCTTAAGCTTCTAGATAAATTTAAAAACATTGCCTCCATAACAGTTAAAAATGGTAATAGCTGTCTCTTTTGGCTCGATACTTGGAAGGACATCCCTCTCTGCCAGCAATACCCTGAACTTTAGTCTTTCACTAAAAACAATAAAATTTCTGTTGCCTTAGCGGCTTCTACTCAAGAGCTTCACTCTCTTTTCCATCTTCCACTCCCCCCTGAGGGTTTTCATCAATACTTGAATTTAGCCAATTTCTTACAGAATCTCCGACTCTCTAATGAACCTGATTGCTGGTTCTACTTTTGGGGGAATACCATTTTTTCTTCCCACAAAGTCTACTTACATCTCAACGGGCACCACAACCTCACCGAGCCTTTCACTGGCTTTGGCATTCTTCCTGCCAAAATAAGCGAAAATTTTTCTTCTGGCTCCTTTTTAAAGATAGACTTAACACTAGAACTCTTCTTCAGAGAAAATCTATGCATCTCCCCTCCTTTCATTGTGTTCTTTGTCACCTGTCGGTGGATGAGGACTTAACTCATCTCTTCTTTCATTGTCCTCTTTCTATTGCTTGTTGGTGTAGTCAAATTCTAGAGCCAAATTCGTTAGACATTTTCTATGTTATAGAAAATTTAAAATCTCAGCTTCCACGATAATTCTCCATGGAAATTTTTAACAACAGTGTGTTGGGCAATATGGACCTCGCACAATGACAAGATTTTCCGCGGCATTGATAATTCTCTTCAACGGTGCAAGATGACTTTCAAAAAACAGTTTGCTTAGGTTATCCTTAGTGCAAAGAAAGATGTTCAACCCCTGATGTCTTCATGGCTAGACGCCTATGTGTATTTTTTCTCATTTTCTTTTTCTCCTTTTTTGTTTCTTGATTCTCCCTTCATGGAGCTTGTAATTCGTTTTTAAATACTCTTTTTATTCAATAAAATCCAGTAGGGGCGCGTGCCCCACCTGTTCCCTCAAAAAAAAATTTACAAGTCCGATATGACCATCATGCGTCCATGTGTCCCAATGACACTTCTTATATATGCTGATTATTATTTTCTATGTATTTTCTTAAAATGCTCAAAACATTCATATACAACTTTTTTTATCATAGCTACAATTTAAGATATTCAAGTATTTCCAGTTTCAGACAATCAAGAACAAAGGTGCTTCTTACAATAATTGTTACAAAGGTGTAGCAAATGTCTCAGTCCTCACGATAAAACATGTGACCAGTACATTTGAAATTTCTATACACCAAAGACCAGAATATACTGAATAAAATGAAACTGTTATGACCGGCATCCAATATGCCAGTAAGAGGCCCATTAGTGTCTAAGCTAGAGGCCCAAGTCATTTTAGTCTTTTTATTTATTTATATTAGAGTCAATTGTAATAGTGCCATATTGCCTAGTCATAAAAGGTGCTAGTCTTATGTAACCTTTATAATCAGCCCATGAGGCTCAATAGAAATCAAGCAGAATAATTATCATAATTATTCCGGCTTCCCTTAGCGAGCCGGGAGATCGGGAAGTCCCCCTCCAACCCTAGCCGCCACCTCTCCTCTTCCTCCTCGCGCAGCAACGGCGCCTCGCCGCCGCTCAACCTTCAAACCTCGCCCTCCAATCTCTCACAGCTACAACCTCCGATCGACTAGGCATAGAGAGCAGCTGCCTATCAACCTGGTATCAGCGTTGTCTGGTTCGATGACGGAGCCACTCGCCTCCACCACCACCGCCGTGTGGCAAATCATCCCCTCCACCACGCAGCCCGCAGCCACCACCACCAACGCCATGATTCCCAACCCGACCCTGCCGCTGGCCTCCGGAACGAGTGAACCGGCCGCTGTCCTATCCCCGGAGGAGGTCACGCGGGCACTCTTCGACGTGGGCCGCGCCATAACCGATCTCAGCCGATTCGTTGGCGAGATTCGTCTCTTCCTGGGCGCGTCCAGCTATGCTCCACCACTGCCCCAACCACAGCTTCCACCGCCACCACCACCACCCCAGCCACAACTTCCACCGCCGCCACAGCCGCAGCTTCCACCGTTGGCGACGTCCTATCCCTACGGGATGCCGAGGGATGACTCCGCAGGCCCCTCGATCCCGCCTGGCGGCGTGCCGATCCAGGACATCAGGTTCCCCTCGTCCCCGTCCCCGCTTCCGGCGTGGCTCATGGGTTCCTCGACCGCAGCTCCAGTCTACACCTATGCCACGACGTCCACCCCGGCCGTCGGTGTCCAGCATGGCGGCGTTCCGGCATCGGGCGTGCTCTACGGGACGACGGACGGGTCGCGGTTCAGCTACCCACCGTCGACAGCGCCCGCGGCGTCGGCAGTTCCCAGCGGCGCGGTCGCCCATGGGGGTCTTGGCGGCCTATACCCCGGGGGTTTTCAGCCACCCAAACACTACCGCCTGGAGTTCCCAACCTACGATGGCACCGTCGACCCCCTCAACTGGCTCAATCAGTGTGACCAGTTTTTCCGGGGTCAGCGCACACCAGCCTCCAACCGCACATGGCTCGCCTCCTACCATCTTCGCGGCATCGCCCAAACATGGTACTACGCTCTGGAACAAGACGAGGGCATGCCTACATGGGACCGTTTCCGCGACTTGTGTCGGCTGCCGTTCGGTACCACTGTGCAGGACTTCACCAGTTCCAGGCGCTCGTGTGCCACGCTCCGGCGGTCTCCGCCCGGAGCCGCGCCGAGCTCTTCGTCGGTGGGCTTCCCGACCACATCAAGGTGGACGTGGAGATCCATGATCCGCCCAATCTATAGACGGCCATGTACTACGCAAGGGCGTACGAGCGCCGTGCAGCCACCCAGCACGCATGGTTCCAGCCGCGCGCGTCTCGAGCGGCGTCACGCCCAGGGCAGCAGCCGCCGCGCGCCCAAGGCACGGGATAGCCGGTCCCAGCTGCTACTGCTGCGGGCGAAGGAGCAGGCCCGGGTGGCCGTCCGTTCCGCCGTCTCACACCGCCGGAGCAGCTGGAGCGGTGACGCCAAGGGCTCTGCTACAACTGCGACGAGCCCTTCGTGCCCGGCCACCGCTGCCAGCGCCTCTTCTACCTGGAGGGGGCTGACTACGTCGAGGATCGGGGTGGCCTCGCCGAGGAGGAGGCTGCCCCTGCCCAGCCGGGGGCCGAGCAGCCGCCAGCGCCGAAACTCGCTAACGCTCTCGCTGTTTCCCTTCATGCTTACGCAGGAATCAGCACGACCAACACCATGCTTTTGCCGGTCCTCATCAAGGGGGAGCGCCTCCTCGCCTTACTGGACACGGGCTCCACACACAACTTCATCAGTGGTGGCCGGGCTGACTACGTCGAGGATCGTGGTGGCCTCGCCGAGGAGGAGGCTGCCCCTGCCCAGCCGGGGGCCGAGCAGCCGCCAGCGCCGAAACTCGCTAACGCTCTCGCTGTTTCCCTTCATGCTTACGCAGGAATCAGCACGACCAACACCATGCTTTTGCCGGTCCTCATCAAGGGGGAGCGCCTCCTCGCCTTACTGGACACGGGCTCCACACACAACTTCATCAGTGGGGCCACCATGCGACGCCTGGGGCTAGTGCCTGCTGGCGATGATCGGCTGCCGGTCACCGTGGCAAACGGAGATCGTCTCTCCTGCTCCGGCATTGCGCACAATGTTCCCATCACTATAGGGGACGAGGAGTTCACCATCACCTGCGTCGGCATCGACTTGGGGTGCTTCGACTTCATCCTCGACTACGACTACTTGCAGACCTTGGGGCCCATCCTCTGGGACCATGAGGCCAAGACGCTGGCCTTCTGGCGTGACGGCCGTCGCGTCCAGTGGCAAGCTGTGGGCGCCCCCGACTCCGCCACGGCCGCTCCCACCGTGGCAGCCGCAATGGCCGCGCCGCACCCACTGCTGGAGGAGCTGCTGGCACAGCACAGCAGCATCTTCGAGGAGCCGACGGGGCTTCCGCCGGTGCGGCCCTACGACCATCGCATCCATCTCCTACCCGACACTGCTCCCGTCGTCGTGCGGCCGTACCGCTACCCGCAGCTCCAGAAGGACGAGTTGGAACGGCAATGCGAGGCCTTGATCGCCCAGGGCATCATCCGGCCTAGCACCTCGCCGTTCTCAGCTCCGGTGCTTCTCGTTCGCAAGGCGGACAAGCCCTGGCGTTTCTACATCGACTACCGCGCCCTCAACACCCGGACGTCCAAGGACAAGTTCCCCATTCCTGTGGTGGACGAGCTCCTTGACGAGCTCCATGGCGCGCGCTTCTTCACCAAGCTGGACTTGCGGTCCGGCTACCACCAGGTGCAAATGCACCCCGACGACGTTGCCAAGACCGCGTTCCGAACGGACCACGGCCATTACGAGTTCCTCATCATGCCTTTTGGACTCTCCAATGCTCCAGCGACGTTCCAAGCCCTCATGAACGACGTCCTTCGCCCATACCTCCGAAGGTTCGTGTTGGTATTTTTGATGACATATTGATCTACAGTTCCTCGTGGGCGGAGCACCTGCAGCACATCGCCATCGTCCTGAGCGAGCTTCGCGCGCACCACCTCCACCTTAAGCGCTCGAAGTGCTCGTTCGAGGCGACGTCGGTGGCCTACCTTGGCCACGTGATCTCCGCGGAAGGCGTCGCCATGGACGCCGACAAGGTGGCCGCCGTGGCAGCGTGGCCGCAGCCGCATTCAGCACGCGGCCTCCGGGGCTTCTTGGGCTTGGCTGGCTACTACCGCAAGTTCATCCGAGAGTTCGGCCTCCTCGCAGCCCCCCTGACACGTCTCTTGCGCCGAGACGCGTTTGCGTGGGATGAGGACGCCGAGGACGCTTTCCAGGCACTGAAGCGCGCCCTCACGACAGGCCCCGTCCTCCAGATGCCGGACTTCGACAAACTCTTCATCGTCGACTGCGACGCTTCGGGCGCGGGGTTTGGCGCCGTGCTCCATCAAGGCTCGGGTCCCCTCGCCTTCTTCAGCAGACCGTTCGCGGCTCGTCACCTCAAACTCGCCGCCTATGAACGCGAGCTCATCGGTTTGGTCCAGGCGGTGCGCCATTGGCGCCCGTACCTATGGGCTCATCACTTCCTTATTCGTATTGACCATTACAGCTTAAAGTTTCTCCTCGACCAGCGCCTATCCACTGTTCCACAACATCAGTGGATCAGCAAGCTCTTCGGCTACGGCTTCGACGTGGAGTATAGGCCAGGGCGCCTCAACACCGTGGCCGACGCCCTGTCACGCCGCGATGCCGAACAGCCTGAGGCCGAGGGCGCGGTGGCGGCGCTCACCGCTCTCTCCGGACCGTCCTTCGCCTTCCTGGACGAAGTACGCCGCGCCACCGCGACGGCACCCGACGCCCAGTTACTCGTCCAGCGCCTCGCCGAGGGCGCGCTGCAGGCACCCTGGCGCCTCGACGCGGGCCTGCTCCTCCACGGCCACCGCGTGTTCGTCCCGGACCACGGTGACCTGCGTCACCAGGCGCTACTCTTGGCACATTCCGCAGGCCATGAGGGCATCCAAAAGACGCTGCACCGGCTCCGCGGCGACTTCTATATCCCCGGTAAACGTGCCCTAGTGCAAGATTGGGTGCGGTGCTGCAGCACGTGCCAACGTAACAAGACCGAGACCCTACAGCCGGCTGGGCTGTTGCAGACGCTCGAGGTGCCGTCCCAGGTATGGGCAGACATCTCAATGGACTTCATCGAGGGGCTGCCCAAGGTAGCGGGCAAGTCCGTCATCCTCACCGTGGTCGACAGATTCTCCAAGTATGCGCATTTTTATAGCGCTCGGCCACCCCTACACAGCAGTGTCGGTCGCTCGTGCCTTCTTCGACGGCATTGTGCGCCTGCATGGATTCCTGACCTCCATTGTCAGCGACAGAGATCCGGTCTTCATCGGACACGTGTGGCGGGACTTGTTCCGCTGCACCGGCATCAAACTCCGGCTCAGCACGGCGTTCCATCCCCAGACGGACGGTCAATCGGAGGTGGTCAACAAGGTGATCGCCATGTATTTGCGTTGTGTTACAGGTGATCGTCCAAGGGCATGGGTTGATTGGCTCTCGTGGGCGGAGTATTGCTACAATACCTCCTACCATACGGCCCTGCACACTACTCCGGCGACAGCCCGCATCCACGACGTCTTCCACGTCGGCCTCCTGAAGTCCCATCGCCATCAGCCTGGAGATCCTCCAGTCACTCCAGGCGATCTCCCACCGACCAATGACGGTCGCCTTCTTCCTGAGCCGGCGCGCGCTTTACGCGCTGAGCAGCGCCGTGGCGTTTGGCGCGTGTTGATCCAGTGGCGCGGCTTGGGCGAGGACGACGCGACATGGGAGCTACTGCAGGAACTCCGCGACCACTACCCCGACTTCCAGCTCGAGGACGAGCTGTTTGCGCAGGCGGGGAGAGATGTTATGACCGGCATCCAATATGCCAGGAAGAGGCCCATTAGTGGCTAAGCTAGAGGCCCAAGTCATTTTAGTCTATTTATTTATTTATATTAGAGTCAATTGTAATAGCGTCATATTGCCTAGTCACAAAAGGTGCTAGTCTTATGTAACCTTTATAATCAGCCCATGAGGCTCAATAGAAATCAAGCAGAATAATTATCATAATTATTCCGGCTTCCCTTAGGGAGCCGGGAGATCGGGAAGTCCCCCTCCAACCCTAGCCGCCACCTCTCCTCTTCCTCCTCGCGCAGCAACGGCGCCTCGCTGCCGCTCAAACTTCAAACCTCGCCCTCCAATCTCTCACAGCTACAACCTCCGATCGACTAGGCATAGAGAGCAGCTGCCTATCGGAAACATTGTGCAAAGAAATTTCTTGATTCATCCCAAGCCTACGATCCTATAGAAACACGGTAACTGCTGCTACTTCTACAATAAAATTTGTATGCTATATTTTTCTAGGATAAAATGTTATAGATAGTCTGTGAAGCGTTAGATATATATAGTGTAGCACCACTATTCTTATCCCTTCATTGATCTCTCATAGTACTATCTCATTTAAGTGCACAATATGGGTTAATGAGTCTAATTCGTTTATTATGTTGGGTAGGCAAACAGAGCACCCGCCATACTATAGTTACCAGTCATGTATACAAACCCATCAACCTTTTATCACTACGTGAAAAAACTATAAAGAGAACCAACACCCCCCCCCGCCACAGACACTCCTATCGTATGAGCAGGCCTGCTCATCCGGATTAGGAAGCATTAGGAAGTTCTGTAGCCCTCACTTACGATAGCGGCGAAACAAATAGATACTAGTTGCCCCATTTGGGTCAGCACAAACTGCCTCATACATCAGAGCGTGTAGGAAGATGTTACACCACAGCATTCTGGACAGTCCTGCTGGGGTCCCCAAACTAGTTGCTGGACATTCCTTCCAGGGAGGCTAAACTACCATGCCTGCATACCCAGACTGTCCAAGCTAATAGCGGATTACAGTGCAGTCGATGAATGAACTTGAGAAACAGATCTTATTTTCTTCCACTTTTCCGATCTTAAAAAACCGACATCCCTGACTAAAACCGATCTTAAAAAAGGTTTCTTCCACTTTTCCAGCATCAAGCGAGACAATGTAGCACTTACTAGCTGCAAGCTTATTTTCTGATAGCAGCATAAATATCTATTAGCTACGAGGATATGTCAGAAAGCACTTCTTAGTTAGTCGCAAGGAAGAGAAACATGCACCGCCCTGTAATCTGCCATATGCAATAATGATCATCTCAAACCTCTCGTCTCAAACAAATATAATTTGGTCAGGCCTTTCGATATATGTACCTTTGTTTCACATGCACATCATTGAGAATCCACTCAGGGATAATGAGCTGTGTCTGGATTTGGATGCCACATCCATCTGTCGCTGCTCTAGGAAGGGCGAATGGGTCATGGCATCGAGGTCAATGTCGAGTCCACCTCCCGGCCTCACTTCGCCACCGTCCCAGATGCTGCCCCTGTCCAATTCATTACCTGGAAGGACATCCAGCTCCAGCTCCCGTCCAAATGATTACTGGGAAGGAGCTCAGGCATCGGAAAGGGTTTACACCACCAACTGAAAATATGGCAGGGGCCAGAGATCAGAACAGGGCTTCGGGCAAGGGGAAATGTGCGCTTCGGGCAAGCTTCTGGCAAGGGATCATGCTGTAGAGGAGACAACAGAGATGCATGGGTCAGGGTATTTTAGTCTTTTCATAAACTCAACCTTGAAGGCAACTGTCCCAACCCGATCGTGAGCACGATCCCCCCCCCCCGCCACACACACACACACACACCCGAACTCGCATCGCAGTCTCGCACCCACCTTGGGTGGGATCGGAGGAGTCCCTGCTCCTCGCCATTCCCGCCACCGCGTCCTCCCATTGCTTCTCTCCCATTACCTCTCATCGCCTTCAGCCTTCTGGCTGTAGGATCGGTCACTTTGAGCCGTCGAAATTCTCTACAATCATTGTAAAAAATCTCATATATCATCTACTGTCAACATCAGTGTCCGATTGAGCTGCCACAAGACGATGCAGTCGCTCTGCAGACACCCAGAAAGGATAGAGCTAGCTGCCATGGGTGGGGGCGAATACATAATGTCGAGGCATGATGGAACTATGTCTCCTAGAATGCGAATACATAATGTTGAGGCTATTGTTTATTCAATACTACGCTGACCACTAGACATTGTTTTCATCTGCATTAGCTATCCGATTACTATGTTATCGCTTGGAATTATCGTTCAACATGTAAATTTTTCAATATTTCGAGAAATTACACATATTTGAAGTTTGCACTTTTTGTGTTAAATATGGAGCAATTTTTGTGGCCCACTACTTTCTCCAGTGTGCAAATGAGTAACAGCAGTGTGCCCAAGTCTCAGTTTGTAGTCCAATTTCTAGATGCATTGAAATGCATTACATAAACATTCTATTAACTTGGAAGCCTCTTGTGCTCATACGAGTTAGACGAAATTGCATCAAGTCAGGTTTTAAGACTAATAAGAACGCATGGTGTTTAATAATAAAGCTATAAACCACACAAGTTGTCTCCGATTTCCCATTATGGTGCAGAGGTGAAGTAACTCGGTGTTGCTCATGTTGTCACCTATTTCTGCTGGCTTCGACAATTGCTTCACACCCTAGTAATTTTAGCAGGACTGCCTATATGACAAACAGTTCTAACTTTGCTCGTGGGAAGGTTGCAATGGGAAAGGCTTGACTGCAGATCCATATTCCGTCATCCCATCAGTTCGCAGACAGCATGACGAAAAATGCCTTCCTAAACAGTAATTCATAGACTTTTGGTCTAGCCTTTGCAATCAGGATTCCCCTGATTTGACTGTGCAATGGCGAGAACAAGCACCACGATAATGCCAGTAGCTAACTCGTGATGAAACTTTTGGAGCAGTGTGTGGTGATCTGAGGGAGGTGACTGGTGTTCATATCTTTCCTGGAGAATACCAGGGAGGGTTGCACTTCTTCCCAATGTTTCCCAATCCTGATAACAAGCAACACGCTGATATGAGATGTGACACAACTGGATTCACGCACTTGCATTTTGTACCTTCCATTTAATACACAGGGCCGAGAAACGACGCTGCAAGTGTTTCAGTGCTGCACGAATAGGGGGCCTAGCTATATATGGACGTGGTTCTTAGCTTTTAGCTCTACTTTTTTTGTTGAGATTTTTTACAATGATTGTGGAGAATTTCAACGATTCACAGCGATCAATCCGACGGTCAGAAAGACTGAAGGCGATAAGAGGCAATGGAAGACGATTGATGTTACTTTGGCATGACACTTATGCTGGCTCCCAAGTTGCATAGGGCATAGTCAAACTATTGTCCCCTGATTGAGCAAGTGATAGTGGGGCATCCAGGGTCTTTCTTCTTTTCAGTTAGGCAATTGAGTATCGCCGTGCTGCATTCTTCCGTCAGTTTGACCATCTCCGTGGATGGTAGATGATTCACAAAGCACTTAGTAGTTGTTGTTGCTGTTAGAACGTTCCTTTTAGCTCCAAATGTCTTGACGTGAAGATATTGAATAACTGGACATCCATAATTTTGTTGTACTTGAGATCCAATCCAGGCACGACGATGGAGGATTTCATGGAGGGGATGTTGTTTGGTTATAAATTATAAGGGAGTACTCAGTGCAACTTGTAGTGTAATAAATTTAGAGCTTAAAGCCTTTTCTTGCTAGTGCCGTTAATTAAATTTCTTGTTATTATTTTCTCATCTCAGTAAGAAACTATGAAATCTATATAAAGGCACCACGTGTCTCAGTCTTATAAATGTGCTGCCTTCTAGAATAGAAATGTAATTTTTCGCAGCGAAGAAATCACAAAGGCTACATAAAGGCACCAACTGTCTCAGTCTTATAAATGTGTTGCCTTCTAGAATAGAAATGTAATTTTCGCAGCAAAGAAATCACAAAGGATATCAAGCGGACATGGTAGTTTTACTGTATTTTGTAGCACTACCTTGAGTCAGTTGTAGGTCTGGGAAGCATCTGGATTATCCAAATTATGTTACCCGTGGTGAATGGAGTATGTGACCAGTTCATAGCTGTGGGGTTCAAACCTGGCCCTCCACCATCACGATAATTGGCAGAGAGGGACGTGGGTTTACGACAAGAATTAGCCGGGGGAATTCGATGGTCAACGATTCCCAGTAGAATATTGTCAGGATTCGAGACGAATCACTAGCAATCAGCGATAATTTGGACTAGAATTGGGGATCGGAGCAGGGAATTTGGGGACGAAAAGCACGAACAGAGTTTGAGATCTAAGCTTGCAGAGGAGAGTTTGGGGATCAAGTTTCAGTTACAATAATCGATACTCAAAAAGTAAAAGCGCCAACTCTATATAGCTGCGCGCGATACATGGCCTCGGGCCCAACCAGCGAAACTTAGTCGCGACGACGGTCTTCTCAGGACGACGGCCCACGACGTCGGCCCATCAGCCACCAACTCGATCTCCTCGGCCCTTCGCGCCAATATCATCCTTCTTCACCTCGGCTGTCAGGTTCAGGCCATGGTTCCCGACATTATCCCCTCCTTGAGAGACAGCTTGACCCCAAGCTGCACTGGATGGAAAACGACGCTGAAGATCAGAGATTTCTTCCCAGGTGATTGGTTGTGCCGAGACCTCATCCCAGATCACTTGGACTTGAAACAGCACTGAAGATCCTTTCTGAACACTTCTTTCTGACCCAAGTGAAAGCGGTTGAACCTCCAATTCAGGCTCCAGCGGCAATTGTGAGCTCGGCATCGATCGCACCGAAGATGGAGTATGTAGCTTGAGTTGAGACACATGAACCACCGGATGAATCTTTGCCCCAGCCGGTAATTCCAACTTATATGCACCAGCAACCACTTTAGCCAAGATCTTGTATGGTCCAAAGTACCTGAAGATAAGCTTACTATTTCCTCTTGGAGCCACTGAGGACTGAATATAAGGCTGAAGCTTAAGATAGACCATCTCACCCACTGCATAGTGTTTCTCCATTCTTCCTTTATCAGCCTGATATTTCATCCATTGTTGAGCTCTGTGTAAATGGCTGTAAATCACATCATGAAGCAAGTTCTTTTCCAGCAGCCATTGCTCCAAATCAGGTAAGTGAAAGTGAGAAGCAGAAGGGATGCCAAATGTCTTCGGAGCATAGCCATACAAAGCTTCAAATGGAGTTAAGCCCAATGCAGTATGGTAATTTGTATTATACCAGAACTCAGCAACAGATAGCCATTTACTCCACTATCGAGGACAGGAGTGCACACAACATCTCTGAAATGTTTCCAGGCACTGATTCAGTCTTTCAGTTTGGCCATCGGTTTGTCGATGGTAAGAAGAACTCATGAGCAGAGCAGAATTTGACACAGAGATCAATTCTTTCCAGAACCCACTGGTGAAAATCCTGTCTTTGTCAGTGACCAATCCTTCTGGTAACCCATGCAACTTGTACACATTGTCCATAAAAGCATATGCCACTTGTGCAGCAGTAAAAGGATGGCTCAATGGATCAAAGTGACCATACTTGGTGAACTTGTCAACAATCACCAATATTGTATCAAACCTGTTGGACTTTGGGAGCCCTTCAATGAAATCCATGCACACCACTTTCCATGCTTGATCAGGTACAGGCAAAGGCTGGAGCAGTCCTGGTAACTTGGTGTGATCAATTTTAGCCTGCTGACACACAGTACATTCCTTTATAAATGTCTCCATGTCCAACTTCATGTGTGGCCAGGTAAACAACTGTTTAATCCTGTGATAGGTGGGTAAGAACCCAGAATGACCTCCAATTCCACTTTGATCAACTGCCTGTAAGATGTGCTTCTTAGCCAACTCATTGGTCCCCAGCCATATCCTGCCATTGAGCCTGATCAGTCCATCAATCACAGTGAATCCAGACTCACCTGGTGGCTTATCCTTTAAGGATTGTAGTAATTCCATAGCCTGAGTATCATCTTCATAGCCCAACTTAATTTTATCCAACCATTCAGCATACAAGGTTGACAGGGCTGACACTGAGTGCACTTCAGGTTTTCTAGACAAAGCATTAGCTGCCAGATTAGTACTGCCTTGTTTATACACCACTTTATATTGCAGTTCCATAAGCTTCAGAATGGCCTTCATTTGAATTTTTGTAGCAATTCTCTGTTCAGTCAAATGAGCCAAACTTCTGTGATTAGTCTTTATAATGAATTCTTGCCCATGCAAATATGCTCTCCATTTTTCCACAGCTAACAGTATAGCCAAACACTCCTTTTCATAGGTTGACAGAGCCTGGTTTTTTATGGACATTGCCTTACTAAGATATGCAACTGGGTGTTTCTCTTGCATCAACACTGCCCCAAATCCCAGATCAGAAGCATCAGTTTCAATAATGAACTGCTTTGAAAAATCTGGAAGTGCCAAAACAGGTGCAGTAATCAAAGCCTGTTTGAGATGCAGAAATGCAGCATGAGCTTCTTCATTCCAGATATAAGGAACATTTTTCTTCAACAACTACACCAAAGGCCTGCTAATAATTCCATAGTCCTTCACAAACCTCCTGTAATATCAGTGAGGCCTAAAAATCCCCTTAGCTCCTTCAAATTTTTTGGAACTGGCCAATCCTTGACTGCATCAATCTTTGAATTTTCTGTGGAAACCCCATGAGCTGAGGTGACATGCCCAAGATACTCCACCTACTGTTGTGCAAAGGAGCACTTAGAAAGCTTGACAAAGAACCTGTAGTTCCTAAGAATATCAAACACCTCTTGTAACAGTTTGAGATGATCTGATAAGGATTTTGAATAAATCAAAATGTCATCCATGAAAATTAGCACCCCTTTCCTCAACAGATGAGCAAAGATCATATTCATAACTCCTTGAAATGTTGCAGGTGCATTAGTTAGGCCAAATGGCATCACCAGAAATTCATATAGACCTTGGTGGGTCTTGAAGACAGTTTTATGAGTATCGGCCGATGGATACAAATCGATGATACCCTGCTCGAAATCCAATTTTGTGAACCATGTTGCCCCAAATAGTTCATCCAATAACTCTTCTACCACTTTGGCATAGGATGCTTATTGTTTATAGTTTGTGCATTCAATTGCCTATAGTCAACACAGAATCTCCAAGTAGAATCTTTCTTTTTCACCAACAACACAAGAGAGGCATAAGGACTGGAGCTATGCTTAATGATTCCAGATGATAGCATCTCCTGAATCTGCTTCTTAATTTCATTCTTCTACTGGGGAGAATACCTATATGGTCTCACATTGACAGGTACAGACCCTGGGAGCAAATCAATATGATGATCAAATGGTCTTGGTGGTGGTAGAGAATTTGGTGTGTCAAATAAATCTTCATATTGCTTTAACAGCTGCTGGTCTTCCATTGGTGCTTCCACAGACTGAACAGAGCAAACTGAAGCACTTGGGTCAAACAATGCTTGAAGCTGAATGCACTGGGTCACTGTCTGCCTGTTCAACAACCCTTTCATCTTCTTGGCTGGGGTATGGACACAGACGTCATTCTGCCTTGAGATACCTTTTAAGATAATCCTGTGCCCTTGATGAGTGAATTTCATCCATTTGCTAGCCCAATGCACATACATAGGACTGACTGCCTCCAACCAGTCTTGGCCCAATATCATATCAAAATGAGCTAGTGGTAAGACTCCTGCTCTGGACTGAAAAGTATGCCCCTAGCAACTCCATTTCAATTGAGCTATCTTGTTGCACACCATTGGATTACCATTTGCAGTAACAAACAGAGTAGCTGTATATTCAGTTAACTCAGTGGAAAGCTGACCTGCTAACTTAGTGCTGATGAAAGTGGCCACACTACCAGAATCCACAAGAATTAGAACATGAATTTTCCCAATAGACCCACACAACCTCATAGTCTGCCTCTTAGCTTTATCAAGTGCTGCCACAGCTGACACCACCATTACTGTATCTGTTTGAATTTCTGCATCATCATTTGCATCATAAGCTAAGCTCTGAATCTCCAGAGCATCTAACAGTTCTTCCACCACATGCAGAGGGACCACATCTGGACACTTGTGATCCCTGCTCCATTTATTTCCACATTTGAAACAGAGATTATTTTTCCTCCTGAATGTTTTCAAGGTAGCCAATGCATCATTTTCACTCTGCCGAGATGAACTCCTGGATGATTCAGCTTCTCCTCCTTTCCCCTTCTCCACTGAATGCTTGTGAGAGAATCTGTTGTTATCCTTCCAAACCGCTTGCCTTTGTGCTTAGCCAACTCAGCTTCTTGAATCAGAGCCAATGCACTAGCAGTATCAACATTTTTTGGCTGATGCAGCACAATAGCCTGTCTAATTTCCTCCGTCAACCCCCCCCATAAATCTTTTGACAAAGTAAGTCTCATCATAACTTGCATTGTATAGCAGCAAATTATGTGTAGCCTTCTCAAACTCGAGCACATAAGCATCAACTGACGATGACTGCACAAGTGATTCAAACCTGGACATCACTTGCCTGCACAGCTCCTCCCAATCCTCAATGCGCCCTCTGCGTTCCACCGTATGCAACCATGTCCTCGCCGACCCCACAAAATTCAGTGCGACGAAGCGTGTCTTGAGCGATGGATGCACCGAGTAGATGTCAAAATAGACAAGACAATGCCAGAGACGAGCATAAGAACCATCGAACTTAGGGTACTCTGACTTAGGATCTGAGAAATCTTCATGAAACGTACCCCTGTCGAAGTTCGGCGGCCGGGTAAACCCGCCGCTGTGTCCGCCACTCCCGTTCGACTGCTCCGCGTCCCTCGTCGTTGATGGAGACGAGGACGCAGGAACAGTGTTGAGGTCGAGCGCCCGATGTGGACGCTGTTCGACCGCGATGTGCGCGACGGGCGGCGCTTGTTGGCATTTCTTAACGCATGCAGAGAATCCGCAAGCGTACGGAAGTACCGTTGTAGCTTTCACCCGGAAGTATTCAGGGTATCGTATTTTCCACAGGGAACGGAGGTATTTCTCCTAGCTAATTCGTCCAAGGAACAACACAAAGGTAGAGATAGAAAGATGATAGAGATGGTTCCCTATAGCTTCTAGGTCTCAAGGTTAGCATCACCATACTTCTACTCGCTTACTTCGGGCACCGGATAACACTTGGTCTGCCAAGCATTGCCGGCCTATGGCTCTACGCCGCACCCGGACGTGGGGGATTATGGAGGACGGACAGGGCTGTCACCACCTGCCGCCTACCCCTCAACCGTGGAGTGCGAGGCAAACGAAGGTAGCGTCAGTCTAGACACCACGTCTATACTGACAACTACTACTCTAGCATGATATCAAGGGTTGCCCGTTCCTGGGGCCCTTCTACTAGAGCATATGCCATGAAGACGAACGACGAACCCGTAAACAAGAGAAGGTCAAGCTCAACCATACAAAAGACATAAAAGACTATAGGTAACACGAACACTTACTTAGCCAAGATCCCGCTAAGGAGCCAAGTAGTTGCTCATAGAGGTACAAGCTCAGGGGAGACACCGACAAGCCCGGCGCTTCCCCGCTCTATTCCCTCACATCTCTCTCTCTAACTCTATAGCTACTAGGGCATAGCCCTTTGGAATGAAGCTCAAGTGTGGTGCTCTTTTCTCCCTTGAATGGTTTTTTGAATGAGGAGGAGGGAGCCTCCTTTTATAGGTGGAGAGGAGGGGGCCCTTTGGAAAAAGTGCCATGCCCATTTGGAATGTATCAAAACCGACCTCTAGAGGTGGTTTCGTACCTTCCACGTACAAACCACCAGCGAAACCGACCTCCACACCTCGTCACGGGCCACCCGGTCAAATTTGGGCCTGATCGGAGCCCGCGTAGGCACGCCCGCGCCTGGGGCGCGCGCGCCAGGTTTGGCTCCAATGGGGCCATCTTTTACAGGCACGTGGGCCTCGTCGTCAGCTTTCCGTAGCCTGGTGAATTGCGTCAATCGGAGTCCGGATGAGGGAGTTATGGCCAATATACTCAACCCTACTTCTGCAGCCCGCGATGAAGTTGGAAAAGGTTTTGGACTTCCATTTCTTGGATCCATGCTTGGCATTTTTTACTACGTTTGAGACTCGAATTATCTGGTAACTAGGCCACCTTCTCATATGATAGTTTTCTTGTGTTTATTGGCCCATTTTAGGTGTGTTCCAGTGTTGACCTGCAAAACAAGTGAAACACCAAAACTTGTGGAATTTGTTAGCATAAATCCCTATTCACTAAGTTATGCGTGGATTTTATATAATCATTGGCGGTATAAAAAGTGAGTTAAGGACCGCCAACAAGATCCCCCACACTTAGCTCTTTGCTCGTCCTCGAGTAAAGATTGAAGAACTAAGGTGGTTTTATTCTCCCAAGAGTTGACCTGCATACAGATTATTCCGAGCTTTTTCCTGCATTTGTGAACATTCATGGTGGCTACCAAGTTATCTTATAGCCATTGAAGGAGGAATAGCTTGAAATCAAGTCAACTCATACTACCCGTGCTTTGAGACTTGGGGTTTTAGCATTTTCGCAAAGATAGCCTTAGCTCCTCATGTGATACTTTCAAGTGGCTAGTCCTATCCAGGTGTTCTTGATCATCCCACCACTACAGGCTGATATGTGGAGTTTTGGGTATGGATGATGAACAGGTTCCAATGTCAAGCCAACTGGACTCATGAAGAGAAGGCCATATCCCTAGATGATGCAAGTGCAAGTGCAAGTGTAGAAATATTTGAGGACTCCTGATCATGTTTCTCTCTTTATGAAGGAATATGCAAGAAGGTATGGACTCGAAGAATATCTCTAAAACTTGTTTTATTTCTTTTTTTTTCTGCTGCTCTTTTTTTCTCTTCTTTTTTTTTTTCTTTTCTTTTTTTCTCTTTTCTTTTTTTTTTCTTCTCTATCTCAAGACCGTGGAGAAAAAGAACTCTTCCTTATTCATGAACTATGCTTCTTTGTAGGAATTTTCTAACAACGAGTCCATACCTTTCTCGAATGAATGATGGAGAGAGAGATGCATGACTTGTTGACAGGAGTATTTTGGTGGAAGAGGGAGAAAATGTGGAGTATATGTGCTCAATTCTCAGTGTAAGAAATGAGCATTTTTGGTGGAATGGTGGGTGAATAATGTGCGCAGCCCTCAGTGTGAGAGTCGGCATGTTTATTTGGCGGATGCGCGGCTCTGATTGTGAGAGTCGGCATGTTTATTTGGTGGGTGAAAGCAATGATCTTGGGGATAAGGCCATCTCTAGCAAGAATCTCAAGACTTGACATCGCTAAAAGTGGCTAAAACAGGTTTTGTAATTGTAAGTGTAGATATTTGGCTCTGGTAGGACATAGCACTTATCACATGAGGAGCATTGCTAAAAAGTTTTAAATTTTTGCATAGAAATACCCAAGTACTTTGCACGAGTTGGTAAGCATCATATCATTCTACTATATCTCACCTGCCAATAACTTAGATAAAAACATGGGGTCCCTATTGCACAAGTTGTTCACACAATCAAGATAAGCAAGGAATAAAAAGTATGCAACTCGTTCTCAATTGGTGAAAATAAGAGATGGAGTTTTACAAAGTTTTTAGTTTTATTTCTTTATTTTCAGCATAAGGAGAATTAGCAGGGAGTGAGAGGGTAGAGTTGCACAAATCACCGTTGAAGGTGAAGGAGCTGATGAAAGTCGTTTACCCTGTCCTTCTGCATGATGAGTTGCTTGATGTTGTGCGTTGTTTTTGGGGAGATCTCGAATGTGAGAGTTAGTTATGCTTGAGAGATCTTTCCCACACTTGTTCTTGTACCTGTTTTTTTATTTTCAAAGAAACAAAAAGAAAAAAGAAAAACAAGCGAAGGGCTCTACCGGTTGGGATACCGGGGAGCCACACCTTTATTGTGATTAAAAACTTGTTCACCAACTTTTCTTAAAACTCAAGCAAGGCTAGATAAGGATTGTAATGTAAAACAAGCCTTAGTTTATCTCCAAAAAAAATTACTTCAATTGTTTATGCTAACAACTCAAGCTCATTAACCAAAGTTAAACACCATGTCTAAAATTTGATTAAAGAAGATCATTTTAACCTAAGCACCACGCTTAATTTAAAAAGACCTATGGGTGTATCGCATCTGTACATAATACAAGTACACCCAAACCAGAGCATATGACAAAAGCAGATGAAGCATGCTATCATATGATCATATAGAGACAAATATGAGTAGAAAACTAGTGAACACTTATTACCCCTTGCTTACCTGAGTGTTCTTACCGGCAGCATATGTGGATTGAGCCTTGAAAATGCTACAACGGTGGCTTGGGTTCCAACTCAGGAAATTACCAAGGCTAAGTCATATGCACAACTAGTGTGCACGGGACATGGTCCTTAGTAATTGCAAAGGTCCAAAAGAGGGAGGCTCTTCTTCTTCTTCTTTTTTTCATTTTTTATTTCTCCCTTCTTTTTTTTGAATCTTGTTTTTTCTTTCTTTTTTTTTTGTCATCATTTTTTTTTTAAAAAAAAAAAGTCTAGGGACCTTCATGTGTCCCTCTCTTTTTTTCAAAGTCCAGGGACCTTCATGTGTCCCCAATTGTTTTTTTCAAAATCCAGGACCTTCATGTGTCCCTCTTTTTTTTTTATTTTTCTTTGTTTTGTAGCAAGGCGAGGCTAGCATCAACTTTTCTCTCTCTTTTTTTTTGACTCTTGGTGTGAGTGGAACTCAGGATTCTTGCCGTACTCCCCCACACTTGAACTTTTGTATAAAAGTCAAGTGTAGAGTTGGGGTCTTCTTTTGAATGTGTTCCATCACCGGAGAGCATCGAGGTTTGTATCTGGTGTCCCTCTGTGTCATCAAGCATCGTATGATTCGTGTCCTTCTTAGTTTTTCCTGAAATGGTTAGTGACATACCCGAAGGTGCATACTAACTTGACAACATGTCCTTGCTTTTATTTAAGAGAGATGTTTTTTTTTCAAGATAATCCGGGGTATCTCCCGGCAGTGCTTAAGTTATGGTCTTAAGCTTGACCGTCTGAACTTTATCTTGCAACTATAAATGGTGGTGTAGTCCCCATCTACTCCACCAAACATTTGGCAAAATTGTTCAAGCTGCAAGGTTCACCCCACCGTGCTACTATGAGATTAATTGCAATGTTCATGATAACATAAGCATCACAACCATTCTCTTAAAAGGTTTGACAACTAGAACTAAGAGTTGGTTTCGATCCTCGTAGAAGTAGGTGGTCCGAAGCGAAACAAACTCTAGAGACCCTAAAATTGAGCTCAAAACATGAGAGGTCCTGTCGAGTGTGCGTTCTCCCACCTGGGCTTGATAGGGCCAAGGGTAGTGCAACTTTTAAGAAGCCAATCGGGGTCCTGTCGAGTGTGCGTTCTCCCAACAATTACCTCATTGAGAAGGAGTGCTAGTTGAAGGAAAAAGCATGGTCAATATGAGATGAAGTTCTTCATAACTAGAAGTATAAGAACTAGGCTAGAGCTAAGCTGAGAGCTCTTCAGCTATAAACAAGCAAGCTATGCCCATGTACATTATTAACATACTACACCATATTCGTCATTTTTAAGAAAATTGTGTTCCAAAGACTGCTGTGTTATCTTTACACCCCTGTCTATAGCAATGTGTCAATATCAATTTTGAAACCAATAGTGATAAGGTATTACTCTGACACAGTTCGATGTCAATGCTACAAGTTATATTACGACTCATCTATGTCCCAGCCACCAGCCTGATCTGTCCCGTCAGGTCGTAAAAAATCTCAGTATCCCATTCACACATGAGCTCTTCTTCTAGAAATTCAACTAGCAGTAGGAGATATTCCAACTTGTGACATGCCTTATGTAGTCCAAGCAATTACTATCGCAAGCACGCATGGGGAGCCAGCGGTAGCACCGTGGTGCGTGGTAGGTTTTGGTGGACATACCCCGTGCAGCAACCGCGGGTTTGCGAGCGAGGTTTTGGTGGAGTCCTGACCTGGCGGAAGTGCGTATAGCCTCGCTATCACGGGTCTACGCAAGGATGCTATCGAGGGATCGGTAAGGCCGGACTGGAGATTGTGCGTTCGCCCTCGCTGTGACCAACAGCGAATGTCGAGTTCCCAGTACGAGGACTTTTGCTCTGACCACCGGAGGTGGTTTCGAGCTCACTCTTGTGTTTCTCTCATTGATGTGTGCTGGTTGTGATCAGTCTACAAGTCGGCCAGCGGCTGTCGTGGGCCGCCTTCTGCCGATCCTTACGGCCCCTGATCTTCCAAGGAGTTGTAAAGGAGGCCAAAGGACCGTGTCTGCCCCTCGGCGAGAAGGAATGTCGCTGGAATATTCCTTAGTTAAAGGGCAATAGCGTCATGTAAAACTGCATGGACCAGTATAAATACGCCCTTAGGGGCATTATAAAGGGGGGTTGACCCTGAGATGAATGAGCATATGATCTGCTCTATTCATCTCTCTTTGTAAGTTACTTTCGTTATTTATTATTTGTCGACTCCCTCTAGATGTATGATAGTTGGATCGAACACCAACAGTATAACTGGCCGTGTCTGCTTCACACAAAATTGACAAATTTCCTCGTACCTTCCAAGACTAGTGCTTTGGTTCAGTGCAGATTCAAAAGAAGAAGACTGAACAAAAAGGTCGAGGCCACCAGCTTGCGAGCAACCAATTATTTATTTTAGAAAAAGCGTAGCTGTGACATTGAATACTACTATGAATTACTGGAGATGGAGACACACTAACAACTATGCTATGAATGACATATATGTCCCCAGTTTTATTTGTGGTTCTTCATTTCTAGTTTGTTGTATGATAGAACTGAGGAAAAAACAGACGACAGTGCATCTCATTTTATTCACCAGATGGAACAGCACAGTTGCTGCCATCCTCCTGGAAGCCAATGCCACTCCTGGACCAGGGACAACACGTCACACCGTGAGGTGCTCAACACCACCACAGGCCTGTGGTCGTGACTTCACATATACGATTGCTCCTGGAGTGGGCAGCAGGGTCCATGCCCACGGGGCAGTATGATGGTGTGCAGTAGCTGATGCAAACGACACAGCACGTGCAAGGGGCATGCACTGGCATGACCGGGTTGAGCATCCCAGATAGAAATCGGCTTTGTTGAGATGGTCACCGTCGCACACGACATTCTATAGCCACCTCCATATTCCACAGACTGTCGTAATAAATCGTGGTGTAGCAGCAGTACATTGCTCCATCTTTCTTAGGGCATGTACAGCGCGTCTGTATGACCTGTCTGCATGTAGTGATTTTTTTCAAAAAACCCCTCGAGAGCCAACAGACGGGCAGGGTCGTCGTCTGGTCACTACCGGATCCAGACTGTTTGCCGATGGCTAACCCACTTTTCCCATCGGCAGAAAGGTTGCCGATGGCAAAGTGGCGTTGCCATCGGCAACCTCCCATCGGCAAAAACGTCATCGGCAAAAAATTTTTTGCCGATGGCAAACGTATATGCCATCGGCAAAAGAGTTGCCGATGGCCGCGGCCCCCATCGGCAAACCCTCCACGTCAGCCGCCCCGCCGTCAGGCTGACGGCGGGTTTGCCGATGGCTGACGGTTTGCCGTTGGCCGTGGCCATCAGCAAATGCCGCAGTTTGCCGATGGCCTAACGGTGGCAGCCATCGGCAAACCGGACGGCGTCGGTCGCCGTCAGCTCCTGGCATAGTTTGCCGATGGGGTCGGTATGCCGATGGCCCGGCCATCGGCAAACAAATTCTTGGCCGATGGCTTTTGTTCGCCGATGGCCCGGCCATCGGCAAACAGGCGCTTTGCCGATGGCCATTGTTCGCCGATGGCCCGGCCATCGGCAACAAGGTGTTTGCCGATGGCTTCACTTTGCCATCGGCAAACCGGGATGTTTGCCGATGGCAGATTCCTTGGCCATCGGCAAACTCCTGGGCCATCGGCAAACACTCGCTCTCCGGTAGTGGGTGAGGAGACGAGGCGGGCTCGTGCTCCCAGGCTCGAAGCGACGAGAGAAGGCGCGCTGTACGCGGTCGTCGTTTCCATGCGACGGGGGCGCGGATCCGGCTGCGGCGTGTGACGGCGCACGGAAGAATCCGAACTGCATGCGTGCCATACTCGATCCTCACCTCCTCCTGTTGCGGGCAACCACGCTAGGGCTGCACCGCAGCAGCCCCTTGGTCGTGGGCATGACGCGGCGGCGGTGGCTTCCTCCACGGCTAAATCTGGCAGCCGTGAGTTCAACGAAGGGCGCGGCAATGGCGTCATGCGACGATGGCTGCTCCAACCACTTCGGATGGAAGGGAATGGGAGATGCGAATCCAGCTTGGCGGCGGTCCATTCTTCCCCATTCGTTGCAGCAACACCACGGCAGCAGCACGCCTCCCCCGCAACAGCACGTCGATGTTGGCTAACTCAGGGATCTGGGCTTACTCCATGGCTCGATCGGCTCAGCGATGATAGCTTCGTCTACGGGTGGATTTCCTCCGATTGCTGCCAGACAATGCTAGTTTTATCAAAACTGAATGACAATACTGAAAACTGAATGACAATGCTACTTGACAGTTGCTTGTCGGTCCCAAAGTCTGAAAATGTAGAGAAAACTTAGATGGTTCCTGAGTCCAATGTCTTGTGCACCTGAGAGTGTCATTTTTTGTTGTTATTTGATAGTGCTTGCAGTTTCTGTATGGAACGGGACTACAATTCTTTTTCTCAGTTCCTGCTAGTTGTAGTTCATCTTTGCTGTTATAAAGATAGCTAGCTTTAGAGGGATCGGTTTTTTTAGTTTTTGCTTAAAGTTTCAGTGAACCGCAAATATTGTAATCATGTTGCTTGAATTTATGCTTGATTATTCTCTATCAAATGACAACCCAAGTGTATAAAAAGATTTTTTTTTTATCATTGATCTTGGCTACATACTAAGCATTAAATAGCTTGTAATCAATGAAATAGACAGTGGGTTGTATGTCCTGTCTTTTTCCCGGTCTCTATGATAAATTTGAGGTGCTTACAGACGACCCCCTGTCTGTGGGCTGTACATGCCCTTAGTATCTCACGCCGGTGATGACCAATTAATGCATATCGTAATTATGTACTTTTAATTATATATTTGGAAAGCTTCAAACTGAGTCGTGCATATCGTAATTCACGTGTGAGCAGCATGCTGTTATCCTACTCGTTTGTGATGCCCCCCCTTGTATACGCGATGCATATGCGTACACCACCACCAGTCAGATGACAGAGTGGGAAACCAGGGAAAGTGGAGTGGACGGTGCCGATCCTAGAGTTCCAGGTTGTAGGGGAGCTGGCATGAGAGCAGACGGGTGTGTTCCCATTCTCTCTGGATGTGCTGGGATATGGCGTTGATCGCATTGTCCCCGATTTTGGCTGGTGCCCAGGTGGCCAGTTGCAGAACCAACCTTGGTCTTCTGTCACCGCAAACCTGTGTCAACATGCCGTGCTAGTGAACACACAGGAGCTGCAATAGTGCCAACGAGTTTTGTGAGGTATTTATTGTCCTCGTATTTGCTTTGGCGAATCACAACCTTGATGGCAGCGGGTCCACAGCTTTGTTTTGATCTGTTACTAAAAAGCTATGCTTGTTGCGGTGTGACTGGTTATAGTAGTGAGCTCTGGAACTCTCCCATCCGATCCGGGTTGAAAGCCTGGCACCTCCTTATTTTCAAAGTTATTATAGAGTTTTCGCCCATTTTCTAGTTTTTTTTATCTGTTTCTAAAAATTACCAGTCCGATGATCATCAAGTGTGCATACCAATCCGATGATCATCAAGCGTGCATGAGGCTGTCCGAATGAAACCTATTTTGGATGCTGATTATTATTTTCTAATGTTTTTTCAGCATGCCCAAGAAATTCACATAAAACAATTTTTTTCATAAATATGTTTTAAGATATTCAAGTATTTCCTGCTTCAGACAACCGAGAGCAAAGATGCATCAGACAATAATTGTTACAACGGTATTGCAAATGTCTTACTCCTAACAATTAAACATGTGACCAGCACATTTGAAATTTCTATACACTAAAGACAAACACATACTAAATAAAAACAAACAATTCATAAACACTGAATTGCAGCAAGTTAACTGCCTTCTGATACAGTTCACTACAGAGGGAATTGAAATGGTCGTGACAATTGTTGATACAGTTCATCCAGGATCGAGCATGCATCGGATACCAATTGTTGATATGGCCATGGAAGGAACTAGATAGAACAGAGGCACACAGGGTTAGAGGATGGTCAACAGTTTGTTAGGCTGTTTCCATAGAACCGTTTTGCTCCATGGCTCCGGGGCACTGCCGACCCCAGCTACCCCGTGAAGGAGTATCACCGGAACAGCAACCCCAATTGCCAAATGCATCCCATTCCTGCTTTCCTCAAGAACTTGTGGCACCTGATCATGGAATGTTTTACATATATGTTAGTAACCAAGTCCTTGTCTGTGGTGTTGTCTATAAGACCCCATCTTTATCTAGGAATCAACCCCCCCCCCCCCCCCCCCCCCCAAAGTTTAAGTTTTTAATGAGAACAACATTTATGCATAGTAGTTTTAATGCATCCAGTACTGATTCAATAATGGAGCACTGCATGCTTGTTCACAATAGCATTTATTAGTGCATTACCTATTTCACTTTTAGAGCAAGTATTATAACCCAGTCGACCGCCGGCTAAGTGCTAGTGCCATGTCACATGCAGTAGGAATATAGCCGGTGTGTATAATAAGCTGGCTAAGAGGTTGGCTATAATAAGTACTAGTATTTAATGCCTAATTAGAGAGAGAGGAAGGTGGCAATAACTAGCACCGGCTTGACATTGGCTAAGAATAGGAGGTGTTAGGCATTTAGCCGGGCTGAGAGTTTAGCGCCGGCTGATGTTCTCTCTCTATTATTCTCTCCGCCATGTCATGCTTTTATCTTACATGGCATGTATTTAGCCGGCTGCATGATGCTTATAATACTTGCTCTTATGGATAGTACCATAATTCATGAAAGAGGATTAAATGTATAGAGTGCTATAAATGGGATCGAACAGTGGCACATATGTAATCTCGGCTTGTTTAAGCCAACACTTGAAGTCAGTGAGCATGTCCAATCCAATGAATGACAGGGATGAATGGCTGATGCTACCGTGTACTTGACCTATGATTGTTTGCAATTCGATGTCATGCAGCTTTTAGGTTCCCTGGCGTGACTGAAAGTGACATGAGAACAGGAAAATAATTTCCATCAACGATGTAATGGCATATTGTTGTTCTGTGGTGTCTCTGTTTGGCACATTCAACGATGGATAGTTTATAAGAATATAAAAACTCCAGCTACACCAACAAGCTGACCTGAGGAGTACGAGGGAATGACTCCATGGTAAAATTCCAGCTAGAACAATTAGCTTAATTTGTATAAGCAAGCAAACCTAGAATAGTTCCTACCCTCTTAACCAAAGGAGGCCGAAACCGATGTATCTTTAAGCAAACAAACACATGTGCAAGTGCTCACGAAGTGATAGCATTTTCACCTTGTAACTTGACTGAACAACGAAACAGTTCTACCTGCCGGAAGCCAGAAATTATGACACGTACGTTTTTTGAGGGAATATGACACGTACGTAGCTGCAACCATCCATTTATGACGGAAGAAAAAATGATCATTACCTACAAGCAACGTTCCAAATGATTTGTTAGATGCGTTTCACAGTACTGCGGCAACGTTCCGAAAATGGATTTGTACGGCCACACATGCAACCATGCCGAAAACATCATCAGCTCATGCCCCCGTTCTTTTTGAGGAAACCGTTCCTGTGGTGCAGAGTCTTAGGATTCAGAAAAAAAAAAAGGCTACGAGAGGTGCAATCTGGAGCAGAGCTCCCCGAATTAAAATCTTGAGTATTTTGCCGTAGAAATCCTAATACTGTAAGTATTTGCTTGTGTCAGAACATGCAACCGATCGATAAACAGAACACGACTGAAGTGCATCTTATCGAGGTCCGAGAAGCGAGAGATGAGTGCGACACGGAAAGGCGGTTCGGGCGACTTCGCTGGCGATACGGGCGCGCGCCGGCCATCGCCGTCGGCGGCGGCCTGGGGAGTCCCAGCTTCCACGGCGGAGTGGACGCGGTGGCAGGAAGAGGACCGGCGACGCTGTGCGAGCTACTGGGAGAATTTCAGCGCGCAGGGAAGCACAGGTCGCAGGCAGGGCAGGTTTGGCGGTGACAGGGGCGAGGCGACTACGTCGGTGAGCGGCCTGGGTAGTGTGGCGGATCCGTCAGGGGAAGCTGCTCCGACATCGTCGATGAGCGGAGGTTCCTCGCCGGCGGAAACAGGGGGAAAAGTAACAGGGCCGTGCGCAGGTGAGGATGATTCAGAGAGGCATTGTAGGGCGGAAGGAGAGATCGGTGATGGGATCCTTAATGGTCGAACCTCCCCGGCGCGGGATCGAGATCGAGAGGCTCACCCGTCGGCGGCGAATGACAGAGATCGAGGAGAGTCCTTTCAATTTCGGGATCGTCTGTGGAAACAGAGTCTGAATCTGATTGGTAACAGGGAGGGCGGTGGGGGTGATTCAGTGGAAAATCCGGCAATCGCTGAAGCTGGAGGAGGCAGAGACGGTTCGCTGAATCCTTTTGTTCATCCATGGGAGTGTCTCGGATCAAGGAGGATCAGTGCTGGAAAAAAGGAAGTATCGAATTTAGAAAAGAGGAACAGAGAGAACAGGCGTATGCATTTAGATGCAGAAGGCCGATATTCAGAGAATGGAATCCATGTATCAGCAAAGAGTGTGAGTAATTCGAGAGGGCCAAATTACAATGCTGAAAGAGGCTTGTTGAATCAAAAATGTGAACAAAATACTTGGGAGGGTCCCGGATCAAAGGGGATCAATGCTGGAAAAAAGGGAGTAGCAAATACAGACAGGATGAACAGAGAGAACAGGCATATACATTCAGATGCAGAAGGCCAAAATTCAGAGAATGGAATCAATGTATCAACAAAGAGTATGAGCAATTCGAGAGAGCCAAATTACAATGCTGAAAGAGGCTTGTTGAATCAGAAGTGTGAACAAACTACAGAGAAGGATCAATGGAAAAATGATCCTATCAGACTGTCGGAGCTGATAAGGGAACAAGATGAGATTCGACATTCTTATTCTTTGGGTGAAGTGGCTGTTAAAGAGATTAAGGGCACAAATAGGAAAACAAAATCGATGAATGGAATGCCTCTGGATAGAGTATTGCAAGTACAGGAAGAACAAATGTCTAAGAAAGAAAGTTTTCTGACAATGGAGAAGGAGCAGCACGCTCTGAACTCGTACAGAGATTGGGGGAGGGGGGAAATGAAAAGTCCTAACTCAGGAGAAGGGAAGGACAAAACTGCGAATAATAATAATAGAGAGCACCCATTTGGTACCAGTTTTGCAGATAGGTACCAATATCAAACCAAACCTAACAAAGAGAAAATGTGGCTCGGGTACCGAAGAAAAATCCACTTCTCGCTCTCGATCAGAAACTAGGGTTTCGGGCGACCAGAGAGGAGGTGAGGAAATACGGCGCAACAAGTCGACAGATCGAGAGGGTGACGGCGAAGAAGGTGGACGGCCGTTCTTTTGCGGCGGTCCTCAAGGAAGGTGACATGGATCGAAGGCTTGGTGGGTACAGGGAGCAAGAGGATCAGAGACAGCGACCGCCATCGCGTGGGCAGGTGAGATATGGGGAGAAGCAGGATTGGAGAGAGGAAGATGACAGGAGGCTCCAGGATCGTGATCGTCGGGGGGAAGACAGGCCGAGGTATGACTCGATGAGATCTGAACCTAGGCAGGGCAATTATTTTGGGGATGATGGGAGACGTGACACCCACTCTGGGCAAGGGGGATTCAGGGGCAGTGTTTATGACAGAGCTGATTCTGAGAGAGCAGGTCAGGGGAACTCCAAGTATGATGATTATGGAAGGGGAGGGACCAACACAGCAAGAAGATTTGATGATGGTGATAGAGCAGAAGCAGGGAAACGCAGAGGCAGTGACAGGGATGACAGGTTCCTTGAAGAAGAGTTAAGGCAGAAAGCCTTGAGGAATATGGATGAGAAGAACAGGGGGGAAACACTGAAGAGGGAGAGACCAGAATCTAGTTGGGATGTAAAAGGCAAGTCAGGTGCGCCCAATTCAGACATCTATTGCTATAATTGTCACAAAACAGGTCATTTTCAGAAAGATTGCAAGAACCCTCCTCATTGCTTTGGGTGCAAAAAGGATGGGCATAAGAGTTCAATGTGTCCAGAAAAGAGAGGACTTAGGGTCTGTGGTTTTGGGTTCCAAGGACAGGGCTTCTATAGCATTAGAATTCCAGAGAAGAAGGATAACATGAAAGGTGTTAAGGGAATGATGACAATAACTCAAGGGGTTGCAACAGTAGATGTGGTGAGGAAAGAACTAAAGAGCTTTTTTAGACAGGAAATCAATTGGGAGATAAACATGGTGATACCAGACAAAGGTTTTCTCATCATGTTCCCTAATGAGGATAAGAGGTATGAGATGTCTAGGGTGATGAACTTTGAGTTCTTGACATCACCTATTAGAGCCCAGGTGAGATCTACTGAAATGGATCCTGGATCAGATGGAAGCTTGGAAGTGGTGTGGGTTAGAGCATCAAACTTTCCAGATTATGCTAAATTAATTGAAGTGGTGATGGAGGTAGCTCAGGTTGTGGGTGACCCCGAAGAGGTGGACATAGACAGTTTGAAGTGGGATGGCCCCATCGAATTAAAATAGGTTGCAGGGATTCTAGGCAGATTGGAGGAACTACTCAAATATATTTCAATGGAGAAAGTAGGCAAATTGGGTGGCAAGTTGAAACTGGTAAAGATCAATTTGATGCTGCAACAAACAAGTCCAAATTTGATAGGCATAATGAGGAGGCAGATGAAGAAGAGGAGGAAGAAGAGGAAAACAACAATAAGAAACAGTTCACACCACATCCTAACACTAGCAAGCAGGGAGGTTTTACTGGAGGTGGAATGATGGGAAGCACATCCAAACAAGCTCCCCAAAGGCAGAATTGTGACCAAGATCATAAGGATGAGAAGATGGAAGAAATAACAAACCCTCAAAAGCAGGAAGACACTGAGATGACACAGGGAGAGGATAACCCGATTCTGACTCAACAGAGTGGGACAGAAGATGACCCAGATGAATTCCAGAAGAAGATTAGAGAATTGTTTCCTTCTAGTCAAGATCAGGATTCAGACAAAATGGAGAATCTGGAGAAGGAGGATGCAGAAAAAGACAAGTTAGACATAAGGAGAGAGTCGCCTAAGAAAGAGCTGACTATGAAAGAAGCAGAAGTGGAAGAGCAGTTAGTGGATTATGAAGGAGAAGACTATGAACCCACTGCACAGGAACTTGCTGAGTATGAGAGATATGAAAAAGAGCTGTACACTAAAGAGTCACAAGCTGATCAAATGGAGATTGTCAATAAGATGTTTGATGAAAGAATTGAGAAACTAAGTGCAGTAATGAATTTCAACACGATGCCAATTCTAACATTAAAGAAGTGCTGGAATTGGAAGATAATGATGGAGAGATTGATAACACAATGCAGATTGGGGGTGGGGTGATTGGAGGTGAAGAGAAGAACACCAACAATGTGAGAGAAGCCGGGACTCGGCCCAGTGATTTCAACCGGGAAGAATAGCAGAGTGTCCAATCTGGAGGGTAATGTACAAGATCAAGCCACCAAGTTGAAAGCCCGAGGAATGAGATATCGGGTAAACCACGATATCTTTTGCTTTCTTTTCAAAACCTGCCAATATTTTATCTGATGTTGCTAGTAGTTGTAAGTTAAAAATAGGTAATGAATCTGAAAAACACTTAGCCATAGACAGACTCAAAGCCAAAGAACTTGCTAGAGCTACTCTCACACGTAAAAAAAAGAGAATTCGAGGAAAACAAAGAGAAAAGTGGAGTCACCAAACAGGTTTGCTGTCCTTGGAGAAGAAATAGAGAATGACAAGACAAATAGAGAGGTCACAGGTAATGAAGAAGGTGGGACATCAAATAGAGGAGAAAAAACAGAGAACAGCACACAGGTAAGTAAAGCCCCCAAGAGGGGGAGACCAAAAAAGAAACAATGAAGATTCTCTTTTGGAACATAAGAGGTTTGGGGGGTGCAGGTAGGAGGGGTCAACTAAAAAACCTAGTAGGTCAAGACTGTTTAGATGTTATTTGCTTGCAGGAAACCATTAAGAGGGACTACACTTCTGTCTTCTTGAGAGATTTGGTCAATGGTCAAGACTCAGCTGGATATGGATAGAGGCAATAGGACACTCAGGGGGAACTTTGACAGGTATAAAAAATGGAGATATAGAGTTCATTAGTGCAGAAACAGGTAATCATTTTTCTAGCATTAGAGCTAAAAACAGGCAAGAAAATTTTGTGTGGGAAGTGATAAATGTTTATGGCCCTGTACAAGATGATAGAAAACAGGAGTTTGTTGATGAAATAAAGCCAAAGTTCGAGTATGCAAGTGGCTTTCCTTATAGGTGGTGACTTTAATCTGATTAGACAGGCAGAAGAGAAATCTACTGAGAATGTGGAAAGGTGGAAAATGGATCTTTTCAATAACTTCATCTCTGATTGTGGGATAAAAGAGATGAATAGGAAAGGTGGTAAGTTCACTTGGACTAACAAGCAGGAACAGCCTGTGATGTGTGTTATAGATAGGGTTTTCTCTGACTGCCAGTGGGATTGTCATTTTCCTTGGGTCACCTGTGAGGTTTGTCGGATACCTAGATTAGGGGGTCCTAAATTGGGTGAATTAGAGATAAGCAAATCAGCCTCATCCCTCTCTAAGAATCCCAAAAGCTAACTAACCGAGGGGAAGCCTCCAATCCCCCTCGAGCCGGGCCGGCCCACTATCAAGCCCACAAAGTCTCGTAACCTCCCCGAACTCGAGCGCGGCCGCTCACCCGCTCGACGCCAATACGGAAACCGCTCGAGCGTGCGACCGCTCGAGACGATGACGCAAACCGCTCGAGCGAGCAACCGCTCGAGCGGGACGAGAACGCTCGAGCGAGCAACCGCTCGAGCCTGCCCTCAATCATTGCCCGTCCGAGCACGCACGTGGCTACGGGACTCGAACAGCGCCAAAGTACTGCGACGCCGCCTAACCCCGTGGCTACGGGGCTCGCAATGTGGAACTTGCGCCGGTCGCCTCCGCCATTACGCTGCCCATCCCCGGATTCAAGGATGGCGGGTGCCACCGTGGAGCCGTACTACGCACTTTGTGCCGGTGCGACGCCCCCTTTAGGCGCCGTAGTCGAGCCCCCGCACCGCCAAACACGTCGTGCCATCCCATCGCTCGGGTCGACGACCCCTCGAGCCGGCACCAAGGCGCTCGAAGAAGTGATGGCGGACGCGATTGGCGTACGGAGCAAGCAGTGCCCTGTCTTTCCCGCCTCGACGGCCATACAGCGGGGTTCCCGGACGCACGTGCTCATCTACGCCGGCACCATACCTCGACTACGTCAGTCCACGACCGAGAAGGACGAGCAGGCCATCAATGACCATACCGCTACAGGCTCGAACCAGACCAAAGGGAACGTCTACAGTCTCGACGACACGACATGGCGCACGTATCTCGACGTCACACCCACGACAGCCCTATCTACTATGTACCCCTGAGCCTCCCCTTGGCCTATAAAAGGGGATGCCAGGGCCTAGCCTAGGGGAAGGTTTTACGCCTTCACTCACACTCACTCACTAAGTCTCAGGACTACCTTGTACTCACCCCTGTACAAGCACCCCGGTGCAAGATAATACAAATCTCTCCCCCGCCGGACGTAGGGCATTTTCTGCCGAACCAGGATAAACGCTTGTGTCCATCTTGCATCACCATCCGGATTAGGGAGCACGCATAGAAATTTACTCGTTGGTGTTATACCCCCCGGGGTACGAAACACCGACAGTTGGCACGCCAGGTAGGGGAGCTGCGTGTTTTTCGCTCGATTCCCGCCATTTTCCGGATGGCATCACCCGCTTCCTCGTTTCCGTTCGCCACGGTGATCTGGTTTGGGAGTCTAGAGTTCGTGTCGCTCGGCCCGGAGCCACGACATGGCTCTACTCTCGATCGGTGAACCGGGAGGGGACGCTCGTCACCCCCACGCGCCGGGTGGGGCCGCGCGCCGACCGCGCCACCACGGCTCGCCACCACGTCGCCGACGCCACCGCATCGACATCACCACCGGCGGGCACGGGCCTTGAGCACCCCCGCTCGTGTGCCCTCCGGCCGTACGCCACGATGCACCCAGCCGGGGTGCCAAGTGTGCGGCAGAAGGTGGCACATGGACAGGGAGTCCTTGACGTGGACCCTGGCTTCACGTTCGCCATGCGCTCGCCGAGAGAGCCCGGCGTGGCGCCTCGAGCGCGCGCACGGCCGACGTCGCCCAACCTGTTGCCACACGGGCTATACCGAGCTCGGCGCAGGCTCCCATTTGGGCTCACCAACGCCGCCACCACGTATGCCAATGAGATCCGGTCAGTCATGGGACCGCGGGAGGAGAGCCCCGGCCCCCTCCTGCGTGCCACTACGAACTTGGAGATCGTGTGGCCGACGTCGGTGAACCGCGGATTTGACAGAGCACCGGGCTCACAACGCCGCAACACGGTCGGGAATATGCGCCGCTGGATCGAGGAGGAGAGCACGGGGAGGCCCTGGACGCCGTCCAGCGCTAGCCCCGACTCCGATGACTCGGACTCAGGATGCTATGACCCGGCTCGCGAGTGTTTTCATCTCAACGACGACGTCCCGTCGGATGAGGAGACCAGAGATGCAGCCGCCGTGGCCGTTCCTACAGCCAACCGAGCAGACGTAACGCCCGCGGTTGGGACGTCGGCAGCTGGAGCTCTGCAGGTGATCGAGCCGCGTGGGCCGCCACTGCAAGCCCAAGATAATCGACGGCCTGAAGACGACGCTCTAGCAGCTCAATGGGCCCAGCTCAGGGAAATCGAGGCCAAGATGAATGAGGAACGCGCAAATCTGGAGCTGCTCAAGCGCGCGCTTGAGCAGAACCATCCGCCCCCTCCTCGAGTTCTTGGCGCTCGGGGAAAGGCACGAGACGTCTTCAACCGCATCGTCAACGACGGGCGGCCAGAAGCGCCACCCGAGCCAGCCCACTTCCCTCGAGCAAGCCAGAATGTACTTGCGGCAGCTATGCTGCTGCGGGACATGCCGGCGCCCTCGAATCCGCATGCATTGCGGATACGAGATGAGGTCCAAGGGCTCCTCCAAGTCGCGGCCGTCCAGCAGGCCGAAAGCTCGGCCTCGAGACAGCGTGAGGCAGCCCCAGAACAACCACGGCACGAGCGGGAGGGTTCCGTCCACCAGGAGGCACCCCCTCGAGATGTTAGAGCCCATGCTCGAGAACGCATCCACGACAACCGCGCGCCTCAAGATGCGCGTCATGACATCAACGACAACCGACGACGCAAGGCCGCGGGTGCCGAGGACCGTGGCTACAAGGCCCATCGAGGGGGGCGCTACGACAGCGACGAGGACCGGCAGGCTCCCGACCCGCCGGGCCCTCGAGTCTTCAGTCGAGCCATACGCAACACGCCGTTGCCAAACCCGTTTCGACCCCCCACGAGCGTGGTCAAGTACAACGGGGAGACCAAGCCGGAGCTCTGGCTGGCCGACTTCCGGCTGGCCTGCCAGCTGGGAGGGGCTCGAGAGGATAAGGCAATCATACGCCAGCTCCCTCTGTTCCTCTCTGACACCGCTCGACGGTGGCTCGAGGAGCTTCCCCCCAAACATATCTACGATTGGGCCGACCTGGTCCAGGTTTTCGAGGGGAACTTCAAAGGCACCTACATCCGACCCGGCAACTCGTGGGATCTCCGTAATCGCAAGCAAAATACCACGGAATCTCTCGGGACTTTGCTCGACGTTTCTCAAAGCCGCGCACCGAGCCGCCACACATTCCGGATCACGACGTCATCCCGGCGTTCGTTTCGGCACCACTTGCAAAGAGCTCGTGCGGGAGCTCGGGCGCACTCGCCCAAAGACGGTGAACGAGCTCATGGACGTCGTCGCCGACTATGCTGCCGGCGACGAGGCCGTGGGAGCCTTCTTTGGCGGAACTAGGAACAGGCCCGCGCCGCCCCCAGGGGACGGTGAGGGCCCGAGCAAGGACAAGAAGAAGAATCAAAAGAAGAAGAAAGGCAACCAGCAAGGCAAGCGCGCGGTCGTGGAAGACGAGGTGGCCGCAGCCGAGCGCAAGAAGCCTAGACCCCCCGGATGGGGGCGTCTTCGACAAAATGCTTAAGCAGCCCTGCCCATACCACAAGGAACCGGTCAAGCACAACCTCGAGGACTGTCGAATGCTTCGAGGCTACTTCAAGCGGCTCGGGATCGATAAGGACGTCGACAAGAAGGACAAGGGTGGAAACGATCAAGCCAACGACAATGACGACGATGGGTATCCGCCCATCACCGAGTGCTACATGATCTACGGCGGCCCAACCACCCAGATGACACGCCGAGAGCGGAAGGCCGAGCGCAGGGAGGTTTTCGCCCTGAAACCCGCCACGCCTCAATTCCTCGACTGGTCGGACGCTCCCATCACGTTCGACCGTGATGATCATCCAGAGCATGTCACCAATCCCGGCTCATACCCTCTCGTCGTCGTCCCGATCATCCTCAACGCCCGCTTCACCAAAGTTCTCATGGATGGAGGCAGCAGCCTCAACATCATGGATGGAGACCCTCACGCTGCTCGGCCTCACAAGAGCTCACCTCCAGCCAAGCGCCGGGGGCTTCCACGGAGTGGTCCCTGGCAAGAAAGCACTTACGATCGGCCGCATCGACCTCCCCGTCGTCTTTGGGACACGCTCGAACTTCCGTCGAGAGGTCCTAACTTTCGACGTGCCCAGTTTCGAGGGGACCTACCACGCCATCCTGGGCAGGCCGTGCTACACGAAATTCATGGCGATCCCCAGCTATGCCTACCTCAAGCTCAAGATGCCGGGACCAAAAGGAGTCATCACTGTCGACTCCACGTACGAGCACGCCTACCACTGCGATGTGGAGTGCGTCGAGTACGGGGAATCACTGACAAACGTGATGGGAACATCTGAAGACCTAGCCATGATGCTCGATCACATGGCGGCCGAGGCCTCTCGCTCCAACACCCAAACGACAGCCGGCAACTTCGAGCCCGCCGAAGACACCAAGAAGATCCCGCTCGATCCGAGCTCCTCGGGGAGAAGACGCCGGTCATCGGCGCCTCCCTCGACACAAATAGGAAGCGGTGCTCGTCGACTTTCTCCGCGCAAACGCCGACATGTTTGCGTGGAGTCCTCGGACATGCCTCGGCATACCGAGGGATGTCGCCGAGCACGCCTTGAGATCCGTCCCGGTTCGAGACTGTCAAGCAACGCTGCGCCGCTTCGACGAGGAGAAACGCAGGATCATCCGCGAGGAGGTCGAGAAGCTCGAGAAGGCCGGATTCATCAAGGAGGTACATCATCCCGAGTGGTTGGCTAATCCTGTATTAGTAGAGAAAAAGAATGGAAAAATGAGGATGTGCGTAGACTACACTAGTTTAAATAAGGCATGTCCCAAAGTTCCATTTCCTTTGCCTCGAATAGATCAAATTGTTGATTCCACTGCGGGTTGCGAAGTACTTTCCTTTCTCGACGCTTACTCTGGCTACCACCAAATCAAAATGAAGGAGTCCGACCAGCTCGCGACTTCATTCATCACCCCCATGGGCATGTATTGCTATGTCACAATGCCTTTCGGCCTTCGAAACGCCGGGGCAACATATCAGCGCTGCATGCTCCATGTCTTCGAGAAACACATAGGAGAGACCGTCGAGGCCTACGTCGATGACATCGTTGTCAAGACTCGAAAAGTAGAAAACCTTGTCGCGGACCTCAAGTTGACGTTTGGATGCCTCCGGGCTAAGAACATCAAGTTGAATCCCGAGAAGTGTGTCTTTGGTGTGCCTCGAGGCATGTTGTTAGGGTATATCGTCTCCCAGCGCGGCATCGAGGCCAATCCCGAGAAGGTCACGGCCATCATGAGAATGGGGCCGATTCGAGACCTGAAGGGGGTGCAAAAGATCATGGGATGCTTAGCTGCACTCAGTCGGTTCATTGCGCGCCTGGGAGAGAAAGCATTGCCTCTGTACCGGCTCCTTAGAAAATCCGAGCACTTTGCATGGACACCTGAAGCAGAGGAGGCCCTCTCAAAGCTGAAGAGCATGCTCACATCTCCTCCTGTGCTCGTGCCGCCTCGGCCGGCTCGAGACGGCGTACCCGCCGAATCTCTCCTCCTCTATGTTGCCGCAACCACTCAGGTGGTCAGCACAGTCATAGTGGTCGAGAGGCAGGAAGAGGGGCACGCGCTCCCCGTCCAGCGGCCGGTGTATTTCATCAGTGAGGTGCTCTCAGATGCCAAAACTCGATACCCCCATATCCAAAAGCTGCTCTATGCAATCGTGCTCACCCGTCGAAAACTCCAAAGACTACTTTCTTAGCCATCCGGTGACGGTGGTAACGACATTCCCACTTGGGGAAATTATCCAGAACCGGGAAGTCGTGGGTCGGATCGCCAAGTGGTCGGTCGAGCTCATGGGTGAGACCATCACGTACGCCCCACGAAAGCCTATCAAATCCCAGGTACTGGCTGACTTTGTCGCTGAGTGGACCGACGTCCAACTCCCCCCAGTCCAGATCCAGGCCGAGCTGTGGACCATGTATTTCGACGGGTCACTTATGAAGACGGAGCGGCGCGGGCTTGCTCTTCATCTCACCCCTCGGAGTACACATGCGTTACGTGGTGCGCATCCACTTCGCCGCCTCAAACAACATGGCGAGTATGGGCGCTCGTTACCGGGTTGCGCATTGCCATCGAGCTTGGGTCCGACGCCTCGATGCTCGAGGCGACTCGCAGCTCGTTATCGACCAAGTGATGAAAACCTCGAGCTGCTATGATGAAAAAATGGAAGCATACTGCAATGAGGTGCGCAAGTTGGAAGCCAGCTTCCATGGTCTCGAGCTCAACCACATCCCGAGGCGCTTCAACGAGGCTGCGGACGAACTGGCCAAAATCGCTTCATCTCGAGCGCCGCTACCCCCGGACGTCTTCTCGAAAGATCTTCACGAGCCATCCGTGAAGTGGGACTCGGGGGCTGGGGCAGGACCAGCCGTTGAGCCTGCTCCTATGACCGAACCCCCCTCGACGGGGGCCACAGTCATGGAGATCGACTAGGTCACGAGCCCACCAACTGACTGGCGTGCACCATTCCTCGAGTATCTCATTCGAGGGGAGTTGCCAGAGGATCGAACGGAGGCGACGCGACTAGCTCGTCGAGCCAAAACTTACGTCCTTTACGGGGATGACAGGGAGCTCTACCGCCGGAGCCCGACCGGGGTACTTCAGCGTTGTATCTCGATCGAGGAGGGCAGAAAACTGCTCAAAGACATGCACTCGGGGGCTTGTGGCCACCACGCTGCGCCAAGAACCCTTGTCGGGAATGCATTCCGGCGAGGCTTCTACTGGCCCACTGCAACTGCTGACGCCATCAAGCTTGTTCGAGCATGTGAGGGATGCCAATTCTACGCCAAGCAAATGCATCTCCCGGCACATGCACTCCAGATGATCCCCCTCACGTGGCCATTTGCGGTCCGGGGCTCGATCCGTCGGACCCCTCAAAAGACGACGGGAGGCTACACCCACTTGCTCGTGGCCATCGATAAGTTTACCAAGTGGATCGAGGCCAAGCCCATCACTAACATCCGCTCGGAGCGAGCGGTCGAGTTCTTCACCGACATCGTCCATCGCTTTGGAGTCCCCAACGTCATCATTACCGACAATGGCACCCAGTTCACGGGCAAAAAGTTCTTGGACTTCGCGATCGGTACCACATCCGTGTGAACGGTCGGCGCCGCCTACCCTCGAACTAATGGCCAAGTCGAACGCGCAAATGGCATGATCTTGCAAGGTCTAAAGCCAAGGATTTTCAAACGCTTGAACAAACACGGCAACAAGTGGGTAGCTGAACTCCCATCTGTCCTATGGAGTCTCGCGGACGACCGAGAGTCGAGCCACCGGGTTCACCCCGTTCTTCTTGGTCTATGGGTCTCGAGGCCGTCCTCCCCACGACCTCGAGTACGGGTCCCCGACTCAAGGCCTACAACGAGCGTACTAATCGGAAAGGCCGGCAAACGCCATCGACCAAGCGGAAGAGGCTCGGGACACGGCGCTCCTACACTCTCGCGCGCTACCAACGGAAGTTACGGCAATATCACGAGAAGAATGTGCGCAAGAGGGATTTCAAAGTCGGCGATCTCGTGCTCCGTCGACGCCAAGATAACAAGGGGCGCCACAAGCTCACTCCTCCTTGGGAAGGCCCGTTCCTCGTGGTCAAGGTGCTTTGAAGCTGAACGTACAAGTTAGCCAAAGAAGATGGCTCCACCCTCACCAATGCGTGGAACATCGAACGGCTACATCGCTTTTTCCCCTAGGCCTCGATGCCTTGTACATATTTTGTCTAAATATACCGCTAGTATGAATAAACGAGTCAATTCCTTACTTTTTGTTCATACACAAGGTGGGCTCGACTTTGTTCTTACAAAGTCAAACCCCCCTCGGGGGCTAGACCAGGGGGGGACCCCCCTGAAGTCCTCGAGAAAACGCACCTAGTTTTTTCAAAAACAGTGCTCGACGTAATCTTTCCCCTCCTCGCCTCGAAATTTTTTCGTAAGCTAAGTATTTGCATCACCTCGAGCTCGTCGAGCCAGGGCGATTGAGCACAAGGCTTCCCACGCTTCCGAGCTACGGCACCCTAACTCATCCCCTCTCGAAATGGTTCGAGCACGGCACCAACACTTAGCTAAAACAAAGTAAAGGCGGGAAGTGGAAAATGACATCAAGCGCAAAGAAAAACTAGAGCATAACGGTTTAAATTACAAGCGTCAAGATTTTAGGCCGCTTAGGCCATTCCACGACCAGAATATTTTGATTCTTACAAGGGCCTTGTCGCCCGATTTCGACTCGCGGGCCGCTAAAAACTACTCCACGTCGCGGAGGACTTCTCGCGACGAGATCACCCCCAAGACGGGCGCCCAGCTCCTCAGCCTCGGCCTTGAGCTGCTCGATCCGAGGGTTGACCCCTCCTTCTTGTTCGCCCTCGGCGTAGGTGAAGCCGCCGCAACGGCCTCCATCCCGGCCGGCGTCCTCCCTCGAGATGCTAAACCCCGAGTAGAAGATGGCCATCGTCCGGCGCGCGGCAAAGACAAGGGCTTCCCGAATACGACCCCAAGCAGAGGCGCCGAACTCACGGACCCGGCTAGCGTAGCTCGCCGATCCGGCCCCTCGACGTCCACCACCGGCGGAAGCCCCGGTTGGCGCTAAGGGTGTCGATGGCGCCGGTGATGTGGGCCTTAGCCGAAAGCACGCGGTCGGCCCAAATACAGGTTGACTTTGCGTACTCGCGCGCGTCCACTGGTCCGCCTCCAAACCTGAAAAAGGATGACAAGAATCAGGTACTCAATCAAGTGCTCGAGCAACACGTATGAATCACGTACGAAAAAAGGACTCGAGCGCTTACCAGTGCAGCGGGTCGAGAGCCCTTGCTCGCGTTCAAGCGCCGCGCAAGCTCGCCTCTTTTCTCCCGGAGGGCGCGCTCGATGTCGCGTTTCTCCACGCGCAGCTCCTCATAAGCTTTGCCGGCGCCCTGGATGGCGAGGTCCTTCTCCGTCATCTCTTGACGGAGGTTGACCGCCTCCGCCTGGAAACCGCTCGCCCGCTCTTTCTCCGCCTCGAGCGCACTCGAAAAAGCCTCCTTCTCGGCGGCCTCCCGGGTGACCGTTGCACCGGCTCCTTTACATAGGCCTCGACGCCGGCCTTGTCCTTTTGGAGCTGCTCCATGTCCCGGCATTTGGCCCCGTAGCTCGTTAGCGCGCCGTAGCCGCGTCCTTCTTGAGCTGCTCGAAAACTTCGTGCGGCTGCGCGCGTACTTCGACGAGCGGTCTCGGCCTCTGCGCGGCTCGGGCAAGCTTCTCGTCCGCCTCCCCCGCCGTGCCACCTCGGCCCCCTGCGCCACTCGAGCAAGCTCATCATGAGCCTTCTTGGCGTCCTCCTTGGCGGCGTCCAGGGCGGCATTAGCATCCCGGAGGAGCCGAGCAAAGCGGTGCCGCTCGCCCTCAGCATCTTGCCCCATCCGCACATACCGCCGGATCTTCAAAGCGCTCTCGAGCCATTGCCTGCGCTCCTCGGCCTCCACGTGCGCCTCGAGCTCCTTCTGATCGTTCATCACGATCGGGGGAGCCTCGTGGTCAAGGGGGTCGGAGAGCACCAGCGGCGGCCTCTCCCAAAGAGGGAACTCCTCCCGCATCTCCTTGTCAACGGAGGAGTGGAGTCTCCGCACCGCCTCCAGGTCGACATCCGCCGTCACCACCCGCTCGGCCAGGGTAGGTGGGCGTTGCGGCTGACTCCAGGAGGAGGACGCCTCTTGGGCGAGCGCCCACGCCTCGATCCGCCTCCGCTCCTCGATGGAGACATCAGTAGGCTCGGTGGGACCAAGGCCGACCGACCGCATGTGGCTGTCGACGATGGCAGCCGCCGTCAGCTTCCTTTGGGCCTCCTCCCACTGGTCGGCGTCGGTCATGGCCTCGAATCTCACCTCGCCCGTCTCTCGAGTCGGGCACGAGGCGGGGCACCAGGTCCCCGACGCCCGCAGAGGGGCTGCGGCGGCGCCCGGTACGGCACCGAGATGGAGCTCGCTCGGCGTCCCGGGCGCTCATCGCCACCCGTGACGGAGGGCCGCTGCACCACCGGGCTCCGCCCGCTTGCTCCACCCGCCGCTCTTGCTCCGCTTGCGCCGGTGATGCTCTTCGCCGCCTGCGGCGGTAGGCAGCACCGCCGGCTCCGCCTGCTGCTCCACCGACTCCTCGGCCTTCTCCCCCTCTTGCGTAGCGGCGGGGTGTTCCTCGAGCGCCCCCTCTCGAGCGGCAGTTTGGGCCTCCCCGTCCTCGACCCTATGCCCAGCAGAGGCGTCGACCTCCATATCCCGAGGAGGGACGGGGCCCGGCTCGGCCGAGGCTCGGCGCCGCCCCCGCCTCCCCGCATCTCCACATCCCCCACCGGCCGACGGCGGCCGCCGGCGTCTCCTCCTCCTCCTTCTCCCTGCGCTCCTCCTCGAGCTGGCGCAGGCCGATTGGCCAGGAGGACTTGGCGCCCGAGCTCGGACTCTCGTCTTCGAGCATGATGGGCTGCTGCTCCGATCCGGCCCCCGTCACCGGAGTAGAGGCCACCGGCTCTGGCGCCATCGCCCCTTGGTCGCCCGCCGCCGCGTCACCCAGCGCGCCTGACGGCGTCGGGGTCTCGAGCGGGAGGGCAGTCGAGGCCGTGGTGGTGGTGGCGTCCTCATCCCCCGTAGCCTTGGTCACGGCCCCGGCACCTGCACGGGACGCAGCTGCCATCAGCCTACCACGCCTAAGTGCATCCTTGGCCCGCTCTAACCAAACTGGGGTAGAAGAAGGAAGGGTCACTCCACCTGGCATCGACGGGGTGCCGCTCGACCCTCCTGTGGTCCTCAGCCTCTTAGTAGGCAGCATGGGGGGGAGGGACGGTAATGTCTGCAGGGGACGCTTAGTCCTAGAAGAAAGAGAAAAACAAAAATTCGTTGTGACAAAATGCTCACACACGAACAAAATGGTACAATAAGGGATAGGTCGACCCGGAAGACTTACCCGCGGTCGAGGTGGCGCCGCCCGAGCCACCCGGCTCGCTCAAAGCGCTCGGGGCGTCGAGCCTCGGTCGCCCCCTCGAGTCACTCGAGGACTTGGGGACCTCGAGCCCGCCGCTTGCGCCGCTCGGGGCTTCGAGACCCGGCGGCCGCCCCGGTTTCCGGCCGACTCCATGGCCGGGACGGGCACGGTGTCCCTTACGGGATCCTGGGTCCTGCGGGTCGAGGTCCGCTCGGCCCGGCGGTCGCTGGAAGGAGCCCGGCGTTGCTCGTCGGGCTGCGCAAGAGTTGAAGTGCGCACATTTGCAGCCTCATGCTGCCGGGTGTGCGCGCCCGTCGAAGAAGGGTGATGGCGGGAGGAAGAGTCCCGCCGCGTCGGAGATGGCTCCTCTCGCCGCCCTGCTTGAGCCGGCAACGGCGAGCGAGCGCGGTGGCTGGAGCGTTGAGACGCCCCCCCGCCTCGCTCGGGCCGGCGACGGCGCTCGAGCGCCGCGGCTCGACGACTCCTCCTGCTGGCCTGCCTGAACCAGCGACGAATCGTCGCGCAGAAGGCCTGGCGCCAAAGCTAGCTCCTGCACGCGAGAGCGAGGAGGCGTCAGGGCTCGGGTGTCGGTGGCACCATCGCTGTCGGTCGCCTCGTCGTCCTCCTCGTCGTCATCACCCTCGTCCTCCTCGGTCGACTCGAGACTAGGGCTCCAGTCAGTCGGGTCCGCCGCCAGACGTATTTCACGCTCCCGGCGGCGCCTAGCCTTATGCTTCTCCTTCTCCTCTAGCGCACGGGCTTTCTGCGCCTTCTCCTCCCTCCTCGAGACCACGGCAGCGTGTTCTCGTTCGCCCCTCAGGCGTCTTACCTCGCGGACGGGCGCGTCCTCCTTCACCGGGGGCCTCGACTCCGCGTGGTCGTTGATATTCTGAAAAAAGGAGAGAGAGGACAGGCCTCGATAAGGATCGCTCGAGTAAAAGAAACGACGAGAGAAGAGCTCGAAAAAACTTACAAAACCCAGCAGGTTGGTGGCCGGACGCATGCGGAAGAGGCCGACTTGGTTCTCGCCGAAGTTCCTCCCGCCGTCAATCGCGTCGCGCACCCGAGCCACGATTGTGGCGACCGGGAGGGGCGCGTCCGACATCCTGCTGGCCGCGAGCGCCACAGGATCGGCGTCCTCCGTCATCTGGTCGAGCCACAGCGGGCGCTCGGCGAGCGGGAGCACCCGGCTGCTGTGGAACTCGGCAACCACGTGCGCGATGTTGAAGAAGAGGTTGCCGGACCTCCGGTTGCGGAGGCTCGAGATGGCGTTGAGCAGGGGGTCCATGCGGGGCTGGCGCGCCGTCAGCTGGCCGTGCGTCCAGTTGAAACCGGGCGCGGTTAGCACGGCGCCGGTGTATTCCGGGAAGAGGCCCTCCTCGTTGCGGAGATAGAACCATTCTCGGTCCCAGCCGGCGTTGTTCGACGACCACGCGCCGGATAGCCGGACTCTTTCCTCTTCGGCCGATCGAGCGGAACCCACTCGAACGTAGCGGCGGACCTTTGGTTTCACCGCCTTCTCCTCTTCCTCCTCGTTCTCCTCTTCCTCCTCCTCGTCATCGTCATCACCGTCGTCGTCGGCGGCCTCCTTGTCCTTCACCGCCTTGGTGAAGAGTGTGGCCTTGAAAATGTGGGTGAACAGGTCCCACTGCGGCGCCATACCCAGGTACCCCTCACACACGGCGGCGTAAGTAGCCGCAAGCGAGATGGAGTTGGGGTTGAAATGCCGGTGGAACCTGATAAAGCTCAGGATGTAGCCCGGCGGGGGATTGGGCTCGAAGTGGTCGTCGTCCGGCACCCTCCACTCCGGTAACCCCTCCGCCGGATTGGGCGGAAGTAATCCACCATTCACCAAGTTGAGCAGCATCGCCTCGGTCACCGTGGACCGAGGCCACGGAAGCGCCTCCGCCATCACCACCGGCGTGGGAGGCTTGGCGGCACTTCTGCTTTTGCCCTTGCCTTTGCCACCGGCACCCTGGCCGGAGCTCTGGCCCGTCTTCCTGACTGACCTCCTCATGTCGGTGACGGGAGCGGGACGGTGGCGCGGGGAACGGTGGCGCGGGGAACGGTGGCGCAGAAAGCAGGCGCGATCGCGGGCTAGAGTGGCGCCGGCGGTCACGGGCGGCGGCGGCGGCGGCGGTTGCGAATGAGGGCAGCGGCGGATTGAATCTGGGAGCAGGCGCAACCGCGGCGGAGAGCGGCCGAGAAGGGCGAGAATGCGGGGAAGAAGAACCGGAGCCTACTCCTCCATATTTATAGAGCCCAAGCCGATCCGCGTGAATCGCATTCGACGGCCTAGATTACGCCATCCAACGGCCGCGCCCCGGCGGACTCGACGAAAAACGGTAACCCCATTTATTGCCCCGACAAACCGCCACCTACCTCCACTTACGGGCGCACGCGTCGCGCGAGACGGAGCGGAACCGTCGCCAAGCCACGATCACCACGATGCGCCGGTTTCCGCCTAAAAAGGCGCGCCGCTTGCAACGGACGGATGCGTAATAACGGGACGTCTCGACAGACGGTCCCTTACACGGTAAGAAACCCAGGGACCCCGGTCCCACAAGTAAGTCTCGAGGGAGCGGAGGCTGACCCACGGACGGGTTCGAACAGCCGCCCTCAAGCACCCGAGTCAGGGGCGCCTATGGGAAGGAACCCTCGAAAGGTTCCGCTCGAGAACGAACCCTCGAACCCAGATGGCGTGTCCAAGGCGGGGCACTAGGTATCCAAGAGATCCCGCCGACGGGAGGCACTCGAGCCGCCGGTCCCCTCGAACGGGGCCGGTCCTCTGGAAACTAAGCACCCAGCTTTAATGAGAGCGCCCCCGGGCCACGAAGCCGTCTCCCCTCGAAAGGAGGCGAGCTCTCACTTGGACTACCCGCCATCAGCTCACAAGGGGGTATGGCGCTCGCTCGGTCGCGAGTAGTGTCAGACCTCTCACCACTTGGATCTGATCCAAGAGATCCAGCGAGGAACTGGATCACGACTCCAGCCCAGCCATTCGAGGCTCGGGGGGTCGAGTCACACAAACAACCTCCCTCGACACGGGAGGAGCAGGAAATACTCGGGGGCTCGAACAGTTATCAGAAACCTCCAACCTCGAGCTGCTACAACTCCATTTAATAATGCTCTTACTTAAACCCGTTCATCTCAAAGCCCCCAGAGGAATGCCTCATTCCTCTGGGGCCTCGGGGGCTACCCACGCGGGGGACGCTCGCGCGCCCCCCACGGAGAAAGGACGAAACGACTCCTCGAAACAACATGACCCTAAGTCTAGGTACTTCAATTCCACTTCATGATCCCTTGCTTGAAGTTTTTTCACAATCAAGCAAGGGCTCGGGGGCTACTGTCGGATACCTAGATTAGGGGGTCCTAAATTGGGTGAATTAGAGATAAGAAAATCAGCCTCATCCCTCTCTAAGAATCCCAAAAGCTAACTAACCAGGGAAGCCTCCAATCCCCCTCGAGCTGGGCCGGCCCACTATCAAGCCCACAAAGCCTCAGAACCTCCTGAACTCGAGCAGCGGCCGCTCACCCGCTCGACAGAGAAGTACGGAAACCGCTCGAGCGTGCGACCGCTCGAGACGATGACGCAAACCGCTCGAGCGAGCAACCGCTCGAGCCTGCCCTCAATCATTGCCTGTCCAGAGCACACACGTGGCTACAGGACTCGAACAGCGCCAAAGTACTCTGACGCCGCCTAACCCCGTGGCTACAGGGCCTGCAACAGTGGAACTTGCGCCGGTCGCCTCCGCCATTACGCTGCCCATCCCCTGGATTCAAGGATGGCAGGTGCCACTGTGGAGCCGTACTACGCACTGTGCCACGTGCGACGCCCCCTTTAGGCGCCGTAGTCGAGCCCCCGCACCGCCAAACACGTCGTGCCGTCCCATCGCTCGGGTCCACGACCCCTCGAGCCGGCACCAAGGCACTCGAAGAAGTGATGGCGGACGCGGGACATGGCGTACGGAGCAAGCAAAGGCCCCCGTCTTTCCCGCCTCGACGGCCATACAGCGGGGTTCCCGGACGCACGTGCTCATCTACGCCGGCACCATACCTCGACTACGTCAGCCCACGACCGAGAAGGACGAGCAGGCCATCAATGACCATACCGCTACAGGCTCGAACCAGACCAAAGGGAACGTCTACAGTCTCGACGACATGACATGGCGCACGTACCTCGACGTCACACCCACGACAGCCCTATCTACTCTGTACCCCTGAGCTTCCCCTTGGCCTATAAAAGGGGATGCCAGGGCCTAGCCTAGGGGAAGGTTTTACGCCTTCACTCACACTCACTCACTAAGTCTCAGGACTACCTTGTACTCACCCCTGTACAAGCACCCCGGTGCAAGATAATACAAATCTCTCCCCACTGCTGGACGTAGGGCATTTTCTGCCTGAACCAGGATAAACGCTTGTGTCCATCTTGCATCACCATCCGGATTAGGGAGCACGCATAGAAATTTACTCGTTGATGTTATACCCCCCGGGGTACGAAACACCGACAAGGTTCTTACAAGAGTAGGGTCAGATCATTCACCTTTACTAGTGAACACAGAAGATGTCAGGGTGAGTCACCAATATATCTTTAGGTTCGAAATGGCCTGGTTTTTAGATGAAAATTTCAAAGAGAAATTGCTAGCAAAATGGCCTATGAGAAAGGGAGAAGATATTCAAGAGTATTGGAAGACCATCAAAACTTATATTAGAAAATTCAGCAAGGGATGGGGAAACAATATAAGAGGCGAAAATAGAAGAGAAAAACAGATTTTGATTGATGAATTGAAGAAGCTAGATGAAGAGGCTGAAATTAATCCTTTGAGAGTGGATCAGTGCCTTTGAGGAAATGCAGTGGCAGAAGAGAGGTGGAGAGAAATGGTTGTTACAAGGTGATGCAAACACAAGCTTTTTCCATAGTAGAGCTAATGGGAGAAAGAAGAAATGCACCATTTTCTCACTAGAGGATGAGCATAATATCATTTCTGGTGATCAGGAACTCAGGGCTCATATAGAAGGGTACTACAAACAGCTTTTTGGACAGGAGGAAGAAGGGGGGATCTCTGTGGAAACAGATTTTTGGAATGATCAAGAAAAGCTAACAGGAGATGAAGCTGCTGAACTGATTCAACCTTTTTCTGTGGAAGAAATAGAGTTTGCTTTGAAGGAGATGGACTCAAATTCCTCACCAGGACCAGATGGTTTGCCAGCAAGTTTTTACAAAAAGATGTGGCCACACATTAGAGATGTAATAGTGGAGATGTTTGGAAAATTACACAGGGGTGGTTTCAATATGTCAAGGCTGAACTATGGAATGATTTCCCTCATTCCCAAGATTAAAGAGGCTAATAACATTAAACAATTTAGGCCATTTGCTTGCTGAATGTAGATTATAAATGGTTTACAAAGGTTTTTACTTTGAGATTAGCTAAGCATGCTCACAGGCTGATAAGCCCATCACAGACTTTTATACCGGTAGGTTTATTCTGGAAGGAATAGTGATGTTACATGAAGTATTGCACCAATTAAGAGTTCAACACAGAAAGGCATTATCCTCAAATTAGATTTCGAAAAAGCTTATGATAAAGTCAACTGGGGGTTCATGATGGAGGTCTTGAGAAACAAAAACTTGCCAGACAGGTGGATAGAGTGGATGAAACAGGTGATTGAAGGAGGGAAAGTAGGAATCATGATCAATGGTCAACCTGGTGATTACTTCAGGACATATAAGGGGCTCAGGCAGGGTGACCCATTATCTCCATTGCTTTTCAATTTAGTGGGGGACACTCTGGCTAAGATGTTGGATAGAGCAAAAAACAGTGGAATAATTAGAGGATTGGTACCAGAATTAGTGGAAGGGGGTATCACTCACTTGCAATATGTAGATGACACTTTATTGTTCATTAATTCAGATGAAGATTCTGTCAGTAATACCAAATTCCTGTTGTATTGTTTTGAAGCTATGTCAGGTTTGAAGATCAACTATGATAAAAGTGAGGTATTTGCCTTAGAGACAACAATAGAGGAACAGAAAGATATTGTAGATGCTTTCAATTGTAAGATTGGGTGTTTCCTATGAAATATCTAGGAGTCATGATTGACAGATACTATATGAGTTCTCAGGATTTTGACTATGTATGTCAAAAAGTGGAGAAAAGGGTGCCTACTTGGCAAAGTTTCTTGCTTACTTATGGGGGAAAGATGATACTTACAGAGTCTTGCTTGAGTTCTGTGCCTAACTATGTTATGGGTATTTTTCATCTAAAGGGAGAAGCACATCACAAGATGGAGACAGCTAGGTCTAATTTTTTCTGGCATGGGGCTGGACAAAAGAAGAGATATCATATGATGAGATGGGAAGTTTTGGCTACACCAAAATCTGTGGGAGGCTTAGGATTTACAGATACAAGAACAATGAATAAGTGCTTGTTGTCAAAATGGATATATAAGCTTGAGAGAGGAGACAAGAATCCATGTTGTGACCTACTTAGGAAAAAATACATGGGGGAAAAAGGATTTTACAGCTCCAAACAGAGAAATGTGTCACAATTCTGGGCTGGATTGCATGATGTAAAGGACAGTTGTGCTAGAGGCTTGATTCATATAGTCAGAAATGGTAAAAGAACTAGATTTTGGTTAGATGTATGGAATGGAGGATGCCCTTTCAAGATAGTGTATAACAGACTATATGAGATATGTAATGAGCAGAATAGCAGTGTCTTTGAAGTGCTGAAGGATAATGAAATTAATCTCTCTTTCAGGAGAACCTTTGGCATTCAGGAATTAGAAGAATGGCAAGGAATGTTAAGTCAAATAGAGAACTTTGAGTTGCAATAGGAGGAAGATACAGTGAAGTGGGCATTAGAGAAAAAAGGGATATTTACAACTTCATCTTCATATAGAGAGCTGACATTTCCTGGAATGCATAACAAAGAGATAATGGGAATCTGGAGAGCCAGAGTCCCACTGAAAATTAGGTTACTTATCAGAAATTGGCCTGGAGAAATAGATTGCAAGATGTGTGGGCAACCTGAAACATCTCAACATGTTTTCTTTGAGTGTAGCCTTGCAAACTATAGCTGGTGGATTATTAGAGACGCTTGAGGTTGGGAGGTCACACCAACCAGCCTTGATCTTTTCTTTGTGCTAAGCCGTAGTAGGGGGGAATATCCCAAACCAATGATGATCTATCTTCTTGCTTGTGTTTGCTGGAGTTTGTGGCTGATACGCAATGATTATGTTTTTAATAATAGAGTGGTAACAGGAGTTAACACGGTGATCCACCGGGCGATTGTTTTCATGCAGAAATGGAGCATACTACTTCGGGACAAGGAAAAAGGATGGGTTCGGAGGACAACGGAGGCGCTGTCAAGTTTCTTGGGGCCAAGCGACCCAAGTTAACTGCATAAAAAAGGGGAGGATGGAGAAATGAAGAAGACAACAAATGAGAAAGAGCGCTGGAGGAATGCCGTTCGAGGAGAGAGCAGCAACCTCAAAAAGTTTTAGATTTCCGTAGTTGTGATGTTGGAGTTTGGCCTATCATTTATGGTTGTTGTGTGTTGAGAGAGCACCTTTTGCTGTTTAGAGCGCTTTTCTTTTCTGTGATGAGAGCCTTCTGGCTATAAACTCTCAAACTTGTAAGCTGGCAACCCCAGCAAAAACCACTCTTTGCTTTCTATAAAGCAGGGCCATATGGTCTATGGTCTAAAAAATAAAAAAAACATGCAACCATGCCTAGCAATTATTTTTGGAAGCATTTAAAAACATGATCCGACACCGCAATTTGTCTTAAAAAAACTGGTAGGTCCCCAGCTGCGCTTGCGAGCACACCAACCCACCAGCACGCACTGCATGCCCATGGACCCAGCCACAAGGGAGGTGGAACCGTGGAAGTGAAAGAGGCTGGAATGAGAGTTTACCAGAGATAGCAAGACAATTGAGTCCTCGTGATTGGTTTGAAATTGACCGACGATCTTTTAAAGTGTGCACACCTATCATGTTCTGATTGTCTGTGCCAGAGTTTAGAATCCTGCTGTCCGTCTTTCCTGTTCTTATGATTGTCGGCTCCTGCACAGCAACGTGTTTTGGGTGCTAGCCAAACCGGGATCCGGCACCAAAAAAAAAGAAGAAAACTCGACCCAACCTAGGAGGAACTAGGGGGCTTTTTAATTAAGAAGAAAATAGGCACCCAAATTTGCTCCCGACGGGATTCGAATATGGATGGCTAGGTGTAGTGCCACATTGAGTCAGGCTCACTTCCCGGGATCCAGCACCAAGAAGTGCTCATGCAGTAGCTTGTTCTTATTTTAATTGGTTGGTTTGATTAGTTGCTTTCATGAATGACTGAAGCAATCATTGGCATTAATAAAGTATTAATCTTTCTTGGAGTGGAGTTCACGGTGGTGAAAACATTTTCCTTTTTCCAATTCGTTGGATGAACAGATCACAGGCCATCGGTTCTTCACGATTTCTTCCAGTGGCCATAAGTTTTCAAATAGCAGACTTGACTGCTCACCCTGATCAATAGCCTTCCCAAGGTTGCTTCAACTTCTCTTTGGGCAGGTCAAGCAGAGGGAGTAGGACTCCAGCTCCGCGTGTGCTTCTTGTGCTTTGCTTTCAGGATCTTGTTCGTCAAATTGTTGGTAGGTCGTGCACCATCGAGTGTCGATAAAATCCAACAATTATCTTGGGAGTGTTTGGGTTCTGGCTGCCCGTGCTAGCTGTTTCTACGGTTGGATCTTGTGTGGACTTCTCCTGATGTCAATCCCCTCGTACTGGAAAGCGTCATTGATCTATGTTTCTCTCTGTGCTATTGAATGTACGTGTGGTTTGGATGGCAGCAAGCAAAATTGTCAGCAGTCTCTCTTGTCAGGGATGGCGGTGTTAAGCCCTTAGGATCACCTAGCAGTGACATCTAGCGGGTACAGACTTAGGGAATCATAGGCAGCGAGGGAGAGGGGAAGAGAGAATGGGAAAGACCGTCACCAGAGGGCTTGACGGGGGCAGAGGAGGACGATCCGGCGACAGCACTGCTGGGGTCGGCCATCGTGTCAAGGGAGAGGAGAGGTGCGACGGTCGAGGAAGAGGTGGCCGGCGTGGTGCAGTGCAGTGGCGGCGCGGAGGAGCTTCCCGTCACTGGCTGCGCCCCTCAGATCGGATTAGGGTTGTCGGTGGGTGTGGCGGTTCACGGTGAACCTCGTACTGAGAGCCGCCGGCGCCCACCTCTTTATATAGCGCAGTGTGACTGGGGCCCTCCAGCCATAGATGGGCCGGGCGCCCCGATCGTGGGCGCAAGGTTCAAAGGGGCCCGAGTTGGGCCGTTGGGCTGGGAACTCGGGATTGAGATCATCCTAACATTCTCCGCCTTGATCTCATCTTTAACTTTATCTTTAACTTTACTTTGTTTCACTTTAACCTTTTCATTTTACTTATTCCATCTCGCATTTGTGCATAGAACATGTTTCATCGTCACGGTCTTTTGCCGTTGGATTTCACTGCTACAATACACATCTCTGGTTTGAAACAAATAAATACTTTATCTTTGGGCCCTTATTATTATCCAGGAATGATAGGCTTCTCCTTAAACCCATGCCGGCTACGTGTTCAACGAACACTTTGGGTGGTAAGCCTTTTGTAAGCGGATCCGCGAGCATCTTTTCAGTGCTTATGTGCTCAAGATTTATAACACGATCCTGGATTTTCTCTTTCACAACATAGTACTTTATGTCAATATGTTTGGCAGCACCACTTGACCTATTGTTGTGAGCATACTCTATAGCTGGATTATTATCACAAAGTATAGAGTCATTGGTCCATCGATGTCATCGACCACTTTTAAACCGGGTATGAATTTCTTTAGCCAATTCACCTGCCCTGATGCCTCATAGCATGCTACAAACTCGGCATACATGGTAGAGTTTGTAGTAACTGTTTGTTTTGAGCTTTTCCATGATATAGCTCCTTTTGCGAGAGTGAACACATATCCAGATGTGGACTTTCTGTCATCTCCTGCATAATCGGAATCTGAGTATCCTAAGATCTTTAGGGACTCAGATCTTCTGTATGTTAGCATCAGGTCTTTTGTACCTTGTAAATATCGCAAAACTTTCTTTACCAATTTCCAGTGTTCGACACCTGGATTACTTTGAAATCTGCCATGCAACCCGGTTACATAAGCCAAGTCAGGGCGTGTGCATACTTGAGCATACTGTAAGTGTCCAACAGCTGAAGCATATGGCACACTTTTCATTTGGTTGAGCTCATACTCATTCTTGGGACACTAAAAATCCCCATACTTATCGCCCTTGACTATAGGTGCGGGTGAAGGACTACATTTATGCATCTGGAATTTCTCCAAGACTCTTTCAATGTATGCCTTTTGAGACAATCCTAATACCCCTTTCTTCTATCTCGGTGAATTTCTATGCCCAAAACATAAGAAGCTTCACCAAGATCTTTCATCTCAAACTTTGAGGACAAAAATCTTTTTGTTTCCCGTAGTAGACTCATATCATTACTTGTAAGTAAAATATCGTCTACGTACGGACTAGGAAAATGTATTTCCCATTCTTAAACTTTGTATAAACACAATTGTCCTCGACATTTGCTTTAAACCCAAAATTCTTTACAGCTTTATCAAACTTCAAGTTCCACTTGCCTTGAAGCTTGCTTTAACCCATAAATCGATTTCTTTAGGCGACATCCCATCTTTTCTTTGCCTTCCACGACAAAACCTTTCGGTGTGCCATGTAGACATTTTCCTCCAAATCCCCATTTAGGAATGCTTTGTCTTCACATCCATCGATGCAACTCTAAATCATAGTGTGCCACCAATGCCATTATTATTCTCGAGAGAATCTTTGCATGAGACTGGAGAAAAGGTCTCGGTGTAATCAATTCCTCCCTTTGTGTGAAACCTTTAGCCACAAGTCGCGCTTTAAATCTCTCTATGTTCCCTTGGGAGTCATATTTTATTTTGTAGACCCATTTACAGCCTCTGTTTTGGCTCCTTTGGGAATTTCTTCCAAGTCCCACACATCGTTGGCACTCATCGATCTCATTTCATCTTCCATGGCTTCAAACCACTTGGATGAATGATCACTTCTCATGGCTTGTTCAAATGAGGTGGGATCACCCTCCATTTGATACTCTTCGATGATATTATTTAACTCATATATATCACTAGAGATAGCTGGCCTTCTTTCTCTTTGAGACCTTCTAGGGGCCTCTGCATTTGGCACATCTACTGTTGGAGGCTGAGATTGCTCCCCCTCATTTGTGGCAACATTTTCAATGGGTTCCTGATGAACAGGTTCCTCATTTTCCTCTGTTGTTACCACAGGAGGAGCAACGATAGGTTCTTGCTCCACAGTGTCTTGCACTATTGGTGCAGGAACAATAGGTAGCTCAAAAAATGGCTCCCGAATCACAGGATTGGGTGCGTACACCCGCTTCTCTTCAAGATCAATTTTCTGAGCAGCCATACTCCCCCTCATCATTTCATCCTCTAGAAAAATAGTGTGTCTCGTTTCCACAAACTTTGTGAGTCTATCGGGACAGTAGAAACGATAACCTTTTGACCTTTCAAGATAGCCAATAAAATGGCAACTCACTGTTTTGGGATCAAGTTTCCCAATATTTGGGTTAAATACTTTAGCCTCAGCAGGACACCCCCACACACGCAAGTGATCTAGTGAAGGTACCCTTCCTGTCCATAATTCATACGGTGTTTTGGGCACCGATTTACTTGGCACTCTATTGAGAATATGAATGGAGGTTTTTAATGCCTCTATCCATAAACTCAATGGTAAATCAGAGTAACTCATCATACTGCGCACCATATCCATCAGGGTACGGTTACGCCTTTCAGCTACTCCATTTTGCTTGAGGTTCACCTGGCATGGAATACTCAAGCAACTATACCATTTTCCCGTAAGAACCTTGCGAAAGGTCCAGGAACTTGACCATATGGGGTATGCCGACCATAGTACTCCCCCCACGGTCGGACCGGACTAGCTTAGTCTTTAAACTATGCTGATTTTCCACTTCAGCCTTAAATATTTTAAATTTATCCAATGCTTCATCTCTTCCTTTAATTGGATAAATATAGCCAAACTGGGAGTAGTCGTCTGTGAATGTAACGAACGAATCATAGTCATCCACACTCTTTACAGGAAAGGGACCACAAATGTCAGTGTGAATGATCTCTAATATTCCTATGCTTCGTTTGGCATTTTTTTTAATTTGCTTTACATATTTTCCTTTTATGCAATCGATGCATTGCTCTAATTCAGCGAACTCCAAAGGAGGAAGAATTTCACTCTTTACTAGTCTTTCTATTCTCCCCCTCGAAATATGGCCTAAACGACGGTGCCATAATTTCGCCGTTGCGTTGTAGTTCGCTTTCTTTTTCTTTTCTCATTTGTAGACGAGGAAACGCTATCATTCACATTACATATGGAATTCACACTTTCACATAGCGATAACATATATAATTCATCTTGTCTGAAGGCAAAACCAACACAAATATCATTAAACCAAATGACACATTTGCCATGTCCAAAATTACAGGTAAAACCTGAATCATCCAACTTTATTACACTTATTAAATTGCGCTGTAGTGTAGAAACATAAAAAACATCTCTCAAGATAAGACTATAGCCATTAGGTAAATCTAATGCTACATCTCCTATTGCCTCCACTCGCCTTTTCGTACGCCATTCGCAACGCTAATGGCCTCTTCTCTTTTAGCGTAGTTCTCGTCGAAGTGAATCCCCAGTAAAGAATTTGCAACATGAATTGTTGCACCGAGTCAATAAACCATGTTGACTTTGAAAACTTTGCATACAGAGATTCATTTACAAATGAAATAATATTCTCACCCTTTTTCTTCATGAGTTCCCTTAACCATCCAGGGCGCCGGTCTTCTTGTGCCCTCCTTACCACGGTGCCAGCACAAGTCATCACCTACCTGTGGCTTGCCCTGTTGCTGAAACTGTGGTTTCTGTTGCATATGACCTTTCTTTGCTGGGGAGCCAGGATTGAAGGGCCTTTTGCCCTTCCCTTTGACCATGTTCGCTTGGCCACCTTGTTGGCCATTGATCCTGAGCTCCTCATCAACACACTGAGCAATGAGCTTGTCTAAGTCCCATTTCTCGAGCCGCATGTTGTAGCTTATGACAAAATTCTCATATTCTTTAGGCAAGGAAGCAAAAACAAAATGGATAAGGAGCTGTGGTTGTATCTCCGCATCCATTCCTTTCGCTTATTTGCCAAGTGACTCATTTTCAAAATATGGTCACGTATGCTACCTCCTTGTACTTTTCATTTGTCAATTGCTTGAACAAATGGGTAGCATAAACTTTGGAGGAACCAAGTGAACTCGTTCTTGATCCTCTCAAAGTAAGCAACAAAGAAGTGTCACACTTTTCAATTGACCCCGTAAGAGCCGGGTCAATTGTATTCTCAATGACAAGACAACATTTCTTGTTGTCAACGACCCATCGAGTATGCTTTATGTCATAAGCCATCTTTATAGGGCCAAAATCTTTCACCCTTTTGTCCCATGCTTCATCACTTTCACTGGTCTCCCGCACCGGTTCCACAGCTTTGTGGGACACGGTTCGCTGAGCACCCAAATAACTTCAGCTATAGTGAAAGTGAAGTCAATCTTTCTCTTCCACTCAAGGTAGTTGTCTCCCCTCAGTGGTGGAATCTCTCTCAAGACAGACATCAGGGAGGAACTACCTGAAATTACAATTCATATTAGGTGAGAACATAATATAAAATTTACTTTGCAATAATTCTAAATCACCGTTGGGCAGAAATAGAATTAATGTAGGCAACAGCTATTAATCAAAATCATAATATTGCTATTAATCAACGTTGCTCGAATAATAACAACATTATAATTACTTGTAAAATTATCCATTTTCAAACATTAAACTCTCCCGTTGGTTCGAATTTAACAATGAAAACGATAACAACTTTAAATACGCAGCGGAAACTTTAACATTGCATAATCAATTTTCCGAAACATGAAAAAACTTTACTTACTCTCGGTGCAAAAATGTCGTTGGATCAAAATTTGCATGAGATTTGCATCAAAATTCTATTTAAATTGAGCAAACTATACTCAAAACTCTTTTTGGAAAATGAAAAATCAATTGTGTATCTTTTACTATTCTCTTTGGCCAATTTGGCCCAAACCAGCCGCGCGGCCCACTCCACGGCGTGCGCGTGCGCGCTGCCGGCCGACTGGCGGCCCAGCCCAGCTAGGCGGCCCGGCCAGCGTCATCCTCTTTTTTTTTTTTATTTCCTGTCGCGGCCCAGTGCACAAAATGGCCGGCCCAGCTGGCCATTACGGCCCAGCCACGCGCAGCGGAAGCGACGCCCCGCGCCCCAGGCCTTAACGAAGGCCTGGGCCGGGATTTCGCTCACCCGCCTGGGCCGAATCTGGCCCGAGTGCTGCAGGCCGTTGATCTTAGGGCTATGCCATCCAACGGCCAGGAGCGAAATTCGGGGGATCAAAACCCCCACCGGCCGGCAGCCTCCCAAACCCTAGCTTCCATTTCCTTTCTCCTCTCCAGCGCGCAGCCGCAGCTCCTCCAGTCCAGAGCGCGCAGCGGCGCCGCCTCAAGCAGCCGGCCGCCGCCAGCGAGTGGATAGGAGTGAGCGACGCCGCCGCGGAGCGCGCTCACCAGCGCTCGCGCGTGCGCGCGCCCTCCATCTTCTCTCCTTCCCCTTCACTCTCTCCGGCCGCCTCAGCTCTCTCTCTTCTTCATCATGTGCCGCGCAGCAGCAGCAAAGGAAAACGGCCATGGCGGCCGGAAGAAGGAGGTCAGCGCATGGCGCCGCCGCGGGCCCCTCCGCCGGCGCGCGCGCTCGCCCATGGCTGAGCGCGTGGCCGTCGGGCGGCCTCGCGGGCGACGCCCAGCGGCCGAGTACCACGCAGCAGCTCGGGCTCTTGCCCGTAGCGGCGTCGGCTCGTCCGGGCCACTTAGTCCGCACGACGACAGCAAGGTAGGGATCCCAGGTAGGACCGCCTCCCCTCTGTCTGTCTTCTGTTCTTTGCCTAGGGTTAGGTCTTTGAACCTTTTCCCCTTTCCCGATCCAAAACTAGGGTTAGGGTTACTGTGTCTTTGCCGATCTGAAATCGGTGTAATTTACTTTCGTGATGTCTCACTTCCCGATCTAGATCCACACACTAGGTGGTGTCTGATACCATTATTAACTATGTAGGATCGCTAGCAGTGACATCTAGACGGGAATAACTTCGGGAATCAATAGTCAGAGAGGGAGAGAGAGAGAACGAGTGAGATGGGGTTATACCAGAGGCCTTGACGGGAGCAGAGGAGGAGGATCCGGCGGCGGCGCTGCTTCCCTCGGCCATCGTGTCGAGGGAGAGATGGAGGGCGTCGGTCGGTGAAGGAGTGGACGACTGTGCAGAGCAGTGGCGGCGGCGGAGGAGCTTCCCGTCACTGGCTGCGCCCCTGAGATCGGATTAGGGTTGTCGGTGGGTGTGGCGGCTCACGGTGAACCTCGTACTGAGAGCCGCCGGCGCCCACCTCTTTATATAGCGCAGTGTGACAGGGGCCCTCCAGCCATAGATGGGCTGGGCGCCCCCGATCAGGGCGCAAGGTTCAAAGGGGGCCCGAGTTGGGCCGTTGGGCCCAACTCGGGATTGAGATCATCCTAACAGGCGGAACATCAACCGTGACAGTTGGAACTGCTGTGCCAAATGTTTGGTTTATCTGTGGTACATGTTTGGCCAATTTCATGATGCAGCCCAATCCTAAAATCGTCCTACGGATGTGCTCTACAGCTCTGCAAACTTGTTCTCCGAATTCTATTGTTTGAGAGACCAAGGAACAGAGTGCACCTACATATATACATATATAGGCTATATTCATGCTTTGTGATCTGTTTCAAAAATTGTGAGCTCATCAGTTACTCTCATATAGTGCTATAAATTAGCTTACATTTGTTGCTCAAGCATTCAGATCCATAAAAGTAAATGGCTATTTAACCTACTCCACTAGGGGGACATCTAGCAGACCTTGCTTAGAAATAAATAACTAACTATAAAATGCTTATCATAGGTTGACTAAAAATAATGACTAGCAGTTTTTCAATGGTTTTTTTAAATGTCATTGAAGATATTAGGGGATGTGGAAATTTCAAAAAATGTGCTGGTTCACAAAACTTTTCGGATGAGACATGGGTAAGTCATCAGTACTTTGCTGAGCAATTTTCTAGCCAGTATAATGAAGTTTGATGTGCCTTTTTAAATGTTACCTGAACCCTAGGATTACCACCATGATAATACGATTAACCAACTGATTGATTCTCCTAATAACTAGTGGCTTGGGCGCTGCAACCATCATTTCTGCTCGTCTGCACACTCCAGAATGGTTTTTCAAATGTCATGGTACTTTGCTGGGCATTGGTTAAATGTTTTGATGTTCTTTTTCAACGATGATATAGACATATTTTGGGCATTGGTTCAATGTTTTGATGCTCTTTTATGTAGACCTAACTTAGTGGATTGAAGGATTAACAAGCGATTAAAGTCAGTATAAAAGAGAATTGGGAAAAGAGAGAACATATTGTAACAATATTATACTACAAAATGCATCAATAATGCAGATACATATTGTGTTGAACGATCTTGTTTGCAGCCTTCACCTTCTCCAGATGTGAACTGGAGGTAGATACATAGCAAAGCTTTGGACACAGCATTGCGACGTGCCACCACTTCCAGTTTCTTCTTTGTCTGTTGAACAGGCTACTCGGGTAACACCAAGCAGTTGGTAGACAAGATGGAGAGGTGGCCACTTGCTATGACTGAACCTTGGTTCCTGTTGGCGGCAAGGCTAGAACAAATTATAGTGAGGTCGTCTAACCTTGCGGTTACATAGAGACATCTTACTATTACTAATTAGAGGCTCCAACGGAGACTCCACGTTAATTCTCACTAGATACGCTAGAAAAAAAGATAAATACTAGAAATTCTCAGATTAATCAGAAACATCTAGCCATCAAATCTATAGAGTTGGCAATCGGTAACCGTTAGATCTATTTAATTTTCTACAAAATTTCCCTTCTTGCCATTATTATTTTTATTTAAAAAATAAAAAAATCCATATCTACGTAAAGGATTCTCCCTACCGTACGTAATTGATCCAGGAGGGATCATCCTCCAACGTCAGAGGAAAAATAGGGCTCCGCCTCCTGAAGTCTCAATGGGCGCCCGCCGCCTGGCATCTGATCGCCCGCAGAGCAAGCAACGAGCTAGGAAGGCAACACAGCTTCAGCGACTTCTTCAAAATTGAGGCGCTGGATGTTCCCCTTCGTGTACTGGCACTAGGTCAGCACTATGCCTACTCCTTTTTTAACTGCTTGCGGCTCAATGACGTGGGCTCATCATGGTGTTAGGCTGTAGCAGGCTTCAACGTACGGTTTCCCGTTGATTGCTTCCTCACGCAATCCTACAATGTTTCTATGTTAGACAACTGTGCTTTCGGCGCATGGCTTTCCATAATGAAATTTAATTTTGGTGATGAGGGTACTTGGTTCAGAGTCAGCATGAATGAATGTTCGACGTGATCACGATGAATGAATGTTTGAACCTGATTATAGCGGTGCGTACACGTATGTCAAATTATTTGCAGAGCAATATTCCAAAGGTTCTCTCATGCACGGCTACACGCTTCTATTTATTTGATCACTGGTGTCTCCATAATATGATACTTATTGAGTATTACGTACAGTTTTACGTTATCTATACCTATTAATAAATCACCAAAATTTCAGTCTGTCTTCTAACCATAAAATTATTTGAGTCTGCCTTCTAACCATAATAAAATTTTCTGTCCGCCCGTACGCAAATCCGAAAGAAAAATCAAATCGGAATTCACCCTGGGATCCGAACGTCAGCCCAACTTCACGCGCGGCTGAACGTACACCTATAGGACCTCTCGTTTGATTGCCATGCATGCATACAGATTTGCTTGTTAGGGCATTCACAATGCAGACTCTACCGTAGAGTCCAAGACTATTTATTACTTTTCTATTTATTATATTTTGCTGATGTAGCGGTATATTTATTGAAGAGAGAGACAGAAAAACCAAGACTCCAAGTCTTATTTAGACTCTATGTCCACAAACTTCGAGGTAAATATGCCGCCACATCGGCAAAATACAATAAATAAGAGGGTAATAAACAGTCTTGGACTCTCTGATAGAGTTTTGCATTGGGACTGCCCTTATGGATGCATGCATAGTATCGCTAGAATTTATCGGATAAATAAATAAAAAAGTAAATCAGGCAAGATTTGATCTATATCTTTTCCGTATTTGCGTGACTTCTGTTACTTTCCTATTTCATAAACTAGGAAAAAGGAGACATGGTTGGGAGGAGTATTGCACGCCCCTTCCGCAGGACGGCATGGGCAAAGGTCGAGCAACACGGCGGGGGATGTGCACCGATGAGACGGTGGCGCAGGCGGTACCAGGCGACAACGGCGCAGATGAGGTTCGGTAGGGAGATTTACTTGGGTCCCCCTCGCTCCCATGGGTCCAACGAGCTTCAATTTGCCGTGGTAATATTGGCGTGGCGAGAAGACGATGCCAGTTGTACGGTGGTTTGAGGCCGACTGACACACCAGCGCGGCTGAGACCGAGACAGACAGACACGGCAGGGGGTGGAAGACTGAGGAGATGGTGGTGAGGGCAAGGCCTGGTGATGGCGGCGCCAGCAAGGCTGGGTATAAGAAGACAACATAGAGGATATCCTCTACGTGCAGGCATCTTGTCCACCTTACCTTCGAAATCTGATCTCGCCGAGTAGAACAAGTATACACCTCACATTCAAAATTGTACCTCAATCGCCGCCACTACGCCGACAGTGGGCCGGCGGCTAGAGCCACGACATTAGCTCACAGAGATGATGACAGCTCGTACACCGACGAGTTCAATGGCGGCGTCAAGCACAGCCTCAGCTGCTACAATTTCTGTTGAACACCGTGACATCACACACATGCTTATGTCACAGATGTTTGCACTTCGGAACAAGGATTAACGAACGGGGAAGTGTGATTTTGAAATTTGGAAGAACTCCTTGGCTCTGTAAAACCAGCTTTACAGCGTGTCCTACAGCTACAGGCATTCAACAATTTTCCATGTGTACAAGCTGCTAATCAACTAAGCTTCCTTGCTTCAGGAACTCGAATTGTTTGATTGTGCAAGAGGCTGTTCAAGCTAAAGGGCTGCAAACCGAGCGGCCACAGCTACCTCGTGTTGCTGCAATCAAGGGACTGCAGAATAGCATAGATGGCAACCTCTGTTTCATTATAAGTGAGTTCAAGAGTTATGCCCTTCAAATGTATATGCTCTTTGTGTAAGATAATTAATCAGCTTTTGGGTAACATGCTCCCACAACACACCAGCCTTAGTAGTATGCAGAAGAAGAAACCAGAAAAGAGACTCCAAGCTATTTGTTCTGAAATTCCAAAGGCTTTGCAAAGGTTGAACACGGTTTGCAGGGGAAGACCAACAAGTACACAATGCAATTCTTTCATGCTATGTTTTCAAGGACATTGAATTAATTCAGGTTTTGCGCTATTAAATTTTAATTAATTATGTCTTAAACTCATGCGAGTTAAATAGCATATGTCCGTCCGATGCTAAAGCATATTATTAGAACAAATGACCAATACAAATCCCGTTGCAACGCACGGGCATATTTGCTAGTTAATTATAATGTCGCATGGGGGCCGCCAGGCCTCGGCTGTCCATCACTAGCTGCAGCGCGGGCAAGCTGTGCGTGAGTCAGAAGGTCCTGCGGATTATCATTCGGCAACACCTACTTCATCTATCAACGTCTGAAGGTCCTGCGGATTATCATTGGGTCTGCAATCCGCTGGAGATCGAAGACGAAGCGTTCCGAAAACAAGGAGGAGGATGGCCTACACGTCATCCTCCATAGGTGAGGAACTAATCTAATTTTCTCCTATATTCTTGCAATAGCTCCATCTATGCAAGCTGATATTGACTGATGATGCACTAAGTCGACAGTGACACACCGTCGAGAACGAATGGCCCCACATCTACGTCAATGGCACCATTGCACCGGGCTACATCGAGACGAGTAAGGAAGCCATTGCCAACGATGCCGCCACATAGAGAAGTCCTTGCTACCGATGAACACACTACCACAATCCAGAATTGCCTTGAGTGCCCAAAACCGCCAAGGAAAGGGGTAAAACCGCCAAGGAAATGATCCTTGACCACAAACCGTCAAGCAAACACACTCAAGGATAGAAGCTAAGGGAAATTAGTTTTTTTGGTGGTTTTAACACAAGGATGATTTCCTTGAAGGTCGACCGCCAAAGAAAATACGACTTGACTTAATCTGCCGAGGGGCCAAGGAAATGTTACAACCGCCAAGGAAAATGTTTTTCTTGGGGGTTGACAACCGCCAAGGAAAGTGTTTTTCTTGAGGGTCGATAACCATCAAGTAAATTAATTTCCTTGAAGGTGGACAACCGCCAAGTTAATTATATTTCCTTGAGGGTCGGCCTCCAAGGAAATCTGTATGAACAATAAAAAAATAATTGTAGTAATCAATATATTCTAATATTCAGTCACTACATTCAATTGACACATGATACCATGCATATAGACGTTACGGAGCCCAACCATTATATTGAAAATTAACATATCCATATAAGAATATTACAAGTGTGTTTGTCATTTGTCCTGACATGAAGTCCATACATCATAACACACACAGAGTCACAAATAGTTTCCAAAGTGGTAGGGGTATTACTAACTCCTGTGTCAAGCCATCCCACCACACTATCTTTTGGTCCAAGCGATATATTTGCTGGTTGCATAACTACATTAGAAAATAGAACAAAGAATCAATTAATAGGCGTGTATGAAATCAGCATGGCTCAGGTAAAAATACAATCAGCAAAGTTGTAACAATGTAAAATAAATTGATCCAGAAATCCCAAGAACATATCTGTGTTGCAAACTTCTTTCATGGTTAACAACGAACCACTGTTTATGTTAATGGACATTAGCAAGAATCGATGGAAACAACAAGTCTGTAACCATTCAAAAATGCAATCAGCAAGATTGTAATATTGTAAAAATGCAATCTGGTATTAAATCAAGTGGAAAGACAGGTAAACTAAAAAGCAGGTGGAATTCTCAAGAACATTAGCAGATATATTATGCATTGCACTATGAGTAATTCACCCAAAATTCATGCAGCAGCATATACAACCACAACAACAGTAGCAGGTATATTATTTGAAGATAATGACATAGCAGATCTTCCTAACATAGCATTGATTAAAAACTAAGCAACTAGTTCACGGAACAGATAACTAACAGAAGCACCTTTTTTATAAGCATGGCAAAATAGCACAACTCCCTTGGAATTTCATCTACAGCCTGGACATGACAAAGCCACAGAACAAAGTGCCCATGTTCTTCAATAACTCCAGTATTTGGATCTTGTAAACCTTAACTTGTTTACTTATCTGTATTATAAAGAACAGAGGCAAGTGAGTGAATAATAACTTAGTAGTCTCATTAATTCAAACACAGTCTGAGTTAAACAAAAAAATCATTTGTTTGCTAGGGACAACTCATAGTTCTATTTCCAAATTCAACAGAGTTCATGCATATTAGTTAACGTCATTTGTAAACTTTATTATGTCACACTTTATTATGTCCAAAAGGGAGGGGAAGGCATCACCATTGGGCTTGTCAATGAACACGACCGTCCTGGACCACCTGAGCGGCAGCTCTGTGGTCTTGGAAGCAAAGTACGGCTGTTGCAGCTCCTCCTCCCTTGGCCCTCGCAGTTCACCTATCGCAATTCCGTTCCCGGTCTTGTCGTCGTTGTTGCCGCCCTTCTTACTGCCCACCAGCTTGACCACCGCCCGCCGCTGCCCTGGTCAGTTGCTGCACGGGGGCCTTCGCTGCTCCGCACACCGCCACGCCGACCTGTAGATCCGCGCCATTGCCGCTCGGCTACCCTAACCCTACCAGGAAGAGTGCGACGATGTGGACTGGGGAGCGGCGGGTAGAATGGGGCGCGGTGGCTGAGAGGGTTTCTGGCAGCATTATATTCCAACGCTGATGCATCTCGATCGTTCTTTTCAATCTAACGGCCAAGCATGAAGCGGTGTTTGATTTGGGCGCTAGTGGGCTGGCTGCACTCATGACATGGGCTTTATTTCTAGGCTGCGTACTGGGGCACAGACAATTATATATATTTATTTTTTTTTTAATTTATAAACACTATTTGATTATTAGACACTCTTGTGAAGTAAACGCTCTAATCTAATAATTTTTGTGCACCTAAAATATTTTTTAAATAAGCTAGACTACATACATTTATCTTATGTTGTATTTTCACAAATTTAGTAACTAATTTACTATTTTCTGTCATTTAAATGAATTTTTGTGCGCATTGGGAAATCATACAACTTAAACTACACGTCATATATAACAGTGTCAAAAAATTAAATAAAAAATATATATGTAAGAATACATGTTCTATTTGAGCTTATATACCAAAACCAATGGAAAATGAAGTGTTTTGCTAAACATTACTTAAGCTACTATTTTGGTGACTCAAACAAAAAAATCAAAAATACCATAAAGTGGTCTAAAAATTCTAAGAATTGGTGTGGGATCATAACTTGGGTGTATAAGCTTCTCATAAAAATTTTAAATCATTTTGACAAAGTGAGACTATACGTTCTTTACAAATGGGCACATCTATCACACAGTTACAAAACAATGTGACTATATGTGAGAGATTTACTCATTTGTGAATATTGTATAGTCCTACTTTGTTAATATGATTTGAAAATTTTATAGCAATATAATATAATCATGTTATGATCTCATGCCAAATTTTGGATTTTTCAGACACCTTTAAGATATTATCTTTTTTTGTTGGAGTAACCAAAATACTTATAAGCATTTCCTTGGCTGCCAACCTCCAAGAAAATTTAATAACCCCCAAGAAAATAGGTATTTTCTTGGCGGCTAAGAATAACACTCAAGAAAATAGTAATTTCCTTGACTGTTTAAAAATACACTCAAGGGAATGAATTATATACCTTGGCGGTGGCTCTAAACCGCCAAGGAAACACCCATATACCTTGGCGGTTTACGTTGACCGCCAAGGAATATATGTTTCCTTGAGAGTTGAGTACTCCTGCCAAGGAAACTATCCTTTCCTTGGCGGTTTTATTTTGACACTCAAGGAATATATGAACACCAATAAGGAAGTCCTTACTACCTACCGATGAACACCGACAAAGAAGTCGACACTACAAAGAGTACCTACCGGCGAAAACCAATGAGGAAGGCAACACAACATCGACTATTGCTGGTAGACATAGATGAGACGGGACTATGCTACATCAACTCCATCTACTTCGACACTAGACCAGTGGACACTACACCATTCATCAGGAGAAATTATCAACTATTAAACAAGGTGACAACACCCATCCTACACTTGAGCCTACGCACAGAGGAAGCAAGTGTGTTCAACCGTGCATCGACCACTTATGTTCGATCTAGCCACAACAAAGGGACCATAGGATAGTTGTGTAAAGACGTCACAGGGACAATGAGGAGATATACGTGGAAGGGAAGGAAGGAACATGAAAGCTACAGATGCCACAACGTCCACGATATCTACATCTGCACTGGCACTGACTGCACATGAAGACTAAAGATATGAGCATCTTGATAGATCTCATAATTACAATTTACTTTCTCCTACAACATACATGATATGGTACTTATTGACCATTATATCATATGGATATTAGTAACTCAACTTTAGGAATTAGTCTTTTAACAAAGCAATACCAATATGATATTATAAATTCAACATTTTGAGTGCCATGGTGACTGTGGAAAACAACTATTAATAACATTGTCAAAACTAAACTAAAGGTTAAAGTATAAATTTTCATGATACCACGCACAGGGATGAAATAAGAGTTTATACAGTTTAAATTTATTTATGTTTCAACTAAATACATATGGTGCTAAAAAAATTAATCATACAATTTATTACTCACGGAAATGGTACAAATAATAAGGGTACATCCTAAAATTCCTACAAAACTTAGAACATTATTAAATCGGTAGATAATAACCATAACTGTAAATAATAGTTACTGTAGCTGAGGAAATAATAAGTTTAAAATTCAAAAAAAAAAGAAACAATGTTTAGGTTTATATCATCAAAATAAAGACTGCAGCTAAAACTATCATAGTTTAAGCAAATGTTTCAACTAAATGTGTATTGGGGATACATAGTGGTGCTATGTAAAGAAAAAACCTACGGATATGGATGAAAAAATATATAAATCAATATTTTACTAATATGGACTATAGAGTATCAATATAGCTACTATTTTAGAATATTAGTGAAGAGAAAAAGATATATAATATAAGCAATTCTTATTTGTTAGTGGTAGCTAAAAAAAATTCTTATTAGTTAGTGTCTAATAAGGTTCTAACCCGTGCGAGAGCACGGGTTGGTGAACTAGTATGCCAAAGGTGTGTTCATATTGTGAAATGAAATATAGGCACAATCATTTTTAAAACAATTTTAAGCGGTGCATTTGCACAACATAACTTCAATATTGCTTCCACTCTAGGGGAACTACTACGTTCATGACTGACTCTCTACGAGCCTTGGCGCCTTGCCAGACAATGTTCAAGAACCACTAGAATCGAAGGAGCACAACATCAATTGCTTCAACGGGAACTTTGATCTTGGTCAATATCTAAGCACGCTTACAGTTGTGTGAAGTGGGCCTGGCCCTGGGGCGGTGCGAGCGGTGCCACCGAACTGGGCCCTCGATCCCAAGGGGCCCATCCCCATATGTGTGTATATAGCGATTAAAACGGATCGGATACGGACGGATATCACTCATACCACATTTGTTTTTATATTTATGTCCGGATTCGCATTCGAATACGGATAGTATCAACTATGTCGGATAGGATAAGACAGGTTATTGACATCATAAATATGTGATTTAAGTATTCGGATACGGATATGGTATCGGATGTTGAATGTCCGGACTCGCATACGGACGGATTAAAACATCTCTAAACGAATTCGGTCGAATGGACGGACGAATAAATATCCGTACCACTTTCATCGTGAGTGTATAGTGTATAGGAAGTGCATATGTATAGCATTCCCTACCCATAGAGAAAGATTAGGAGCCCAAGACTCCTCGCATGTGCATGTTATGCGTCCCTATCGTGTCGTTATTCGCCTTCCGCGGCGGCCGCCCGGCGGCTTCAGTTCTTCCCCGCTGCGACCTACGTGCGTCCGTATCATGGCCTCGCCGTCGCCGATCTATCGGCTGTGCGCCTGTGCACCCGTTCATCGCCGATCGGGCGGCCAAACGCCGGTGTCTCCCAGACCCACTCGGTGTCTCGGTTGGAGCGTTCTGGGAGGTACCAATTCGATCCCCTAAGCCCTTGATTGATATATGTCAAGAATAATTACGTTCTAAATCAATATTTATTTAATCGTTAGAATACATGACTTGGCGTCTTGATTTGGGAACTGGGATTTACTATGCAATTAGGGAAGTGAATAGTCATTTTCTCTAGTCCTCAACCCGGTAATTTACTAGTAGCACTCATTTTTATTATGATGTTGGATTCACTCTATTATGGCATAATCATCAGTGACTTTGATAATAACTGTATTTTCTTATGCCTTACACTTATCAGAACACATCATTACAGGGGCGTATTCTTATGGCTTCGCTCGGGGTCTATAAATTGACAGGGCCGGTTTCTCCAGCTTCCATCTGCCTCCGCTACTTGACTCATAGCAGAGAGAAATCCATTTTCTCGATGCATCCCATTCCGACTTTCGGCTTCCGTCAAGAACTTGTGACCCCGAGAAAAAGGAATGTTGAACAAAACAATAATGTACGAAAATTCCAGTTGATGGTGTGGTATTTATAGTCTCCATCCACATCTTTGTCTGTTTATGCAACAGGCTTAAAGTTTGTTAACTCACAATGCTATGAAGGATATACACATGCTAGTACACCTTCCTTGACATCAGGTCCCCATCGTACATTTCCACTACAATCCACAAACAATACAGAGCACAACTCTCCCAACTCACTCTCACATGGATATAGATGCAGCAACCATTTTTTTAATTACATGGACCTTGTAAATATCACCGGTGATGGACAAAAAAAAATATATATGATGACAAAAAGATACAAGTTGAAGCAAGGACCATATATAGCTTCACCCCTATTTCTCTATCATGGAAACACTTGGACTATAAGTAGCACAACTCACTTGTGCCAAAAGAGCTGGATCCCGCTGAATAAAATGCAAGCCCAAAATGCTAGCAACTTCTAGCCATCTTGATGCAAATTACCGGGATTGGAAACATTCGGGACTTTTGCAAATCATTCTTATGACTGGCAGGAAAGAAACTGATGCCAACCATAACTGCCATTGCCATTTTGCCTTCGCACGGGGTATCTTTCTGCAAAAGAAAGAAGATGAGGGTATATGTGTCTTTACCTAGCTTCCTTTGTGTGTCTGAAAATTTTTAGAAACTACTATGATATATAAGTCCATCTGTCCCTCAAAATGTATCAGAATAGAGTATCTTAAATAAAAGTCAAAACAAAAGCATCACATTTATTAAAAGTTCCTCTATGTTTTTCGGTAAGTCTTGTGTGCTCTTCTATATAGAGTGGGGAAAAGTCAATATTTAAAATAAGTGTATTAACTATAGTTCATTGATCCATCTACATTGTAATCAAGTGACTAGTGAAGCCGGACTGTCATTTTCTGCTAGCCCACTCCCCGACCTTTGCCCCCTGGTGGCGGCGCCGGCGTCGCCCAGCCGCCGCGGGGCCGCAGCTCGTCGCCTCCCCTCTCTTCTGCCATGGCCGCTGGACGGGAGCCGGCCGCTGGCCCTGGACGGGAGCTGCCTCGGCTTGCTGGGGGGCTTGGCCGCGGTGCCGCCTTCGTCCGGTGCGGCCAACCGCTCGGGCTCCAGCGTGGTGGTCGGCGGGGCCCCTGCTCCCACTTCGGAGGTGCCCTCCCCCGGCAGTGGCCTTCACGGGTCACCGGGCGGGGTCCCCATCGAGGACGTGCCTCACGACGATGACCACGTTGAGTTGGAAGAGGGGGAGATTGTAGCTCTTGCGCCGGCGGCCACCCAGCCCTTGGGGGGCGCCTTGCCCGTCTCCGCCGTCGATGTCCCGCCCCCTGCGGGGGAGGTGGCCGGGTCCATGGCCGCCGACCTGACGCCGTCGTCCTCGCCCGCAGCCGCGGCACCGCTGTTCTCACCACCCTGTCCTCCGGCGGGCGCCACCCCAACCCCGACGACCGGCTCGACGGTTTGCCTGGGGACCGACGTCGTCCCGGTGCACCCCTCTGCCCCGAGCTCGTCGCCGTCTTCCTACCCCGAGGGGCCTCCTCTGGGACTGTCGTGGCGGCCGCAGCTGCTGCTCGGTGGGCCAAGGATTTGGTTGTCATCGAGGATGCCTCCGACGATGAACAGGACTCCAGCTTTGCCCGCTCCACCGGCAGGTCTAAACACTTGCGCTGGTGCGAGACCTCTGACGAGGAGGAGTGCGAGCCCCCGGCCTCGCGTTGCGCCGCCTCGCCGCCCTGACCCAGGCTGCATGCCCTGTCGCCGAAGCTGCTGCCCCCTCCTTGGGAGCTGTTGGGAGGCGGGCATCCCCGCGTCGTCGCCGTGGAGGCCCTTGAGGTGTTACCCTCGCCAACTGGTCCACCGGGCACGTTGCAGTGTGCTGCGGCTGTGAGGGGTGCCTGCCTGGCACATGTGCCAGCTCAGCACCATCTCGGCCCGCTACCTGAGGCGAGGGCCCCAGCACAGCAAAGTCTCATCCCTCGCGTGGCTGCAGTGACCGACGATGATGGCTTCACTCTTGTGGAGAATCGTCGGCGCCGGCGCCGCCGGTCCTCGTGCCCCCGGCGGCGACGACCAGTACTGACTTCGCTTGTCGGTCTTTGCTTCAACTGTTTGGCGATGGGCCACGTCACCGTTGTGTGCACCTCCCCATCCCGCTGCCTCTTCTGCCTCAGCACGAGGCACCGAGCGAGGAATTGCACATTTCAACGGGCCGCACGCAGGAGGCCGCTCCTCGGCGACCTACTTGGGAGCTATCCAGTGGTCGGCACCAGCTTCGTCGTCCACCTCAACGCCCGTCCGTGGCCCCTCCAGTCTGCCAAGCTGCTGCCAGTGTTGGCGGTGGCTTAGGGGCGTCTGGCACTTCGGAGCCCCGCGCGACGTCGTTCTTGGTCGGACAAATACTTTGTTCAGCCCCTTCCTCCATTACGGACGCCAACCCACGACCCTCCCCGCTCACAACACTTGCTGGTGCCACGCTGGGTGCCAAGTGGGCCCATCGTCGATGCTGGGGGCATCGGAATAGACGGCCCAGGGTGTTCAATGACGACAACGCTGCCGCACCCGCTGACCCATTGGCATTGATGCTCAGTGGACGTCAGGTTGATCCGATGTGGGATGAGCTCGCTGCCTCCCTCATCGTGCACCTGCCTGCAGCACTGCCGGAACCGCCTTCACCGCCATGTTTGGTCCAGCTGTGCTTCGCGGTTGACAATGACTCAGTACAGGATGTCATGGATGCGGCGGAGGTGGCAGCTTCACTGGAGCCTGCCTCGGCCTCGGGGACGCTCGAGTTGAACGACGTCGTGGTAGGGACGCTGTTGGCATTTCTTAGCGCGATTACCAAAATAGACTTAGAGCCCAATTCTGATAACAGCGCCAAAAACGCTAAATGGCTTTACTCGGCATAATTACTAGAAACTGGTTCTAGCAACTACGCGAGTGTTGCCAGAGATAGATCACATCCTAGTAGATAAATATCCGCAAGCGCACGGATCTATCGTCGCAGCATTTCACCCGGAAGTATTCAGGGTATCGTTATTTATAATTTCCCAAAGGAAGGCATGTGGTAGTTAAGTATTCTAGCATGGGTATGAATACGATATCTAGCATGAGGAGAAACCGACCAATGTGCTATACAGGGGTAAGCATACGGTAGTTTGGATAGTGGACACACACTTAGAGCAACCTCAAAGGGATAAAGATAAAATAAAGAATAAAGAATAATCTACGCGAGAGCGGGTCCTATATAGTCAATGCTAGAACAGCTAATTCCACATGTTATACAAGTCAAGACTCGACTATAGACTAGGAATATGGGGAGACCGCAGAAGCGGTCTCGCAATCGATGGCGGCATTTACGAACTCCTACTCAACATGCGAACGTGGGGATTACAAAGGACGGACGGGGCTGTCACCACCGCCGCCTACCACCTCAACCGTGGCATGCCGACATATCCGAAGGTTCCCTCGCACTCGGACACCACGTCCGCATACTAAGGAGCTACCTACGTCCCCCCAGGACTCCCACCCTACGGATGGACGAGCTTGAACATAGGCAAGCCCGAAGGCACATCGAACCACTATTCCTCTCCTACAATCTAATCTAAACAAGTAAGACATATGAACGATGAAGAACAATGTAGAACACGATGAACAACTCTCACAAGAACTATGGCCTAGTTCTTGATCATAGAATATATCGTGTACTAGACTATACTCTAGTTCATAAGCACGACTATATAAATGTAATGAGAACTTGACTAAGGAAGAACGCTCCATAGATTTATAGCAAGAGTGTAGCTTTTCTTCCTGGAGACAAGCTCTCCAAGTAGCTTTGCCTAGCTCCAAAGGACTAATGCTAAGACTAATGAACAAGTGAGAAGTGTAGAGATGGCTCCAAATGGTGTGTGTGTGTAGGTGGGGGCCTCTCCTCTTCATTTATAGGGCGCTGGAGGCGGTTCAGGGGCATGGAGGTAAAATAACCAGTGGAACCGTCATGCCCCAGATGGAAGGAGGCAACCGCCTTTGGCCGGGGCCACAGGTTGGTCAGGGGGGCGCGGCCGCGCCCCAGGCGCGCCCGCGCCTGGGTGGCGCCTCCCCCTGACCGCCTTTGGCGTGCGGGCCTGGGCCGTCCTCTGGGCCACGCTTTTGCTGGTGATTTAGCCCACTTTGACCCTGAGGTGGGCTGCCTTGTCTCCTTTGCCATTTTACGCCTTCCGAAAAGCGCCTTTTTATTCCGACAATTCTTGCACTTGGTATATATTCTGCAAAACAATATTTTCTCCAAGCACAGGTGGAACTAGGTCAATAGTAAAGATATATGTGACATAAAATATTTATTTCCCCCATAATGACCTATAGTTGGCGGGTATAAATCTGAGTTAAGGACCGCCAACAAGATCCCCCAAGCTTACCCTTTCCTCGTCCCGAGCAAGTCTTTGCTTTGGGTTGTTGATCAGGGGTTGCTACGATGCCGATTATATCTCAAGTGTACAAGCTAAAGAGAGCGTTCTACTGCTATTTGGATAAATCGGTAATTGTTTCTACTCTATGATTCCTGATGGAGTGGGGCTTCTAATTTTCTCAAGTCTTGGGCGATTGCAAAATAGAACAGTTCCAAAGACCGGTGCTTTTCATCCGTCCCAAGATCAACTTTCAGTCCGGAGGTTTTGTAAGTTTTTATAAATAAACCAAGTTCCTCAAATGACCCACTCGATTGCTCAAAAGTGTATAGTAACCTCACCAAATGCTTTTTCAGATTGCCTTCTTCCTACAACTAAAGCTGAGAGTGGAGTTTTGGGTAGGTATGTAAGTGGGCATACTTGTATCACATATGTTGTAAGGTCAAGGACTGGACCTTACGGAGATTAAGCTATACACCTTGATTGAGATGTGCAAGTGTGTGGATGGAATGAAAGATGAGTCCTATTTTTTTGTGGTATTTTTGGGTCTCCATGCATCATAACATACTTTCTTTTATTGATGAATGGGATGAAAAAAATGATGGGCTATCAAGAATATCTAATACTATTCTCTCTTTTTTTTTGAACGGGGATCTAAGATTTTTCCCGTTTGCCTACAAGAGTGATAAATCTAACTATAACAATATCTTTTTTTTTTTCTTTTTCCTCTCTTTCTTTTCTCTCACCCCTTTTTTCTCTTTTTCCTGACTTAGAACATAGCCCAAACTTTTATTGATAGGATGAGGTGGAGAGAGATGTCATGATGAACAATGCATGGAGAATTTTTTTTGCAAACTACATGAGAGGGGTGCGCGATCCTCAGGGTAAGGGTCGGCATTTTTATTTGGTGGAAAAAATGGTGCGCAACTCTTAGTATAAGAGTCGGCAGATGGTGAAGGGTGCATGTTGTGCGTAACTCTCAGTGTAAGAGTTGGCGTTTATTTGGTGGGTGCAAGTGAATCTCAATCATGGGTGTAGAGTCATAATCTCACATCGGTAACAGTCCGACCGAACTCAATGTACGAACAAGTAGCGTATGAAGGTTCTTATTCTATGGATACATCATATGGCTCTGGTGGGTATTCCGCGATCACTGAGGAACTATTGTTGTTGAAAATTTTTGAAACAAAGACTCCGGACGTCAGGTTTTCTCAAAGGGACGTTTCATTGCTGTGGTCTAAGTCACTATATCATATCGCGCAATAACCTAGATGAGAGTAATTGTATGCAACCCACTAAATCAAGTTTCTAGAGCATGATAATGTAAAGCCGATAAACCCAAATATTAGAGAAAACTCTATTTTAGACAAGTACGAACGAGACATAAAACGAGCAACCAATCATTTCAACATGGGTGGAACTAAACATTTCATAGCACATATATGGAATGGAATTATAAAAAATAAATATTTTTTTTATGCAAGAAACTTGAATTTAAACATGCTAAAATAAAAATAAAATTACTAGAAATTAAATATGCCATGCAGGTACCTCAATGGGGGTCCTCCCCCAAGCTTATCCTGAAGCTCATGGCCCAGGGTTGTATCCCTGGGACCTCCAATAGGCCCTCTGCTCCTCCTGCTGGATGCGGAGGCTCTTGGCAAGAGCGTCGAACCTCTGCCCGTGCTGCTGCTGCCACTGGATCGTCGACTGCATTGTTGATGTCTATTAAGTGCAACTGAAATAAAGAGGGTTCATAGCGCACGTAATATATCATCGTAGCATTTTAACCAGGAGTAATCCAGGTATCGTTATTTATAATTTTACCACCGGGAAGGGAATGCACTGGATAATGAGTGATGAGCAATGCACATGCGATAATGGAGAGCTTAACCTTGTCTCGTATCGATCATCTCATACGGGGTAAGTGTCACATAAAATATAGGAATGAATGATAAATGACATAAGATAAATGAGAGCATTTAGCCACATAAAATAATAGTAATAAGCCATCTCAATTTAGGACTAAGCTTATAACACTAGCATGGACTAGGACGATCTAGGGTATAATCCTATGTTATTCTAACTACAAAGTCAAAGCATACAATGATTAGTGCAAGAACATCTAGCAATCATGACGGGAAAAGGTTACATCTATGCATAGTGATATTACCGAGAGAAGACAAGAGACATAGCAATGACTTCAATGTAATAGGTTTGTTCGCTAGACCTATACTCGGGAGAAGGGCTACAAAGGACTCAACGGACCGTCACTCCCGCGATCTACCTCACGATCCGGAATATAGGGTGCAATCGCAGATAAAATACGGTCTAGGCACCACGCCTACACAATATTTACCACTCACCCATCGATCTAATGAGCAAGCGCTATACGATCCTATGCATAAACATAATTCTAGTCCAACTATGCTAAACATATAATCAAAGTAAACTAAGAACAATATAATTGAGAACATAATCAAATAGAGCAAAGTCAAGTCGATATAATAGAATAGAATAAAGTACTACTCATAGTATCACGAACAATGATGAATATTACAAGAATGTAGAGGGGAATTACCAAGAACTCCGACAGATCCGGACTCCAAGCTAGGCTTGATTCCCTCTAGATCTATTCCTATGTAGCTATGCTACTAAACTATGGAGCTCTAATTGAGATGGTGGCTCGGCTTCTCCGAATTCGATGAGAGAATGAACTCTTGAATGAATTAGGGTTTCACCCGGGGCCGGGGGCTCGAATATATAGCCCCCTAGGATGAACCACAGCCCTCGGATCAAACCGACCTAAATGGACGATAATTATTCATCCTCAAAGGCGGTGGAGGCGGGATCCACGAGACTCAACGCCATTGGTGAGGTGGGGAGTCGGCCGACTCCCCCGGGCGGCCGGCCGCCACCCCGCTGTGGGGCCCGGCCTTCCGGGGTTTGCCTTCCGGAGTCTTCTAGATTATACAATTTTACCTGTTCGGTCTTTATCTCTATGTAATCATGACATGTGGGCCTCCTTTGGTTCTCTTTCCGATAACCCCCGAAAATAGACAATCACCAAAACTCGTGGAATTACCCGCGTCGTGTAACCCCTATATCTAATAGGTGAACTCATATTAGTCCTTTCTCTTGCTGCATTGACGGTATAAAATTGATACTTAACGACCGTCAACAAACTCCCCCAAGCTTACCTTTTGCTCGTCCCCGAGCAAAGATAGACTCAGATGGATCGGGGAGTTGCTACAATGCTTTCACTCTTCACAAGTACACATGCGTTCAAACAAGAACTCTCCTCCGGATTAGAGTGAACTATTCTGACTCAAAACTTACTCATATTAACTTTCACCATGGGGCTTGTAACCGTCACTTGGGTCTTGAGTAGTTGAAAGATAGAACGGTCAAGTCAAGCGCCATGTTTCTCGCTCTTTGATCAACTATTATCCCGGAGTTTTTTTGCAAAGTTTTGAAATAAAACTCAGAGTTCCTTGTATGAGCCTTTCAGGTCTCTCATATGTGGTATTTTTGGATACTCTCAAAGGCATGAGTAGTGTATGCCTTCTCTCTTCTCTCAGAATATGTGGTATTTATGGAGCTAAGGCATAATGGAAAGTCTCTCTCACCCTACTTTCTAATAGGCTTATGTGGAGCTCATAGGTGGGGAGACACTCAAACTCACTTGCATATATTGCACAGTTAAGACATGGATCCAATAGGAACTAAAATAATAATAAAGTCATATGTGCATGTGAATGAGGAAATGAATGATAAGGTGATGATGGGATGATGATGATATGATGATAAGGAAATGATTATGAGGGGTGATCACTTGGTGAACATCTACTTCTACACTTGCTCCTTTGGGGATAACATGACTCCCTTTATTTGGAAACCTTGAAACTTCTGGAAAGGAAGGACTTGGCTACTCTTTCTTTTTCTTTCTTTCTTCTTTTCTCTTTTTTTTTAGAGCAACCAATCCTCTGAAAACGAAACTTTAGCAACGGGGAGTGTATAACTTGAAATGATAATGACTGGAGCTTTTATTGTAGGCAAATAGAATGGCGATGATTATTTCTAGATGTTCACTCCCAGGATAGGAGTAGAACCGTTTCTGGATGAAGTGAAATGAATGGCGTATGTATATGTGGATGGATGGATGGATGGATGGATGCGTACTCCCAAGGGTAGGAGTAGCATAAGCGCGTATCTCCAGGGTAGAGATAGCACAATATGTGATGGACATGGATCTATATGTGGGTGGTACTTCTAGGGACAGTAGCACAAAAATGAATGTAGTAGTTATAAAATGGGTGCATGCTTCGAGGACGAAGTAGCATAGATCAATGGATGGAGAGCACATAGTATTGACTTTAACCGCATGACTAATTCCTTATGGGTCCACAAGATAACCACACTCAATGCCTAGAAAGACTACACTCAAACCTACAATATGATCTATATAAAACAGATGGGTTTTCCTAATCTAGTAAGCATGAATATATGGTCAGTAGGAATTTGAACTCTCATCATAAAGGAACTCATCATGCAGGAATTTAATATTTTCACGAGATAAATTCTCTAGAACTCTAGTATCTCTAAGAACAAGATGGACAAAGCTCAAAACCTTCCCATATCATACCCGTCAACCACCTAGACTTAGATCAAGTGTTCGCTACCCACAAGTTTCGGGTTCAAAGCAAATCTCAAGTCTAAACAAAGTTTGTGTCCAAAACTCGAGAGAGTGCAAGGTTAAAAACTAGGTACTTGAAAGGAATTACGGCGAGCAACTATTCATCATCTCCATGTAGAGTTTATTCTAGGGATAACTTTAAGACAGTTGCAAAAGCTCTCCAAAAGTAGAAAAGAATAAATAAGGAAATCTTTCGAGTTTCTATGGTTATCTATCTTTTTTAGTTGTTTTAACAAAGCACACTCTAACAAAGCATAAATAGATAAGTTGGAAACACTTAGCTTGGTACACGGGGATGCCTCCCCAAGCCGGATGTTGACATAGTCTGCGATGTTGCGACAGGCAATGAAGATGTTCTAGTCCTCCGGAGTGTCGTAGATAGTTGCTTTGTTGGAGACAAGATTCAATTGTCGCGGGCGCACTCCGACGGGGACTGGATATCCTTCGCTTGTTGGCTCTTCTTGATCCTTGATGTTCTGTGAAGCTCAAATAGACAACAAAGCTCGTGAAACTGATTAAGCGTTAGTGATAAAAACCTCTAGGCCTTAGTTGTCTAGAACTTCCTAACTTAAAACTCATTCTAACAGATCACAAGAAATATTTTTATCTTTTTAGTATTTAAGGAATGCGAGACGGGGAAAATAAATATGCTAAGAAATTATTTTTGTGCCACCACGGTGAATGATTATCCACATGGGGCTTAATGATTTTTTGGATGCAAATGCAAAACATCTTTATTTTCTTTTCTAATGCGGAGATAAAAGAGTAAAGATACAACTAAGATGCAAATAGGAAAATAAATATGCTAAGGTAAAAATACAATGCTGAAAAGTGAATTGCTAATAAATACCAAGTTACCTCTAGGCGTGGCATTCGGTGGTTTTAAGTTCTCCGAACAGGACTTGTCATGTTCGCTCATTTTTCAAGGGGCGCATTGGCTGGCGTCTCTGATGATGTCGCCTCGTGTGTAGGAATTGTTTCTGATTTTGCTTTTACCTTCCACACCTTCTTTGTTGGAGAGGATGACCTTGAGGAGGAAGCTTCTTGGATCACTTGCTTCTCTTCTTGGTAGCACCTCTTCTTTTTCTATAACATTTTCTTCGGGTACCGGTCTTCATATCTTGACACTTCTCCCTCATAGTCGGCCCATCCATCTCGTAGTGATGTTCTTCTTGTTACGCGACGGGTACGCTGCCTTCTCCTTGCTCGTTCTTCTTGGGCTCTTCGGTGATTATATAACTATTGTTGAAGTAGCGGCGTACCTTCTCGGTGGGAAAGTGGAAATGGATCTCTCCTGTCCCAATATAGATGATAGCTCGGTGGTGTTCGGGAATGGTCTTCCTAGGATGATTGGAGGATCGTAGTCATCTCCCATATCATGACTAGGAAGTCGGTAGGGACATAATGGTCATCTATCTGGATGAGGACATCCTTCACTTCTCCTTCGACGAAGCGGAATGTCCGATCTCGCCATCCGCAACCGTGCATAGTGGGCTCCAAAGGCATAGTGCCATATAGATACTCATAAGTTACCTTGGCCATAATGTTGACCCCGATCCGGTGTCACGATGGCTTTATTGAAAGAGCTTCGTTGATGGAGCATTGAATGGTTGGGACACCTGGGTCATCTTTCTTGATCAGACGTGGGGACTTGAGTAAGTGGTCATGCTCCTTGTGGACTGCAGTGACCATCCTCACTGTCTCCGTCTTCTTGGTCTTCTTATCTTTGTTCTTGCTCTTCTTAGCCGGATTCTTCTTCTTCTCATTGTTCTGCGATGAGGGTGTCTTTGGGAACCGCAGCACTCGTTCTTGAAGAAGAAGGTTTCTCTCTTGCCCTTGATGTTGAAGATGATCTTGGCGGTGTTGGCATACATGATGGCTCCAGCGGTGTTCAAGAATGGTCATCCCGAATGATGGGGGACCTTTCATCACCGCCCGTATCCACTACCACGAAGTCTCGGGGAACATACGAGTTGCCTACTCGTACACAAATGTCTTCAAGTATTCCCAAAGGAACACGGAGTGACCGATCTGCAAGCCGTAGGCACATAGTTGTGTATGCTAAGGGGCATCTGAATAGCTTCTCATATATCACTCTTGGCATGATGTTGATGCTTGCACCGAAGTCACAAATTACTTCATTGAAGTTGGTACTTCCAATGGAGATCGGAATGACTGGTCTCCCTGGATCGCCCTTCTTGATTGGCAGAGTGGAGTCAATCCATGATCCCTTCGATGGATCACTCCGGCTATCTTCTACATTAAATATATCAACAAGATTTGCGGTTTCGAGCTCTTCCGGTTGTCCCGCCAATTTACCTTGACCGAAAGGAGGGAGCAAGGTTAACAAGCCGTTGTACTGCGACTCAAGTATTTTGTTAAAGCTGAGCGACTCTTGATGGCATTGGAAAAGCCATCCATCCTGTTGTTGAGTGTCTCTAGGACCTTGTCATTTGATGTCGGCTTCTTGGACAGATTGTCCATCATCTTGCCTTGATTCAAACTAACTCTCTCAAAGGCGGCCGGTTGTAATTATTGTAGGAGGAGCTGTTACCTTGATAGTTGCCCGAATAATTGCCCGAGTAGTTAGGCCTCTGCGTTGATTCCAACCTTGATTCTGCGAGGACGATAGTAATTATTGTTGTTGTTGTTGTTGAGGTAGTTCACGTCCTCCTTCAGCTACTGGGGCGGTTAGCACCCGTGTGCCCAGTCTCTCCACACTCTTCACATGTCATGCGAGCATCATGTATATGCATGACTTCTTTCTTCTCTCGGGCTCTCTCATCGAGCCTCTTCATTAGCAAATCCATTTTGGCGTACAACATGTCTACCTCCTTTCACCGGGTGCATTCCTCCACCTCTCTTGCGGGTCTCGAGTTCTTTCTTCACTCCAACCTTGGTTGGATGCCATCTTCTCCACAAGAGCCGTGGCTTGAGGAATAGTGAGTGATAAGAATGCACCTCCAGCGCGATCCATCGTCTCACGTGTGCTGTTGCTAAGCCCATGGTAGAATGTCTACATAAGCAGCCAATTCTCCATGCCATGATGAGGACATTCGAGGATGTAATCTTGAAAGCGCTCCCAAGCTTCCGGGACAGTCTCATCATGATGTTGCTTGAAAGCTTGATATCTTCCACGAAGAGCATTTGTCTTGCCCATTGGGAAGAACTTCGCCAAGAAATTGGTGGAACATAGTGCCCACGTAGTATTCTTCTCCTTATTGGCGTAGAACCACTCGCTCGCTCTCCCCAAGAGTGAGAATGGGAAGAGGCGAAGTAATATAGCATCTCCGGGGACATCCTTGATAGTGAATGTGCTACAAATCTCCGTGAAGTGTTGGAGATGAGCACTAGCATCTTCATGGGCCTTCCCACGTAACCGGCTTGCTTGCACCATGTTGATTAGCGCAGGCTTGAGCTCAAAAGCTCCTTCGATGTCCGCAGGTGGTCCAAGCACGAATGTTGTCCGTAGTTGGAGCCGAGAACTCGCGGAGTGACTTGTGCGCCATGGCTTCAAACGCCGGTGTCAAGTCTCGAACAAAAGGTCGACTTTCTCGCTCCGACAAACTTCCAAGTTGAGTTGATGATGATGATTGATTGGTCTTCTTCAACTTGCTTCCGGCCTTCCCGAATAAAGCTTCGGATTGTCAATATAGTTATCGGAAGAATTGTCTTTTTCATACATTACCCCGCATAAGATATAAAATAGAAGAAAGACAAGGGTAAGGCAGTATGAGTAGAGAATGGTGACGAGTGCTCAATCTCATTATGTAGTGCAATGCTGCTCATTATCCATTGGCTTTCAACCTTCCCCGGCAACGGCGCCAAAAATGCTTGTTGGTATTTCTAACACCACTCGGTTAAGGTTGTCATCCCTAACATGGCCCCAAAAAGGGTACTAAATAATGCAAGCGCTACTAGAAATAAATATCATCCGATAGCATTTTAACCAGGAGTAATCCAGGTATCGTTATTTATAATTTTACCACTGGGAAGGGAAGACACTGGATAATGAGTGATGAGCAATGCACATGCTATAATGGAGAGCTTAACCTTGTCTGTATCGATCATCTCATACAGGGTAAGTGTCACATAAAATATAGGAATGAATAATAAATGACATAAGATAAATGAGAGCATTTAGCCACATAAAATAATAGTAATAAGCCATCTCAACTTAGCACTCTAAGCTTATAACACTAGCATGGACTAGGACGATCTAGGGTATAATCCTATGTTATTCTAACTATAAAGTCAAAGCATACAATGATTAGTGCAAGAACATCTAGCAATCATGGCGGGAAAAGGTTACATCTATGCATAGTGATATTACCGAGAGAAGACAAGAGACATAGCAATGACTTCAATGTAATAGGTTTGTTCGCTAGACCTATACTCGGGAGAAGGGCTACAAAGGACTCAACAGACCGTCACTCCCGCGATCTACCTCACGATCCGGAATATAGGGTGCAATCGCAGATAAATACGGTATAGGCACCATGCCTACACAATATCTACCACTCACCCATTGGCCTAATGAGCAAGCGCTATACGATCCTATGCATAAATATAATTCTAGTCCAACTATGCTAAACATATAATCAAAGTAAACTAAGAACGATATAATTGAGAACATAATCAAATAGAGCAAAGTCAAGTCGATATAATAGAATAGAATAAAGTACTACTCATAGTATCACGAACAATAATGAATATTACAAGAATGTAGAGGGGAATTACCAAGAACTCCGACAGATCCGGACTCCAAGCTAGGCTTGATTCCCTCTAGATCTATTCCTATGTAGCTATGCTACTAAACTATGGAGCTCTAATTGAGATGGTGGCTCGGCTTCTCTAAATTCGATGAGAGAATGAACTCTTGAATGAATTAGGGTTTCACCCGGGGGCCGGGGCTCAATATATAGCCCCTAGGATTAACCACAGCCCTCGGATCAAACCGACCTAAATGGACGATAATTATTCATCCTCAAAGGCGGTGGAGGCGGGATCCACGAGACTCCACGATTGGTGGAGGTGGGGAGTCGGCCGACTCCCCCAGGGTCGGCCGACCGCCACCCCGCTGGTGGGCCCGGCCTTCCGTGGTTTGCCTTCCGAGTCTTCTAGATTATACAATTTTACCCGTTCGGTCTTTATCTCTATGTAATCATGACATGTGGGCCTCCTTTGGTTCTCTTTTCGATAACCCCCGCGAAATAGACAATCACCAAAACTCGTGGAATTCATCGGTGTAACCCCTATATCTAACAGGTGAACTCAAATTAGTCCTTTCTCTTGCTGCGTTGACGGTATAAAATTGATACTTAACGACCGTCAACACTTGCGTCGGCTCGAGGAGGAGCGCAAGGAGAAGGGGGAGGAGGAGATGCCGGCGGCCGTCGTTCGGCCGGCGGTCGACGTGGAGATGCAAGAGGCGGGCCAGGTTCCCGATTCTCAAACGGACCGGGCGCCTACCCCCCCCCCCTCGAGTCATGGAGGCCGACCCCTCGGCCGTGCGGCAGGTCGAGGTGCCCCAGGTCTCCTCGGTCGAGCAGGGGGAGGCCCAAATTCCGGCGCAGAAGGGGGCGCCGGAAGAGCACCCCGCCATCACGCATGAGGAGGAGAAGGTGGAGGAGCCTGCCGCCGCGGAGGGCGAGGGGCAGCAGGATGGTGCACAGGGGGAGGAGCATCCCAAGGAGCTCCGCCTGGTGCCGTATCAGGCGCCGCTGCCGCTGCTGCAGTTGAGGGAGGTTATTGTGCCTCACCTCGTGCCCGACTCGACGTCGGGCGAGGTGAGGTTTGCCAGCATATCCGAGGCCGACCATTGGGAGGAGGCCCAGAGGAAGCAGACGGCGTCCGCCATCGTCGACAGTCATATGCGGATGGTCGGCTTTGGGCCCACCGAGCCCACCGATTCGTCCATCGAGGAGAGGAGGCGGATCGAGGCGCGGGTGCTTGCCCAAGGGGCGTCGTCCTCCTGGAGTCAGCCTCAACGCCCGCCTACCCTAGCCGAGCGGGTGGTGATGGCAGACGTCGACTTGGAGGCGGTGAGGAGGCTCCATACCACCGTCGACAAGGACATGCGGGAGGCGTTCCCTTTATGGGAGAGGCCGCCGGGGTGCTCCCGACCCGCTCGACCATGAGGCTCCCGCGATCGTGATGAATGATCAAAAGGAGCTCGTGGCTCACATGGAGGCCGAGGAGCGTCGGCAGTGGCTCGAAAACACTCTGAAGGTCGCCCTGTCGCTCGTCTCCGAGGACATGCCTCGGCTCTCTTCCGTGAGTATTCTCGAGCGCAATCATTTTTCTTTTTTGACTTATCGTAGTCTGTGTTCTGATTTCTCTTTTTCCCGATTCAGACGGCGCAGAGTTGTTCCTACGCCAAATCTGTCCACATCCACGCCCTTCGAGAGAGTGAGCACGAGATCCGGCGGTACGTGCGCATGGGGCAGGACGCTGAGGGAGAGCTGCACCGATCCGCTCGGCTCCTTCGAGAGGCCAACGCCACGTTGGACGCCGCCAAGGGAGATGCCAAGCGGGCTCAGGACGAGCTCGCTCGAGCTGCGCAGGAGGCAGAGACGGCTCGGCAAGGGCACGAGCGGCTGCGGGGGGATTTCGAGCAGCTCAAGAAGGACGCGGCCATGGCGGCAGCGGGCTTCAAGGCCAAGTGCCAGCAGGTGGAGCAGCTCGAGAAGGACAAGGCCACCGCCGAGTCATATGCGAAGGACCTGCAGGCGGCGGTCACCCGAGAAACCGCCGAGAAGGAGGCCCTTGCGAGCGCGCTCGAAACGGAGAAGAAGCGGGCGGGCGATTTCCAGACGGAGGTGACCAATCTCCGTCAGAAGGTGACGGAGAAGGACCTCGCCATCCAGGGCGCCGGTAAGGCCTACGAGGAGCTGCGGGTAGAGAAGCGCGACGCCGACCGCGCGCTCAGAAGGAAAGAGTCCGAGCTCAAGCAAGCGCTTGAGCGCGAGCAAGGGCTCTCGACCCGCTGCACTAGTAATTACCTTGAGCCTTCCGCTTTCCCTTTCCGTGCGTGATTCCTGCGTGTGGTTCGAGCGCTTAGTTCTCGACGTCCTCTTTCAGCTCTAGAGGCGGACCTGGTGGCGGCGCGTGAGGACGCAAGGTTGACCCAGGCGTTGCTTGATGGCGAGATCTCGGCCAAGGCCCGCATTACCGGTGCCATCGACACTCTCAGCGCCAACTGGGGCTTCGCGCCCGTGGTGGACATCGAGGGGCCAGACGCCGGCCACGGCTACGCCGGCCCGAGTCGTCGAGTTCGGCGCTTCTCTGCGGGGCCATGTCCGAGATGCCCTCGTCTTCGCCGCGCGTCGAACCATGGCCATCTTCTACTCCGGGTTCGATACTTCGAGGGAGGCTGCTCAGGCCGGGATGGAGGCAGTTGCGGGCGGCTTCACCTACACTGAGGATGAGCAGGAGGGTGGCGTGAACCCCCGGATTGAGCAGCTCAAAGTCGACGCCGAGGAGCCCGGGGCCCGTCTTGCAGAAAGCTTCTTGCCTGAAGTCCTCCCTCCCGATGTGGAGTAGTTTTCAGCCGGCCTGCGAGCCGAGATTTGGGCAGCAAGGCCCTTTGTAAGAAAAATTATCTTGGTTGTGGAGTGGCCCCAGTGGCCTTTAAACATTATGCTTATGTTTTGTGCAAGTGTGCTCTAGTTTTTTCTTTGTGTCTCGAACTATCTTTTGTCCCTTGCCTTTGTCTCTTTTTAACTAAGTGCGAGTGCCGTGCTCTAATCATTTCGAGGGGAGATGAGTTGGGGTACCATAGCTCGGAAGCGTGGGCGGCCTTGTGCTCGATCGTCCCAGCTCGAAGGGCTCGGGGTGACGCTCATACTTAGTTTTTATGGGAAAGCTCAAGGCGAGGAAGGAAGATAGTGCGCGGAGCGTTTGTGAAAAAATTAGGCACGTTTTTCGAGGACTTCGGGGCCCCCGGTTTAGCCCTCGAGGGGGCTTGACTTTGTGGAGACAAAGTCGAGCCCACCTTGCGTATGAACGAATTGAAAGTGAGAAACCGACTTGCGGGGTCTTTATTCATTCATACTAATGGTAGAATTAAACGAAAAGATGTACAAGGCATCGAGGCCTAGGGGAAAAAGCGACGTAGCTGTTCGATGTTCCACGCATTGGTGAGGATCGAGCCGTCCTCGTCGGCTAACTTGTAGGTCCCTGGCTTCAGCACTTCGACCACGATGAATGGGCCTTCCCAGGAAGGAGTGAGCTTGTGACGCCCCTTGTTGTCTTGTCGTCGACGGAGCACGAGATCGCCGACCTCGAAATCCCTCTTGCGCACATTCTTCTGATGGTACTGTCGTAACTTTTGTTGGTAGCGTGCGGAGTGTAGGAGCACTGTGTCTCGCGCTTCCTCGGCTTGGTCGACGGCGTTAGCTAGCCTTTCTTCGTTGGTCTGCTCGTTGTAGGCCTTGAGTCGAGGGGACCTGTATTCGAGGTCGGTGGGGAGGACGGCCTCTGACCCATAGACCAGGAAAAATGGGGTGAACCCGGTGGCTCGGCTCTCGGTCGTTCGTAGACTCCATAGGACAGATGGGAGCTCGGCCACCCACTTCTTGCCGTGTTTGTTGAGGCGGTCGAAGATCCTTGACTTTAACCCCTGTAAAATCATGCCGTTGGCATGCTCGACTTGGCCATTAGTTCGAGGATGGGCAACTACCGACCCGCCCACACACGGATGTGGTGCCTATCACGAAGTCCAGGAACTTTTTGCCTGTGAACTGGGTGCCATTGTCAGTGATGATGACATTAGGGACTCCAAAGCGATGGATGATGTCGGTGAAGAATTCGACCGCCCGCTCCGAGCGGATGTTGGTGATGGGCTTGGCCTCGATCCATTTGGTGAATTTGTCGATGGCCACAAGTAAGTGGGTGTAGCCTCCAGTCGTTTTCTTGAGGGGTCCGACCAGATCGAGCCCCCAGACCGCAAATGGCCATGTGAGGGGGATCATCTGGAGCGCGTGTGCTTGAAGATGCATTTGCTTGGTGTAAAACTGGCATCCTTCACACGCTCGAACTAACTTGATGGCGTCAGCGGTTGCAGTGGGCCAGTAGAAACCTCGACGGAAAGCGTTTTTGACGGTTCTTGGCGCCGCGTGGTGGCCACAAGCCCCCGAGTGCATGTCTTTGAGCAATTTCCTGCCTTCATCGATCGAGATGCACCGTTGAAGTATGCCAGTCGGACTGCGGCGGTAAAGCTCTCTGTCATCTCCGTAGATGACGTAAGTTTTGGCTCGACGTGCCAGCCGTCTTGCTTCTGTTCGATCCTCTGGCAGCTCCCCTCGAACAAGATATTCGAGGAAGGGCGTACGCCAATCTGCTGGTGGGCTCGAATCTTGATCGATCTCCATGACCTCGGCCTCCGTCGAGGGGGGCTCGGTCGTTGGAGTGGGCTCGATGACTGGTTCTGCTCCAGCCCCCGAGTCCCACTTTACAGATGGCTCATGAAGATCTTTTGAGAAGACATCTGGGGGGAGCGGCGCTCGAGACGACGCGATCTTGGCTAACTCGTCTGCAGCTTCATTGAAACGTCTCGGGATGTGGTTGAGCTCGAGGCCGTGAAAGTTTGCTTCCAGTTTGCGCACTTCGTTGCAATACGCGTCCATTTTTTCGTCATGGCAGCTCGAAGCTTTCATCACCTGGTCGATGACGAGTTGCGAGTCACCTCGAGCGTCAAGGCGTCGAACCCCGAGCTCGATAGCGATACGCAACCCGGTGACGAGCGCCTCATATTCTGCCATATTGTTCGAGGCGGCAAAGTGGATCCGCACCACGTAGCGCATGTGTACTCCGAGGGGTGAAATGAAGAGTAGGCCTGCGCCCACTCCTGTCTTCATGAGCGACCCGTCGAAATACATGGTCCACAGCTCGGCTTGAATCATGACGGGGAAGTTGGACGTCGGTCCATTCGGCGACAAAGTCAGGCCAAGACTTGGGATTTGATGGCTTTTCGTGGGCGTATGTGATGGTCTCGCCCATGAGCTCGACCGACCACTTGGCAATTCATCCCACGACTTCCCGGTTCTGGATAATTTCTCCAAGTGGGAATGATGATACCACCGTCACCGGGTGGCCAAGAAAATAGTGCTGAAGCTTTCGACGGGTGAGCACGATTGCATAGAGCAGCTTCTGGATTTGGGGGTATCGAGTCTTGGCATCCAAGAGCACCTCACTAACAAAGTAAACTGGCCGTTGGACGGGGAGCGCGTGCCCTTCTTCCTGCCTCTCGACCACTATGACTGCGCTGACCACCTGAGTGGTTGCAGTAATATAGAGGAGGAGGGGCTCGGCTGGTTTGTCCGGTGTAGTTGGTCGAGGTGGCACGAGCACGGGAGGGGAGGTGAGCATGCTTTTCAGCCTCGAGAGGGCTTCCTCCACCTCGGGTGTCCACGCAAAGTGCTCGGATTTTTTGAGGAGCCGATACAATGGCAAGGCTTTCTCTCCCAGGCGCGCGATGAACCGGCTAAGGGCGGCTAGGCACCCCGTGATTTTTTGCACTCCCTTCAGGTCTCGAATCGGCCCCATTCTCATGATGGCCGTGACCTTCTCGGATTGGCCTCGATCCGCGCCGGGAGACGATGTAGCCCAGCAACATGCCTCGAGGTACACCAAAGACACATTTTTCGGGGTTCAACTTGATGTTCTTGGCCTTGAGGCACTCGAACGTCAACTTGAGGTCCTCGACGAGGTTTTCGACCTTACGCGTCTTGACAACGATGTCATCGACGTAGGCCTCAACTGTTTTCCCTATATGTTTGCCTAAAACATGAAGCATGCAGCGCTGATATGTTGCCCCAGCGTTTCGAAGGCCGAAAGGCATCGTGACATAACAGTACATGCCCACAGGTGTGATGAATGAAGTCGCGAGCTGGTCGGACTCCTTCATCTTGATTTGGTGATAGCCAGAGTAGGCATCGAGAAAGGAAAGTACTTCACAACCCGCAGTGGAATCGACAATTTGATCTATTCGAGGTAAGGGAAATGGAACTTTAGGACACGCTTTATTCAAACTTGTATAGTCTACACACATCCTCATTTTCCCGTTCTTTTTCTCTACTAGTACAGGATTAGCTAACCACTCGGGATGATGTACCTCCTTGATGAATCCGGCCTTCTCGAGCTTCTCGACCTCCTCGCGGATGATCCTGCGCTTCTCCTCGTCGAAGCGGCGCAGGCGTTGCTTGACAGTCTCGAACCGGGATGGATCTCCAAGGCGTGCTCGGCGACATCCCTCGGTATGCCAGGCATGTCCGAGGGACTCCACGCAAACATGTCAGTGTTTGGGCGGAGAAAGTCGACGAGCACTGCTTCCTATGCGCTGTCGAGGGAGGCACTGATGATCAGTGCCTTCTCGTCTGAGGAGCTCGGATCGAGCGGGATCTTCTTGGTGTCCTCGGCGGGCTCGAAATTGCCGGCTTGTCGCTTGGGAGCTGGGGCGGCGGCCTCGGCTGCCAGGCAGTCGAGCGTGTTGGCTAGCTCCTTGGACTCGATCAGGGACTCACCGTACTCGACGCACTCCACATCACAGCAGTACGCGTGCTCGTACGTGGAGTCGACGGTGATAATCCCTTTGGGCCCTGGCATCTTGAGCTTGAGGTAGGCGTAGTTGGGAATTGCCATGAACTGGGCGTAGCATGGACGGCCCAGGATCGCATGGTAAGTCCCCTCGAAGCCGGGCACGTCAAAAGTGAGGACCTCCCGGCGGAAATTTGCGCGCGAGCCAAAGTACACGGGGAGGTCGATGCGGCCGATTGTGAGTGCCTTCTTGCCGGGGACGACGCCATGGAAGCCCCCGGCGCTCGGCTTGAGCTGCGCCCTCGTGATGCCGAGCAACGCGAGCGTCTCCATGTAGATGATGTTGAGGCTGCTGCCTCCGTCCATGAGGACCTTGGTGAAGCGGGCGTTGAGGATGACCGGGTCGACGACGAGAGGATACGCGCTGGGGTTGGTGACATGCTCTGGATGGTCATCACGGTCGAACGTGATGGGGGCATCCGACCAGTCAAGGAACTGAGGCGTGGCGGGTTTCACAGAGAAGACCTCCCTGCGCTCGTTCTTCCGCTCCCGACGCGACATCTGAGTTGTAGGGCCGCCATATGTCATATAGCAGTCGGCTATGGGTGGGAACCCGTTGTCGTCGTTGTCATTGGCTTGATCGTCACCACCCTTATCCTTCTTGTCATCGTCTCTGCCTATGCCGAACTTCTTGAAGTAGACTCGAAGCATACGGTAGTCCTCGAGGTTATGCTTGACCGGCTCTTTATGGTACGGGCATGGCTGTTTCAGCATCTTGTCGAAGACGGCCCCATCTAGAGGGGGTCGAGGGTTCTTGCGGTCGGCCGCGGCGACCTCGCCTTCCACGACCACACGCTTGCCTTGCTGGTTGCCCTTCTTCTTCTTCCCATTCTTTTTCTGGCCCTTGCTCGTGCCCTCCCCGTCGCCGGGTGGCGGCTTGGGCTTGCTCCCGTCCCCGCCAAAGAACGCTCCCACTGCCTCATCACCGGCAGCGTAGTCGGCGACGACGTCCATGAGCTCGTCGACAGTCTTTGGGCGGTTGCGCCCGAGCTCCCGCACGAGCTCCTTGCATGTGGTGCCCGAGACGAACGCCAGGATGACGTCATGGTCAGGGATGTGCGGCAGCTCGGTGCGCGCTTGGAGAAGCGTCGAGCAAAGTCTCAAAGAGACTCCCGGTGTCTTGCTTACAGTGCGAGGTCCCACGAGTTGCCAGGTCGAATATAGGTGCCCTTGAAGTTCCCCTCGAAAATCCGGACCAGATCGGTCCAGTCATAGATCTGATTAGGGGGGAGCTCCTCGAGCCACCGTCGAGCGGTGTCAGAGAGGAACAGAGGGAGTTGGCGTATGATCGCCTTATCCTCTCTAGCCCCTCCCAGCTGGCAGGCCAGCCGGAAGTCGGCAAGCCAGAGCTCCGGCTTGGTTTCCCCGTTATACTTTGCCAAGCTCGTGGGAGGTCGGAACGGGTTAGGCAACGGCGTGTTGCGGATAGCTCGACTGATGACTCGAGGGCCCGACGGCTTGGGAGCCTGCCGGTCCTCATCGCTGTCATAGCGCCCCCCTCGATGGGCGTTGTAGCCACAGTCCTCGGCGCCCGCGGCCTTGCGTCGTTGGTTGTCGTTGATATCGTGACGCGCATCTTGAGGCTCGCGGTTGTCGAGGATGCGATCACGGATGGGGGCCCTACCACCTCGAGGGGGTACCTCTTGGTGGACCGAGCCCTCTCGCTCGTGCCGTGGCAGGTTGGCCGGCGGCTCTGATTCTGCCTCGCGCAGCCTTGAGGCTGAACTCTCGGCTTGCTGGGCAGCCGCGACCTGGAGAAGCCCTTGGACCTCATCTCGTATCCGTAACGCTTGCGGATTCGAGGGTGCCGGCATGTCTCGCAGTAGCATAGCTGCCGCGAGAACATTTTGGCTTGCTCGAGGGAAGCGGGCTGGCTCGAGCGGTGCTTCTGGCTGCTCGTCATTGACGATGCGGTTGAAGACGCCTCGTGCTTTGCCTCGAGTGCCGAGAGCTCGAGGAGGAGGGGGATGGTTCGGCTCGAGGGCACTCTTGAGCAGCTCCAGATTTGCGCGTTCCGCATTCATCTTGGCTTCGATCTCTCTGAGCTGAGCCCATTGTGCCGCTCGAGCATCGTCTTCAGGTCGTTGGTTGTTCTGCCCCTGCGGTAGCTCCTCACGAGGTTCGATTACCTGCAAGGCTCCAGCCGCTGGTGTCCCGAGCACCGGCGTTCCGACCGGCCGGTTGACTGCTGCGGCGGCCGCAGCGGCGCCGTCTCTGGTCTCCTCGTCCGACGGGACGTCATTTTCAAGGCGGAAACACTCACGAGCCGGGTCATAGCACCCTGAATCCGAGTCATCGGAGTCGGGGTCAGCGCTGGACGGTGTCCAGGGCCTTCCCGTGCTCTCCTCCTCAATCCAGCGGCGCATACTCCCGACCGTGGTATTGCGTTGCGAGCCTGGTGCTCTGTCGAACCCGCGGTCCACCGATGCCGGCCACACGATCTCCAGGTTCATGGCGGCGCGCAAGAGGGGGCCCGGGCTCTCCTCAATCGCTGACTGGATCCCGTTGGCGAACGTGGCAGCGGCATTGGTGAGCCCGAACGGAAGCCTGCGACGGGCTCGATAGAGCTCATGCGGCAAGAAGTTGGGCGACGTTGGCCGTGCGCGCGCTCGAGGTGCCACGCCAGGCTCTCTCGGCAAACGCATGGCGAACGTGAAGCCAGGGTCCACGTCGTGAGCTGCCTGCCTACGCGCCACTCCCTGTCGTGCGCTCGGCGCCCCTGCTGGGTGTGCCACGGCGTCCGACTGGGAGGGTACGCGAGTAGCGTGCTCAGAGCCCTGCGTGGGCTGGCGATGAAGCTGGTGCTGGTGGCGCCTGCGCCTTGGCGGCGAGCCGTGGTGGCATGGCCAACGCGCGACTCCACTAGCACGTGGGGGTGAAGTGCGTCCTCCACTTGGTTCACCGATTGAGAGCAGAGCCATGTCGTAGCCCGTACCGAGCGACACGAACTCTAAACTCCCAAACCAGATCACCGTGGTGAACGGAAGCGATGAAGCGGGAGATGCCATCCGGAAAAATGGCGGGAAGTCGGGCGAAAACACGCAATACCCCTACCTGGCGCGCCAACTGTCGGTGTTTCGTACCCCGGGGGGTGTCACACCAACAAGTAAATTTCTAAGCGTGCTCCCTAATCCGGATGGTGATGCAAGATGGACACAAGGTTTTATCCTGGTTCGGGCAAAAGAAGGCCCTACGTCCAGCGGGGGGAGGAGACTTGTATTATCTCGAACCGAGGTGCTTGTACAGGGGCGAGTACAAGGGAGTCCAGGGACTTAGCGTATGATGTGTGCGTGTGAGTTGTGAGTGTGTAGGCTTGAAAGTGTCCCAGCCTCCCTTTAGACTAGGCCCTGGCGTCCCCTTTTATAGGCCAAGGGGAGGCTCAGGAGTACAAGATTTGGTAGGGCAATCGTGTGCGTGACGTCGAGGCATGGGCGCTCCGTCGAGTCATCGGCGCTGTAGGTGCTCCCTATTGCCTGGTTCGAGACTACGGATCCATGCTTTGGTCCAGTTCGACCCTGTAGCAGCGTGGGTGATGGTGCCCTGCTTGTCCTTGCTTGACGTGGGCTGACGAAATGGAGGAGTGGGCGATGATGGCTTGCCCGGGAACCCTGGCGAGTGGCCGTCGTGGTAGGAAAGACGGGTCATGACGCGTCCCATACGCCAGTCCCATCCGCCATCATCCCTCGAGCGGCTGAGGACGGCCTCGAGGGGTCGATGATCCGAGCGATGGGACGGAGCGACGTGTTTGATGGTATGGAGAGTTGACGATGGCGTCTGAGGGGATACTGCACGTGGCACAGTGCGCGGCATGGCGTCACAGCGGCTTCTGCCATCCTCGAATCCGGGGGATGGGCAACGTAATGATGGAATTGACCGGCGTACGATCCACTATTGCGGGCCCTGTAGCCATAGAGTTAGGCAGAGTTGGTGTACCGCCGCACTGTTTCGAGCCCTGTAGCCATGTGCATGCTCCGGAAAGGCAATAATTGCCGGTAGACTCGAGCGGTCGCTCGCTCGAGCGGTTCCCGTCGCCGTCTCGAGCGGTCGCTCGCTTGAGCGGTTTCCGTCAATGTCTCGAGCGCTCGCTCACTCGAGCGGTTTCCGTAGTTCTTTCTCGAGCGGGCGAGCGGCTGCTGCTCGAGCTAGCGGGTTCCGTGGCTTTTGTGGGCCTGATCGTGGGCCGGCCCAGTACAGGGAGAATTGGGGATTTCCTTTAGTTAGCTTTTGGGATTTAGAGAGGGGTGAAGCTGGTTTGCCTATCTCTAATCCCCCTAGCTTAGGACCCCCTAATCTAGGTACCCGACAAGAGGGTCCCCCACAAAACACATCACTTGGAGCTATACACGTCACCTCTCTACTAGTATACTACACTTTTGTTCTTAGTTTTAATAGTACTTGGAGGCTTGTAAGGTTCACTCCGGTGTTCGACAATGGTTCCTTGCTCAGCCCTTTTGGGGTCTTCACAAGCGCCGGAGGCTTCGCTCCATACATGTGGATGCACCTAGTGAACCTTAGAGCATCTCCAAGGGTTATGCAATTGGAGTTTTGCATTTGAGGCAATTTGCAAACCCCAACCGTTATGCATTTTGCCAAGTCCCACTCCTTTTTTCCCGGGACTTCCTCCCGCGCGCGCCCGCTGCCCCTCCTGTTTCCCGCGCGAGTCCGTCGATCCCACCCTGTCCCCGTGCGCGTTGTCGCCGCCATCAGTTCTTGAAGCCAGGTCGCGCCGCCATCGGCTCGTCAAGCCAGGTCGCGCCACCATCAGTTCGTCAAGCCAGGTCGCCACAATCAGTTCGTCAAGCCGGGTTGCCGCCATCAGTTAATCAAGTTCCAGCCGTTCCAGCCGCCATCAGCTCGCGATATCTTGATGGGAAGAACGGGAAGAAGTTGAAGGGAAGGTGTTGAAGGCACAGGAAGAATGGGAAGGCAACGACCCAATCCCGCCATGTCCAACCCCCTAGCCGCCAACCACTCCCCAATCCCATCAATCCCGTACCCACGCAGATGGCAAAAACCCTAGGGTAGATGATGGTGATGAAGAATTGTGAGATGGGAAGACTCACGTACCTGGCCTTGATGAAGACGACGTCGATCGATGGAGGAGTCGCGCGCAGGAGGAGATGCGCGCCCGCTACGTGGCTTCGCGGGAAAAATTCTGGCGGCGTGAGGTGGAGGGAGACGGAGAGAAAGTCGCGCGAGGAGGGGAGAGAGTCGCGCGAGGGAGGGGAGAGAGTCGCGCGGGGCTATTTGCCTAACCGGACTGGCCTGGCATATATGCCAAGTCTCCCCCTCCAAATGCCAAGTTATGGAAAATACAAAAACTAAATGCATAACCATTGGAGAGGGCCTTTTAGGAATTTTATGTAAATTAGTAAATGCCAAGTCCAATTGCATAACCCTTGGAGATGCTCTTAGGACACAAGGCTCCACCGACCAACAGTAACCTTAGAAAAATCTGCTGATAGAGATGTATCTTCACTTAAGGTTCATAACCATAGTGCATCCTATTTATTTTGATTTCTATTGGCACATATTTCTTTTATAAACCATGAGCGGAAAAAAATCCTTCACATCCATAAAGACCGTTTCAGAATCTCTTAAAGAACGAAATCTGCCTCATTTGTAGCATGCTTCATATCTTGCCACGTGTCCAGCAACAGTTCAAAAGCAACAACTTCAGCCACACGTTTCGAGAGCCTTCCCCAAAGCATGGTCACGCTCGAACCTGCCTCTTCCCGGTGCCGCCTGCTGCACCTTCGCTCAAAGAAGCACCCGCGACCATCGCGCCCTGGCTCCCATCCGGCCGCGCAGCCGAGCTAGAATATTGCGGGCAATCTCCTCGCAAAGGACATGCCTGTGCCCAAGCGGACATAGCCAACGAACGGAAACAACCGTTGGCAAGCGGTCGCGCGGGAGGTGCACGCATGAGGGGATGCACCAGCATTTTTGGCTCACAAGGCACGCTCATGGAGGCAACCAGCGCCAGCGTATGCAGCTCCCCGTGCACCAATGCAACTCCCACGCACAGTCCAGCGCTCCAGCAGCTGGAACAACTACCGACATGGACGACGCCCAGCAGCGTTTGACGAAATGCACTAAGGCAGGCTGCTCAGTGAACACAGTGTTTGCTCGCGTCCTTGCCTCCTTAACGCACACAAAGCAGCGATGACAAAGTCCCACTATCCCAGTCCCATCTGCTGCACCGCCAATCTACCTACTGAATGTAGAAGGTAAAGAATCACCGTGGTCCGTGGAGTTGTGACAGTGCGACTGGCTTCTGATGTCAAGGTCACGATTTTGAATGTTGTATATGAATATACAGGTCACTTAGTTTGGTTTAGTTCTACAATGTGAGCATTGACCTTTTTAAATGATGTTCTAGAGTGATTTCCAATAAAAAAATTGAGTAATACTAACATGTTCCCTTTGCTCATTGTTGACGCTCAAAAATGGCTAAAGGAGGTCAACGTGGCAACGGACGGCAAGGCGGGCCACTTCGACGTAGCTGATGAGTGCCGGACGCGGCTCAGGACCGCGACGGACGCGGTCCAGAGACGGTCGCGCTGGCCCCAAGCGCCGGACGCGCGGCCTAGGGAGCGCCAGACGCGTCCGCCGAGCGCCAGACGCTCCCCAGAGAGGTCTGCGGGAGCTCGAGGGCGCCGGGCACAGGGCGACGGACGCGCCCGTTGGCACCGGACGCGGGCGCTGCGCACGCGCTGGCTCGGCCACGCGCCGGACGCGGCATAGAGAGGCCCACGTGCGGTTCGCGCGCCGGACGCGCGCTGGACGAGCCCTGGAGGCGTCGGACGCGTCCGACGCGTATCGGGCATGACCGACTCCGACCCGGGTCGCGTTTTTGAGAAGTTTTGACGTGGAAAACTTGATGTACGAGTTTTGGCGAGGTTTCCTCTTTGGGATAAGACCACCCCTCTATATATTTGAGAGGATCACAGCCGATTGATCCCATCCAATCAATCAAACAAAAAACACAACCGATCAACATCGATCAATCTATCTTCTTCTACTTCTAGCCCTAATTTCTGCCCTTAACCCGTCTACTTGCTGTCCGACGCTTCTCTCCGCGAGTTCTCCGGCGATCCTAGGCGCCATCCACCGGTTCCTTGGAGATTCCCTACGTGCATCCTTCCGACGGGTCTTCCCGGTGGTTGTTCTAGGGTTTTCACGGCGGTCAACGAGCTCTACATCGGCTTATCGATCTTTAGATCGGTCACGCTACGTTGCCGCTGCGTTGCAGGTCGCTTTGAGCTAACTCTAGGGCGTCCAAAGCCCACATACCCGGTGTGTTGGCCTAATTCTAGCGTCAACACACTTTTTGACGACTCTGGTGGGGAAGGCAAAGCGCCGACTTTAGTATCCATCTACCGATATGGGGAGCAGCCAAGATGGATCTTCTAGCGAAAGTGAATATCGTACTGAGGTGCACCCCAAGAACATCATATGCCCTCAGAACATGGATGAGCTTCCAGACGAGCTCCTTAGTAAGCTTCAATGTCAACTTGATGCCGTTTGCAAGGCTTTCTTCGAAAGTTGCAGCAAGGGGCACAAGGACAAAGTGAAGCAGTACAAGGAGTCCGACTACGCCAGGGTGCTAGCTTCGTCATCTTCAGGGGCCAAGGTAAATTTTGATAAGCCTAAGTATGACGATGATTCGTACCCTACTCTTGTTGATTATGCTGCTATGCTAGATGGTCATAAAATGGTTGTAGATAATAATTTAGCTACTGTAGTTAATATGATCATGGCTAGGTTCGATAAGTTAGAAGGTAAAACAGCCAATTCGGATGATCGGATATTGAGGAAGTAGAGTATGAATATGGCATGCCTCCTAACTTTTATGAGAATCAAGCCCTTTATGCAAAAGCAAATAGAGGCAAATCGGTCTTCAAAACACATAAATCAAGTAAGACCAATTACGCCAATCCAAAGCCTATGGTTACCTTTGTTGAAAATTTCGTTCGTTCTAAGCGAACCGAATCTCGACAAACGAGTAAGTCTTCGGCGGGAGATGCAATACTCCCAAACCCGCTGAAGTCACCTAGCGCTATACCTCAACAAAGTAGTTCTAGAACAGCCTCTTCTACCGATTATACGAGACACATTTAATCGGTTTAAGGAAGATTTGTCTAAATCTCTTGAGGAAAATCTAGGTGTATCACTTAGGACTAGCAAAACTACCTACCACAAACCATACCCTGATCACATTAATTTCTTGAAAGCTCCGAGGGTTGGAAAGCACCGAAATTTAAGAAATTTAGTGGTAGTGATAATAAAACTTCTATGGAGCATGTGAGCATGTTTTTAGCTCAAGTAGGAGAAGCATGTGCATTTGATTACATGAAAGTACGCTGTTTTCCTTTATCTCTTACTGGCACTACTTTCGCTTGGTTTACTTCATTGCCTGCATGCACTATTGGTTCTTGGGCTCAATTGGAGGAAAAATTTCATAGTCACTTTTATACCAGGATCCAAGAAACTAGATTGTCACATCTTACATCGGTTCATCAAGGGCGTGATGAGCTTGTCCTTGATTTCTTTAAGAGGTGTAGAGAGATTAAGAACCGATGCTTTCAATTGATGATCTCTGAAAGGGATTTGGTTGATCTTTGCTTTAATGGTTTACATTCTAGGCTTCGTGAGAAACTTGAGAATATGCAGTTTAATAATTTCAACCACCTCATTGAGAAGGCCGTTTCGGGAATTGCGCCTTAAAGAATCTCGTAAGTCATATAAAACTCATCATTCGAACACACATACTTTTGATGTTGTTTCAGATAGTTCGGATGGTGAAACTGGTGAATGCAATGCCACTGAAATTAGATGGCCAGCAGCGAATAAACATGTGACTTGCCCTTCTCTCAAGCCAATTCAAAAGAATCAGAATTAAGAAGTTAAATATACTTTTGATGTTTCTAAATGTGACCGCATTTTTGATGAATTGCTCAAAATCGGACATATTAGAATCAATTATACTATGCCTTCTGCAGATGAGATTAAGACGAGAGCTTATTGCAAATATTATAATTCTTATTCTCATGCGACTAATGATTGTAATTATTTTCGTCGACAGATACAATCAGCCCTTAATGAGGGACGATTGAGTCTTGCAGAGATGGAGATCAAGTGGAACCCCTTCCCCACCAACACCATCGAGGCCGGGGCTCCGGCCGTTTTGATTCGTCCCGACCAAGCCGATGGAGCTAAAGGCAAGAATGCCATCATCGGTAAACCACGTCCTGCACCGAATGTCCAAAAGAATTCGGGGCGACAAGTGGTGGTGGAGAAGGATCAAGAGCGCAAGAATAAGCTCATAATCACCGCTGGATCAACGAAGCATTGCGAAGGCAAAGATGGTATGAAAGCCAGGCGACACGACAACGGCCAGCCCGGCCGACCCCCCGGTCGGCCAAGCCGACCCATCCAGCTTGGCTGAAGGTGGCGCCCAAGCCACTGAAGCCGGCAACGATCCTAGTACTTCAAAGTCGGCCAAACCGATCGATGCAATCAGTCCCGGCTCACAATCTCCTAAAAGTTCTGTTACTTTCGGTATTCATGTGACCCGCACATTCATTCCACACAAGCCGGAGGTGGGAGTTTGGAAGGCGAAAGAGCAGAAAATCAAGAAATCCGTGGTAAAGCCACTTTGTACTTTTGATCGGCTTATGGAAAAGTACAAGCAACAAAAGGCCGATTCTGAGAATCGGCCGATAAAAAAAAGAGAGTCTACGCCTCCTAAACATGAAGATGAAGACAAGAGGCAAAAGGCTATGACTCTTTCAGCTGGTCCTTCCTTGCAGGTTGTTCGTTCACGTCCATCTCGTTGGGGACTGCTGGTTACTCCAGCTCCACCCGTTTTGCCTTTGCCGCAATGGGGCGCCCAAGGTGTGTGGGTGCCGTATCCAAATGCTACATCTATGCATCAAAGTTTTGAAGGCACTGCTGGAAATCAAGTCAATCCATCCATCTTTAGCCGATTGGTTCAACAATCGAGCTATAACGGGAGGAGGCAAGAGCTTCTACCCAACGATCAATCTTCGCAGGGGAAGGGGAGGACACCCATGCAACAAGCTTATGTTCCCAAGAAGGTTGAAGCTCCGAGGAAGGTGGAGGCACTTAAGGAGGTTGCACCAAAGCAAGCTCCTGCACCACAAATCATCATCGGGTCAATGCCAGCTTCGGTAGTTGCTGGCAATGAATCGATTGTGGTTGACAGTAAAATTCCAATAAACAAGCAGGATGAAAACATGAAGGAAGTTGCTGGAGAAGAGAAGAAAGAAAAGCCACCAAGGGACCTGAAGTACACACAACCCAACTGGTGCCCACCTAACTTGGACAAGACCCAAAGGCGGAAGTTGCAGCGCGCCTGTTGATACTAGATACGCACACGAAAGAATCAAAGAGAAATAATCCGCAAGCGCACGGATATCGGTGAGCACTTCACCCGGGAGATATTCCAGAGTATCGTTATTTATTTATCCGCTAGGAGAAAACGTGCATCCGACTAACCCAAATCTATACTTAACCCCGAGCTACGTACAAGGTAATGAGCGATATAGAGAGGATTACTACCACGCCTTCTTCCAACCTATGGCAAGCTTTGCAACTACTACTCTATGGGAGCACCTAAGAAAAGACACCACAGAGGATGCTTAACCTAGCACTTTGGACCTACCTTACCTACTCGACGGAAGTGGATTACAAAGGTAACAAAGGGATTGTCACTTCCCTCGATACTACCACGGTTCCGGCCAGATAGGGAGCATCTACGAGTGAACCTAGCCCAAGCACCACGCTTACACTACGAACGATTACTCTATTCCCAACCGGAAGCGAATAAAGTAAACTCGTAAACCAAAGAGCAATAATAACAAGAACTTACTAGTATCGAAGTTGAATTGCGGGAATGATCCTAGAACCAAGCCTCGGGTTAGGAGACTTGATCCCGCAGGTACAACCGAGAGGGAGACACCGACATGCCGGGCTTCCTCCAACTCTACCTCCACCCTATACTCTCTCTATCTATCTTGAATGCTAGGCTCTAGGGAGGAGATCCATTCAAGGGACCCCCTCACCGATCCTCTCTCGGAAATAATGAATTAGGGTTTCAAGGGATGCCTCCTCCGGGGGCCGGGGGCCTGTTTATATAGCCCCCTAGGATGCACCGCAGCCCTCGGATCAAACCGACCTAAACGGACGATTATTATTCATCCTCAAAGGCGGTGGAACAGGGATCCGCGAGGCTGACGCTGATTGGCTGAAGTGGGCAGTCGGCCGCCCAAGGTGGGGAGTCGGCCGACTCTCCACCGAGCCCGTTCGGGCTCCCATTTGGTCCAGAGCCTTCTCGAACCTTCCAGATTACAGAATTTTCACCGGTTCCCGATTATCTCTATGTAAACCTGACATGTGGGCCTTCCTTGGGTATTTTCAGCTGACACCTGCGTAAAATGTACATTCACCAAAACTTGTGGAATTCCATTAGTGTAAGCCCTATATCTAGATGGTAATTATATTTAGGTCCTTTTTCATGTCTAGTTGACGGTAAAAATTGACATTTAACGACCGTTAACAACTCCCCCAAGCTTACCTTTTGCTCGTCTCTGAGCAAAGATAAACTCAGTGATGGATCAGGAGTTGCTACAATGCTTTCACGCCTCAAAAGTACACATGCGTTCAAACAAGAACTCTTCTCCGGATTAGAGTGAACTATTCGACTCAAAACTTACTCATATTACCTTTCACCATGGGGCTTGTAGCCGTCACTTGGGTCTTGAGCGGTTGAAAGACGAAATGGTCAAGTCAAGCGCTATGTTTCTCGCTCTTTGATCAACTATTATTCCGGAGTTTTTGCAAGATTTTCAAATAAAACTCAGAGTTTCCTTGTATGACCCTCTCAAGTCTCTCATTTGTGGTATTTCTGGATCCTCTCCAAGGCATGTGTAGTGTATGCCTTCTCTCTACTCTCAGAATATGTGGTATTTATGGAACTAAAGCATAATGGAAAGTGCCTTCTCTCTCTCACCCTACTTCTAATAGGCTTATGTGGAGCTTATAGGTGGGGAGACACTCAAACTCACTTGCATATATTGCACAGTTAAACCATGGATCCAATAGGAACTAAAATAATAATAAAGTCATATGTGCATGTGAATGAGGAAATGGGATGAATGATAAGATGATGATAAGGAAATGATTATGAGGGGTGATCACTTGGCGAACATCTACTTCTACACTTGCTCCTTTGGGGATAACATGACTTCCTTTATTCAGAAACCTTGAAACATCTTGAAAGGAAGGACTTGGCTACTCTTTCTTTCTTTCTTTCTTTCTTTCTTTCTTTTTTTTTTTTTTTCTTTTTTTTTTAGAGCAACCAATCCTCCGAAAACGAAACTTTAGCAACGGGGAGTGTATAACTTGAAATGATAATGACTGGAGCTTTTATGTAGGCAAATGGAACGGCGATGATTATTTCTAGATGTTCACTCCCGGATAGGAGTAGACCCTTTTCCGGATGAAGTGAAATGAGTGGCTTATGTATTTTGTGGATGGATGGATGGATGGATGGATGGATGGATGGATGGATGGATGCGTACTCCCGGGTAGGAGCGATATAGCGCGTATCTCCGGGGTAGAGACAAGACAATATGTGGGGGAATGCGTACTCCCAAGGTAGGAGCATAGGTGCGTATCTCCGGGGTAGAGATAGCACAATATGTGGTGGATGTGGATCTATATGTAGGTGGTACTTCTAGGGACAGTAGCACGGAATGAATGTAGTATTTATAAAATGGGTGCATGCTTCGAGGATAGAAGTAGCATAGATCAATGGATGGAGAGCACATAGTATTGACTTTAACTGCATGACTGGTTCCTTATGGGTCCACAGCATAACCACACTCAATGCCTATAAAGACTACACTCAAGCCTACAATATGGTCTATATAAATAGATGGGTTTTCCTAATCTAGCAATCATGAATGTATGGTTGTGGTAGGAATTTTGAACTCTCGTCATACAGGAACTCATCATGCAGAAATTTAATATTTTCACAGATAAATTCTCCAGAACTCTAGTATCTCTAGGAACAAGATGGACAGCAGCTCAAAACCTTCCCATATCATACCCGTCAACCACCTAGACTTAGATCAAGCATTCGCTACCCACAAGTTTCAGGTTCAGAGCAAATCTCAAATCTAAACAGTTGTATCCAAAACTCAGGAGAGTGCAAGGTTGAAAACTAGGTACTTGAAAGGAATTACGGCAGAGCAACTATTCATCATTTCCATATAAGAGCTTATTCTCGTAGGGTTCATTTTAGCAGCGACTTTTCACATACTCTCCTCTATTTTATTTTGCAAACTTAACAAATAGATAGATAGATAGATAGATAGATAGATAGATAGATAGATAAGCTAGTGATACTTAGCTGGATACACGGGGTGCTCTCCCCCAAGCCGGATGTTGACGTAGTATGTTGATGTTGCCGACGCGGTGAAGGCGTCTTGCCCCTCTCCCGGAGTGTCGGGGATAATGGCAGAGACAAGACTTGCGACCGTTGAAGACATCACTTCGACAAGGGACATGACGTCCTTCTCGCCCGTTAGCTCTTCTTCATCCTTTAAATTCTGTGAGGCTCAAATAGACAGCAAAGCTTGTGGAATTGATTAAGCGTTAGTGATAAACCTCTAAGCCTTGGATGTCTAGAACCTTCTTAACACATAAATCTTTTTAGCGGGATCTTAATATTTTTGCAATTTTATATTTTATGGTATGTAGACGAAAAATGTAACTAAGATGAAAACTTATTTTTATGCCACCACGGTGGATATCTTTGTGGGCCGTCGCACCACAAAATTATTAACATGGGGCTTAGCATTTTCTAGATGCAATGCGAGACAAAATTATTTTCTTTTCTAATGTAGATGTAGCAAAATAAATATGCAACAAGGATTGATTATGCAAAAAGTAAATATGCTAAAGGAAAAACTTGTGCAATGCTAAAATGGGAAATATGGATAACTACCAAGTTACCTCCTTGGCGAGGGTTCGGTGTTTTAAGTCCTCTGAACAGGACTTCTTGTCATGTTCAATCCTTCGGTGCTTCATTTGGTCTCAAAGGTAGAGACCTTGAGAACTGCACCTCTTGAGTTGGTAATTCTTGAGGAAAGTGTCACCATGTTCTTTCCTTGTCCAGTGGTCTGAAGCGAACCTTTAATTGTGATGTTGGCAGCATCTTGTTTAGTGTGCATGTTGCGGGTTCGGTCACTTGGAGCACCCTAGGATGAAGAGTAGCCTTCTAGTGGGCCTCTCCCTCGACCTAGTGTTCCAATTATTGTTTCTTCTCTGTAGAGGATTAGTGGACAAAACATACCCGAAGGAATATAATAACAGGGGTAGAGTTGTCATAGAGCTAGAGGTCATATTCTATGCTACAAAAAAGTTGGGTTGAAAATTTTAATTAGCATAGAACATTTACTCAACATTACTTCTTCTCTTAAGGATTGATTTTGCTTTGTCTTAAGTTTGATTGGTGTATGAAATCTATAGAAAACACTCAAACTTATAGAGAGGAAGTAATTGCGAATGGAGGGATTGCAAACCAAATGCTAGAGCTACGAGGGCTTGAGAAGAGGAAGAGTGTTGCTGGATCATCATTAGAGGTGTCGGCGGCCTTCGTCCCCCAAGCTTGTTGTTGCTCATCATTGGAAGCCAAGTGTGTGTGTTGAATCATCCCTCGAAGTGTGTTGTAACTCCATGTTCTTTAGACATTGTCCGTCCTCTATTCTGAAATCTGTCGGAGAGGGATCTTGATTCTAGGTCCATTAAGCAAAGATCTCTCCTTTGCATTCTTCTTTTCGTTGGACTATCCAATCTAGGACATGAGGATGCAGATAGTTGCATGATCTTCTTTTGTCAACCATTCTTGATTTTTGTTGAGTCTTGGTTGACTAATTGATGTTCATTGGAGATGTAGACTCAAGTTCTTCCTTGATGGTCTTTGTCTTCTAGTGGCATGGCGAAGAGTTGCAGTTAATGATACACCATCCATCTTGATGATCAAGGAAGAGACTTGTATGCAGGCTTCATCTCCAATGGCCTAGGGACATCATCTTGCAAATGTAGTTGTTCATGGTCTTCATGGACTTGGTCGGTAGTCAACCCTTGATGGTGATTGGTTGACACAAGGAAGCATGCTTATCATGCCATGCTTGTCCTTGCTGCCGACGTGCAAGATGGTGGCTTCGAGAACAACGAGAGCAGGCCTTTGATTGGCCAAAATGAGGTGAGTTGCACCTAGCTTCTCATTGGTGTCCTAGCTCGAGTTTTGGGTTCAATGCTATGATGTCTTCAAGGTTGCTCATAGCTTGTCACCTTGTTCATCCACTTCCTTTGGGTGAGTGCTATTGATGTAGATCCTTCTTGTAGCACTCTTGTCTCCTTTGTTCCATCACCGGCGGTGTTTTGGTAGGTTCACCATGAATATGCACGCCATAAATTCCTTCAACTGTTTCTTGGACGATGAATGAGCTATGTCTTCTATGTGAAGTTGTTGGAGTTCATCATATGCCTTGATTCATCTCCAATGTGAGTTCATCTCTGGACTTTCCCAATTTGGATTTGGAAGTTTTTCTCGGGGTTAGTCCAACAAAATATACCAATGTCTACTACAGCGGTTTTTAGTTTAATAACCAAACTAGACTCCATGTCTAATCGATTAAGGAAGGCTATTTAACCTAAGCACCACGCTTAATTTAAATGCCAATAGAAGTACCCATATCATGATTATGAAGCACCTCCAAACCAAAGCATACGATAGCAAACAAAGGTAGCATAAGAGCACTATAGAGATTTACTCAAACAAAGGTGATGGCGAACATGATTGTTGTTTAGAAAAATTGAGCATGCCTTAAAGGTAGGGACAACCAAAATAATGTAGCAACATGGCAAAAGATGTATTTATGGAAGTATATCCCCCAAGCTTGAATTCGGCGTAAATCAAGATTGGATGAATGCAATTCAATGTTGCATAATGATTGGTTGGACATACCTTGCATTTGTTGTGATCTTTTTGCTTCGAACCTGGAAAGGTTAGTGACAAGAATACCCGAAGGAATATTTTTGCAATTATAATTCTATGCTCATTTAAGAAGGATAACACAGTAGAAAGGTGAACAGTTATGCCATGGTCTCAACAGTGCTTGTTTTAGGACACTAAGCTTGTCCTTGGGAAACCTTCAAGATGTGAATTGGTGAAGTGGTTCCCCCTCCAACACCAATCTATGTGTACTGTCTCAAGATTCAACACAACGAGATCTGCAATGTTTATGGAAAACATATGCATCTACAACCACCCTTTCAATATCTCTAGAAACAAGGAGCATGAGGGGGTTGAAGATCTCGTGTGTGGTAATGTTGGAGAGACTAAGTGAATCAGGAGATTTTTCATATGAGCAAGGTCTTGATGGGGTGTTTAAGAAGTAACTACTTTGCTCATTGAAGCCTCCGTCATCTTCCACTTCCAAGGGTGACTCGACATAAATGTCCAAAATTCTCCCTGGATCGTCTATCGAAATGATCTCATCTAAGGCCTTGTCCATCCATTCAATGGCAATAGCACATAGGTTTTTAATGCTCTCTAGCCATGGATGTTGCTCTTCGCGATCCTCTATATGGTTTTGATGACTCCTATGCATGGGATAGCTAGATGGACTTCTAGGATCATCAGGAGGTTTAGGAGGAAGGGCATAGAATGAGTTATAGGGGTCAAGGATGGTTTTAAAGATAGGTTCATATTCTATGTCTGATGTGGGCATAGAAGGGGAGAACATAAGTGTGGATTCTAGATGGCTTCGCTCTCCTTCTATGGCATCACTTGACATGCCATCCTTGAATTTTTCTAAATGCCCTTCAAAGGGATTGGATGTGAGATGCTTTCTAAAAGATCTCTTCCCGAGAAGATTGACAATGTATGCACTAAAAGATCTCTTATGAAGCGGAAGTTTATGCTCCTCCCAAACTTGCCATCAAAAGAATTTCTAAGGATAGAATTACTTCTTTCCTTAGAGAATTTTGGAGTACTACTGGTTTGGAATGGATAGCCAAATCATGGGATTGAAATGTTTGTAAAGTGGCTCAGGAAACTTCCTCTTCTAGTTTGGGGGATGATTCCTTCTCTACCTCTAGGATGTTATCATAAAGGCTAGTGCAAGGAGTGTGTCCATTAATAATAAGGACAAACCTCACTTCACTAAAGGGTAAAGAAAGGAAAACTCCTCCAAAGGCAATATTATCAAGACCCATATATAGATGTTGAAGAAGAACATGGTCTTGTAAGGCTAGGTCTAAACCTAAATTTATAGGAAGATTAAAAGATTCCCTAAGTGTAGCAAAAAGTTCATTACCTACTTGATCGAGGATAGGACTTGGGGTTCATTACCCTCTCCGGATGAGGATAGGACCTTGGGTACATTACCCTCTTGATTAGAAGATAGGACTCTAGCTGTAGAAAAGGGTTGGCTTTGACCTATTGCAACCACGATTGGTGTAGCTCAAAGCTAGATGTGAAAATCATGGGTTCTAGAGGCTCTAAGCATGTGCTCATGGGTGCAAGATATTGGTGGATAGGCGTGGAATTTAGGTTATCCATAAGGATATAAAAGAAAAGGCAAAAGAAAATACAAAAAGATAAAAATATAATACAAGGTTAAGCGGGACTTAAGGTTATCTCAAATAGACCGTCTTTCTCCCCGCAAGAACGGCGCGTAAATGCTTGTTGATACTAGATACGCACACGAAAGAATCAAAGAGAAATAATCCGCAAGCGCACGGATATCGGTGAGCACTTCACCCGGAGATATTCCGAGTATCGTTATTTATTTATCCGCTAGGAGAAAACGTGCATCCGACTAACCCAAATCTATACTTAACCCCGAGCTACGTACAAGGTAATGAGCGATATAGAGAGGATTACTACCATAGTCTTCTTCCAACCTATGGCAAGCTTTGCAACTACTACTCTATGGGAGCACCTAAGAAAAGACACCACGAGGGATGCTTAACCTAGCACTTTTGGACCTACCTTACCTACGACGGAAGTGGATTACAAAGGTAACAAAGGGATTGTCACTTCCCTCGATACTACCATGGTTCCGGCCGGATAGGGAGCATCTACGAGTGAACCTAGCCCAAGCACCACGCTTACGCTACGAACGATTACTCTATTCCCAACCGGAAGCGAATAAAGTAAACTCGTAAACCAAAGAGCAATAATAACAAGGACTTACTAGTATCGAAGTTGAATTGCGGAATGATCCTAGAACCAAGCCTCGGGTTAGGAGACTTGATCCCGCAGTACAACCGGAGAGGAGACACCGACATGCCGGGCTTCCTCCAACTCTACCTCCACCCTATACTCTCTCTATCTATCTTGAATGCTAGGCTCTAGGGAGGAGATCCATTCAAGGGACCCCCTCACCTGATCCTCTCTGGAAATAATGAATTAGGGTTTCAAGGGATGCCTCCTCCAGGGGCCAGGGGCCCTGTTTATATAGCCCCCTAGGATGCACCGCAGCCCTCGGATCAAACCGACCTAAACGGACGATTATTATTCATCCTCAAAGGCGGTGGAACAGGGATCCGCGAGGCTGACGCTGATTGGCGAAGTGGGCGTCGGCCGCCCAAGGTGGGGAGTCGGCCGACTCTCCACCGAGCCCGTTCGGGCTCCCATTTGGTCCAGAGCCTTCTCGAACCTTCCAGACATGAGAATTTTCACCGGTTCCCGATTATCTCTATGTAAACCCGACATGTGGGCCTTCCTTGGGTATTTTCACCGACACCCTGAGAAAGCAGTACATTCACCAAAACTTGTGGAATTCCATTAGTGTAAGCCCTATATCTAGATGGTAATTATATTTAGGTCCTTTTTCATGTCTAGTTGACGGTAAAAATTGACACTTAACGACCGTCAACAGCGCCCTAGCCAAAAAAGTGAAGAAGCAAGCTCTTGAGAATCATCAAGGGGGCTTGCCAAAGAAGGACGACGACGGCGCCATGGAGCCGGCGCCGGCTATGCCGATTTTGGAGTCGGCTAAGCCGGTGGAATTGGCCCAACTGGTGGCGATGGATGAACCGACCAAGCCGATTGAAGAATTGGTTAAGCTGGTTAATGCTAGTCCGGTTGCTCTAGAAATTGTTGAATCGGTTGTGGCTCCTTCCGAGGTGACAAAACTGATTCCGGCAATTTTTGAGGATCTTGGGGAGGACCCCAAAGAATTTGTTGCGTTGGTTGCCAATGCTATAGGTATGGAAGCTCCGGTGGAACAAGATGATGAGATGGTGGATTACGAGCCATCTCCGGAGCGGATCAACATAGTATATCTATCATCGGATTACTATGTGATTCATCATGATGAAGAGGAGCCACCAGCAGTGGAGTTGGTATTTGTAGTGGAGGATGTTGTGTTCAAGAAGCCGGGAACTCGAGTGGATCACCTTCGGCCTCTCAACTTGAGAGGTCACATCAATGGGACTCCGGTGTACAGCATACAAGTGGACGGTGCAATTGTCAACATCATGCCTTACACGCCGTTCCGCAAGCTTGGGATCAAGGAGGAGGAGTTGATCGGACCAACATGACCATCACGGGGTTGGCGTAGATGCTCCAATTCCGGCTAAGGGAATTGCTAACGTTGAGTTAACCATCGGGAGCAAGACCTTGGCTACCGCTTTGTTGCCGACATCAAGGGAGCTACAATGTGATACTTGGGTGTGATTGGATACATGCCAATGAGTGTGTGCCTTCCAGTCTACACCAATTTCTCATCCAGTGGGTCGGCGATGCTGTTGAGATTGTCCATACGGATTCATCGGTTGAAGTTGTTGCCGATTCGTCCGAGCTCAGGGAGCATGGTGCCTTTGGTTTTTTATCTGGTAGAGATCTTTCTACTTATGATTATGTATACTATGCTAGGGGTGGTTTTGTTCCTGTATCTCTCAAGCCGATTGACAATCGGCTTAACACAATCATTTAGTGGATAATCACGAATGGTGTTAAAGTGTCGTTTAGAACAATATTAGGCTGGAAAGACCAATGCTTGTGAAGCTATTGATGACTTTGATGAGCTCAATAAGTTGGGCTAAGGTTGTACATCGGCCGAACCTTTAGAACAAATTGATATTGGGGATGGCACTACGCTGCGACCGACGTTTGTGAATCAAAACTTGAGAGCTGATTATAAAGCCGAATTAATCGCGCTCCTCAAGGAATATATTGATTGTTTTGCATGGAACTACACTGAAATGCCAGGTTTAAGCTGAAATCTTGTTGAGCATCAGCTCTTCATCAAAGATGGATTCAAGCCTATCAAGCAACATCCAAAGCGCTTCAATTCGGCCATTCATGACTGAATAAAGGAGGAGATCAATAAGTTGTTGCAAGCTGAATTCGTGCATCTATGCCAATATGCGGAGTGGGTCTCTAATATTGTGTTGGTTGAGAAGAAGGACAGCGGCAAGATTAGAGTATGTGTTGATTTTAGAGATTTGAATAGAGCCACTCCCAAAGATGAATACCCTATGCCTATAGCCGATATGTTGGTCAATGATGCTTCAGGACATAAGATGATTAGCTTTCTTGATGGTAATGCGGGATACAATCATATTTTCTTGGCGGAAGAAGATACATCAAAGACGGCTTTCATTTGTCTCAGTTTTGTTGGCTTGTTTGAGTGGATTGTGATGACCTTTGGTTTTAAGAATGCAGGTGCAACTTATCAAAGGGAAATGAATTTGATTTTCCATGATCTAATTGGGGTGATTATGGAGGTTTACATTGATGATATTGTGATCAAATCGGCTGCCCATAAATCTCATTTAGCCGATTTGCGTCTTGCTTTTGAGAGAATGCGCCGCTATGGTTTGAAAATGAATCCACTCAAGTGTGCCTTTGGAGTATCAGCTGAAAAGTTTCTAGGTTTCATCATTCATGATTAAGGCATAGAGGTTGATCCCAAGAGGACTGAAAAGATCAAGAAAGTTGAGTCGTCCACATGCAAGAAAGATGTGCAGAAATTCTTAGGGAAGGTCAACTACTTGAGAAGGTTTATTAGTATTATTACTAATCTGTCCGGGAAGATTATTCCATTCACCTCCATACTCAAGTTGAAGGATGAATCTAAGTTTGCTTGGGGAGCAAAGCAACAAGAAGCATTTGACAAGATAAAGGAATATCTATCACCACCGCTGGTTCTTCGTGCACCTAGAAGAGGAGTACCTCTTAAGCTATATATTGCTACCGAAGAGAAGGTCATTGGGGCTATGATGACTCAAGAAGATGAAGGGAAAGAGTATGTTATTGCTTATATTGGTCGTCATCTTCTTGATCCCGAGACAAGGTATGCCCATATTGAAAAATTTTGCTTATCACTGTACTTTGCATGCCATAAGATGAGACATTATTTGTTGTCAAGTACATGTGCTGTAGCATGTCAGGCCGATGTCATCAAGCACATGTTGCATCGGCCAATCCTTAGTGGGAGGTTAGGCAAGTGGGCATACTCTTTAATTGAACATGATTTGGTCTTTGAGCCATTATGAGCAATTAAAGGTCAAGTACTTGCTGATTTTATTGTTGATCATAGCATAATCTTGATGATGAAGTTAATTACATCACAATTGCCCCATGGAAACTCTATTTTGATATATCGGTATGCATCAATGGTCAAGTTGTTGGCATTGTTTTAATTTCTCCTAGTGGCCTTGTGACCGAGATGTCTAGCCGATTTGGTTTTTATTGCACTTACAATCAAGCCGAATATCAAGCCTTGTTATTCGGATTAATCATGTTAACTTCCATGGATGTGCAACATGTTGAGGCTTATGGTGATTCATTGCTAGTAGTGCAGCAAGTTAATGGAGAATTCCAATCTTTAGATGGATCACTTCGGTCTTGCCTTGATACTTGTCTTGGTCTTATTTCTAAACTTGTTGAATTTAAGATTTGACATATTCCTAGACATGAGAATCAAAAGGCTAACATGCTAGCTCAACAAGCATCTGGCTTTGATGTTGGTAAGCATAACTTTCATATACAAAATAAGCCGATGCGTGAAGATATCAATCTTATTTGTGTAGGAACAAGTGAATTGGCTCAACCGACTGTAATGGTCGGATGAACCAATTCTTCTGAGGCATACGGCACTGATGATGTCCCAAATCGGTCTAATTCGGATTCTAGTGGTCCTAGTACCGATTGGGAGGATTGGAGGACTCCCTTGATAAATTTTCTGCAGGATCCTAATACTAAAGTTGACAAGAGCATATGGCGGATAGCTTTCAAGTATACAATACAACATGATGAACTGTATAGAAGAACAACCAATGGTTTGTTTCTTAAGTGTTTGGATTCCGATCAAGCAAGAGTGGCTATGGGAGAAGTTCATGAAGGTGTTTGTGGTACGCATGAATCGGCTCATAAGATGAAGTGGTTATTGAGAAAGGCTGGTTTCTATTGTCCTACTATGGTTGCCGATTGTTTTTGTTACTACAAAGGTTATGAAGAGTGCCAACGGTTTAGGAATATTCAGATGGCGCTCGCTTTGGAGCTTCATCCTAATGCAGTTGTGGCCATTCAGAGGTTGGGGGCTTGACTTCATTGGCCAAATACATCCACCATCTTCAAAGGGGCACAGGTTCGTTTTGGTTGCTACAGACTATTTCACTAAGTGGTGCGAGGTGGTTCCTTTGAAAAATATGACACATACGGAGGTGATAGAGTTTATTACAGAACATATTATTCATAGATTTGGCATTCCCCAAATATTACATACGGATCAAGGGACTTCTTTTATGGCTAAAGAAGTGAGGGATTTTGCCGAATCATATAGAATAAAGATTGTTAATTCATCTTCATACTATGCTCAAGCTAATGGCCAAGCTGAAGCTAGTAATAAAACCTTGATCAAGCTCATCAAGAAGAATATTGAAGAGACCCCGAGGAGGTGGCATGAAGTCTTGTCAGAAGCTTTGTGGGCATATCGCATATCAAAGCATGGTGCTACAAAAGTTACTCCTTTTGAATTAGTCTATGGTCAAGAAGCTATGTTGCTCATTGAAGTGAACTTGAGTGCATTCAGATTTGCTAGACAAAATGACTTATCCGCTATGGTGTACAATGATCTCATGATGGACAACATAGATGAAGTGACCGACAAGAGGTTAGAAGTTCTAAAGGACAAGATGCGTGTTGCAAGGGCCTATAATAAGAAGGTGAGAAGCAAATCATTCCAAGTAGGAGATTTGGTGTAGAAAACCATACTCCCTATTGGATAGAAGAGTAATCAACTTGGCAAATGGTCTCCTAATTGGGAGGGTCCTTTGAGAGTGATCAAGGTGACACGCGGAAACTCCTATGCGCTAGAGACAATGAAGAAGAAGCTTCTCGACAAGGCAATCAACTGGAGGTAACATAAAAAATACTTCCCAAGTGTTTGGCAAGAAGCCTAGTACTCTTCCAAATAATGGCCGATACATATATATCACACGGGCGCGACCGACTCCGACCCAGGTCGCGTTTTTGGGAAGTTTTTACATGGAAAACTTGATGTACAAGTTTTGGGGAGGTTTCCTACTAGGATAAGACTGTTGATTACGGATAACCGGCAGTCCACCACGGGGTATCCCACGGTGGTGAGTTTCGGCAAGGGCACGTTACGATCTACGATCTGGACGTTGAGAAACAAGACAAACCAAGGACAACCAGGTTTACCCAGGTTCAGGCCGCTCGGAAGCGTAATACCCTACGTCCTGCTTCTCGTGTTATGCTGTATGATCAGGTGTCGGATTACAATGAAGCGCTAAGCTCTCTAGGTTAGGATGCCAGAGAATAGCCTACGTTCTAGGGGGGGTCCTTGGCCACTTTATATAGAGCAGCCAAGGGTACACGTGAGGTGATCGGTTACATCAAGTCGTGCCCTAGGAGGACTCTATCTGACCTAACCGACTAAGTCTACTTGCGGGACAAGCATCCTTGTGCGTGATCCACCTCTTGGTCGGTTGCGGACCGCGCCATCGTCTTGTAGTCCAGCCCACCAGCCTGGTCGGTAATGGGCCGGGTCTTGTCTGGTCTGGGCCGTCTTGCCGAGCAACCCTGGAACTGTCCATGGTGGTATACCGGTTTTATACCCCCCACAGCTAGTCCCCGAGCACCATATATCTTGAGGAAAGTCCATCGTCTTGACCTGTGATGAGCAGTGTAGATGCAGACCACGTTGAACGCTGGTGATGACGTGCCAAGCACATAGTACTGACCACGCATAATAGTGTCAACCACGTGCAGTGCTGACCACACGTAGTGCCGACCACGTGCATCCAAGCAGGTTTTCGAGCAGTCTGCGTCCGACCACTGCTATGTCAAGGAGCTGTTGATCTTGTCGAAAGATGCATGGTGCTCAAAAAGAAAAAAGAATTTTTTCTTTTTATTGTCCTAAGACGTGGGCCCACGTTGACACATGACAGTATTGTCAGAGCAGTGCGCAACGCAAGCCGCCAAAGAGAAAAAATCAACTAGAACGTAAGAGAAACAGTAGGCCCTAAGTCACCGCGAGGTGACGTGGGCCCACGTAGTCCCCAAGTTCGATGAAAGATAGTATATGTTATATTGAACTTTTAAGAAAAAATCCAATCATGATACCTACGGCCTTCTGCTTAGGAAACAGAACAGGAAAAAATTCCAAGGACCAAGGACATAGGCAGTCATAAAAAGGACTACCAGGGATCGATCAGGCGGTCCCGAGATAAATATGAGGCCCATGTGCAGCGCCAAGGAACCGGGCCCATTTAAAAATTTACTCGGAAATAGTAAAAAATCTGGCAGCCGCACGTGGAAAGTACGGCCCATGGGACCACGGCCCACTTGGGTAAAAAAAATGGGGCGGTCCACTTGAGTCAGAGGGGGTCCAACCCTAGAGGTCAACCGGACGTCATCCGGAGACTATAAATAGCGGGCGCCGCCAGGGGTAGACGGTTCCGCACTCATTGCACTCGCACTCGAGCAGTTTCTCGAGCTCTCCGCATTCCGCCGCCGCGCTCTAGAGATAAAACCGCCGCCGCCGCCATCCATTTCGCCGCCAGATCCACCGCGCAGCCAGCACCAGCAGGGGCAACCGACGAGATCCGGTCGCCTGCACTTGCGCCGGAACCGCTGCGCCGCGTAGATCTAGCCGCCGCCGCCGCTCATCCCGCTAGGGTTTCACCACCACCGCATCGACTCGCCGCCGCCGGAGATGGGCGCGAAGCGGTCGACCAAGAAGGGCGCGAAGGGCGGGGAGTCAGCGAGGCGCGGGCCGGATTGGGTCCAATCCACCTCATCCCGGGAGTCGCTCCAGGCGCTGGCGGACAACGGGTACCTACCGCCACGGGAGATGGGAGTGTGGAGGGAGCCTCGCGGCGAGGACGAGCCGACGCCGTTGCCAGGTGTTCGTTGTCTTCGAGGATTTCTTTCCTCGCGGGTTGGGGCAGCCGGTGAACGGGTTCCTCCGGGACCTATGCATATGGTGGTCCATTTCCATATGCAACCTGGACCCCAACTCCATCTTGACCGTGTCCATCTTCATCGCGTATTGCGAGATGTTTTTGGGCATCCCCCCCACTTCAATCTGTTCCGCCACTTCTTCGTGCTCCGCAAGAAGGGAGTGGAGACCGGGGGTCCCAAGTGGCCGGGAGATGTTACATCCGGCTCTGGGATGGGTTGGCCGCTTCTTGGTTAGGGAGTAAGTTCAACTCCGCCCCCAAGAAATGGAACAGGAGCTGGTTCTATATGAGCCAGGATGTCGCCATTGGGAGGAAAGTGCCATGCGACATCCACCAGATCCCGGAGGCGAATCCCAGGTGGGGAGAAGCACCACCTGTTGGAGATGCGCATGTGGAGGAGCTGCTTGCTATGATTGATAACCGAAAGGTGAACGGGGTGCTTGTGGCCGGGATGTGGATGGTCCGTCGCATTCAACCGTGCAAGAAAAGAATCAACCCATTGTGGCAATACGGTGGGGTGAAGGATCCAAAGACGGGAGACGGACGAGAAAGCCGACGAGAACGACGTCCACCATCTCGCTCTCGGTCTGTTTGAGAAGTATAACTCAAATACTTCTCTCGCCGACCACCAAGCAACCTGCCTTACCGTCTCGGCAACCCACCACCAAAGGTAATGCGACAAAAAGTTTACTTTCGTGCAATGTGTTGTTGTGTCGACCGGTGATATATTGCCGAGCACTTGGGACTATCTTGTGTGCGGGGACGAAGCGTCCGGTATTTTTCATTGTACCGGTTGAGGATCGCCGGAAGGGCGATGCCCTTCGTGGTCAGCGGCGTCCGCAGAGGACTGCGGACCAGGGCGAGGTCGAAGACTTTAGCCCTGAAGATGATGATGATGATGATGACGATGAAATTGTGGTGGGAGCGACCACCAGGGGGCAACGGCACGCGGCTAGGAAGCAGCCGGCTGGTGCAGCCCCAAGGAGAAGAAGAAGCCGGCCAACCTTGGCACCGAGGGTAAATTAAACCTCGGCAAGGAGGCCGGTGCCGAGGCCGGCAGTAAGAGGCCAGCCCCGGACAGCCCGGTGTCGTCGGACTCCGACGACACCATCACCATAGCTGAGCACCGGCGCAAGCGCCAGGCGTGCGCCGGGGATAGGAGTGGCGGCTCTAAGTCGCCCCAACCAGTGCCGCGGCGGTCGCCGCGGAACATCGGGCTGACCCCTGCTCCGCTGAAGCCGAAGCCTGCCGCCGTCCCCTCTACGCCAACCTCGGGGGCGGCTGCCAAGGAGGGCGCCGAGCAGTCCCCGGGTGGGCGGCATGTCCCGCCCAAGGCAGTCCCCAAGCCCAGTGCAGGGTCTAGAGGCGGGGCCCCAAGGAGCGGCGGCGTGCCCAAGTTCAAGGGCGGCTTTTGCCGGTAAGTAGCTGTGTACTTGCAGTTGTAATTGTTTGCTTGAGAATCAGCTGTGTGTTCATGCCGATATTTTCGATATGTGGTCGGCCAAGTACTGGCCCTACCCAGAGCTCCACCGGGACCGCTGCCACGCCACCCGCAGCGGCTGCGGCGTCGAGCGCAAAGCCCCAGCAGGGCGAGGCGGATGCCACTAGTGCTCCGCCACATGTGGAGACACCACGGGCCAAGGAGCCGGCGGAGCAGGATATGGTCCCGTCGCCAGAGCCCGTCCGTCGCCCCGCCGAGCCGAGTCCGGAGCCGGCGCGGGCCACCCCAGGGCCGACCGCGCAGGCTACGCCGGAGCCAGCAGCCCAACAGGAAACCGGGGCGACTGCTCAGCCCAGGGCGGAGACAGCAGCGCCAAGTCCCCCGTCCTCTCCTGTGGAAGAGATCCACAGGGAGCCCCTCGGGCACCTGCCACCTCCTTTCCTCTGAATCGTATCATGATTTCGAGGATGGTGGGGAAGGAGTGGACCTCATATGATGAGGTGCCTGAGGAGGTGATGGAGGAGGGCATTAGGGAGGCCTTGGAGACGCTCACCTCCCGGATCCAGGTATGGTTGTTTTGATGTTTGTAATAAATGGATGTGCCGAGCACATGCTGACTGTATTGTTGTCTATAGACCCTACAGACCACCAATGCTCAGCGTGCGCGGACCATTCAACGGTTCGCGCCGATTGATGAGGAATGCAGGACCCACCGGGAGGAGAAGGCCAACATGCTGGCGCAAGCGCAGGTCTATGAGACCCGGCTCGCCGAGAAGGAGGCTGCTCGGCTGGCGCTGGAGCAACAGGTGGCGGTGCTGGAGGAGGGCCGACAAGGTATGTGACCGTATCCTTTGTAACCGGCTAAGCACGGTTCGTTGCCATGAAAATGTGATAACTTCGCCTGCATCGTGGCCGGAGGAGAAGGCCGCCGCCTTGGAGCGGGAGAAAGCCGCTCGGCTAAGCGCTTGGAGGCCGCCCAGGAGCAGGCCAAGGCGGATGCTGCGCAAATCACGGAGCTGACCGGTAAGTTGTACAACTTAGATCAATTGCATAGGTTGTCTGCCATGTACTGGATCTAACAGCACATGCTAACCACATTGTTGCTGGCTGCAGATATTAAGGATCGTCACACTGCGCAGTTCTAGTGCCTGCGGGAAACCTGCGCCTACCTCCAAAAGAAGATTGATCGGAGGACCGGGCACATCAAGCCTGTTCTCTGTGCTGTCTTCCCGGAGGAGGTGCACCCAGCGGACCCAGTAGGCGAACACACGGTGGTCGCCGACCAGTGTCAACGGCTGTGGCCGGCGCTGATGGATCTCGTCTCGCGGGCGGGCACATATGCGGTGTCCACGACGCTGGCAGTGGTCTGCTCGAGGGTGGCGGCGGCAAATCCGGCCACCGTCGCGCTCGGGATCGCGCCGGAACTCAGCGACGCTGAAGCCGAGGAGCTCCGATCCACCTTCGTCCCTGTCGCTGAGCAGTTGGCCGGCGACATGACGCTCATCGAGGACCCCTGCAGCGGAGAATGGTGGTCAGTAGGGCCCTTGTTTTAAACTTGTTTATTTAAAACTTGTACATAAGTGGTGCTGAGCACGGGGTGCTCGAAACAAAACTTAAGGCCGTGTTAAGATGCAGACAATGTAGGCATACTTAAGCGGGTGATAAGTATTTTGCCGTTTGTTAATTAGATCGTTATGCATAACTCGATGCAAAACGTTTTTTAGGAAATTATGCCGACAAATAAGTTTTACGCTCACTCTTGAAGCGATTAGCTCTGTCAAGGTGACAAAGGGACGCACTAGTGAACAGCGCGGTACGCCGGGATCACTAGGTACGATCCTAAGTACCTATTAGAGGGTGCCTGCTGGATCTCCTAGTGCCATGTAGCGCGGGGTTGTAGCACATCGACAGAGGACCGAGACGCAGGACCTTTTCGAATCATTCTCGGCGAGTGAAACGCAAAGTTTAGATGTGACTTATGCAGGGCGCATGTATGCAAGGTGGTGCGGAATTTCGTAGAAGAAATTGCAACAGGACAAAAAAAAGAGATAACAAAAGAGGAGCTGTGTTAGTGAAAAACCATGAGTACAAGATACATATCTTTATGACCGGTACGATGTTGGGCGTGTTACAGCCTTTATTTTGTACGGTCCTTCCCACCTTGGCGATAGCTTGTGGAGGCCGTCCGTGTTTTGGATACGACGGAGCACGTGATCGCCGACCACGAACAATCGTCCTCGGACGTTGCGGTTGTAGTAGCGTCGTACCGTGGCTAAGTACTTCTCAGTCCGAGCACACGACTCAAGGACCTGCTTTTCCTTAGCGATTATATCCACTTCTCGAGCTTCGTCGGAGGTGGTTTCATCGTGGTAGGCTACCCGTGGGGATTGGAAAGCGACTTCGGCTGGTATGACAGCCTCCGAGCCGTACACCATAAAGTATGGTGAGACTCCTGTATTGCGGCTGGTCTGAGTACGCAGTCCCGGACCACCGCAGCGGATAACTCCTTGAGCCACCGACCGAGGTTTGAGCTTGGTGTCAACCTGGAAGACTCGTTTTTGAGTGCGTCGAGGATCATTCCGTTAGCACGTTCAACTTGTCCGTTAGCTCTCGGGTGAGCGATGGAAACGTACTTGACCTTGATCGAGCATCGCGTCGCAATAATTGAAGAATGCATCACTTGTAAACTGTGAGCCCAGATCGGTGATGATGGTGTTTGGGACACCATATCTGTGGACGACCTCGTCGAGGAACTGGACTGCCTTCTCGGCTGTGGCTTTCTTGACTGGTTTGTATTCGATCCACTTGGAGAATTTGTCAATAAGCACGAAGACGTTGGTGTGGCCACCAGGAGCTGGTTTGAAAGGGCCAATCATGTCCAGTCCCCAGCATGAGAAGGGCCAAGCAGCTGGGATTGTTTGTAAATCATGTGCTGGGACATGAATCTGCTTGGCAAACATTTGGCAGTTGACACACCGCCGTACGTAATCTTCGGCGTCAGTAACGGCAGTTGGCCAGTAGAAACCTGCCCGGTAGGCTTTGCCGACCAGTGTCCGGGACGCTGCGTGGTTACCACAAGTACCTTCGTGGATGGCTTTAAGAAGCTCGATCCCCGCTTCCCGAGTGATACACTTCTGGAAAATAATGGACTTGGGTGCCTTGCGCATCAACTCGCCATTGACCATAGCATAGGCCTTGGCTCTGCGGACCAGCTGTTGGGCAGCAAGCTTGTCCTCCGGGATAAGGTGGTCATTCAGGTATTTGATAAAGGGCTCTCTCCAGTCTTCTTGGAGAGGCGTCACCTGGTCGGCTGACTCTGTACCCTCATCATCTACCTGCCGGCTGAGGAGACCGTCATCGTCCTCGACGTTGGCGTTACTGAGCAGCGTGGTCAGGTAGCTGACCACCGAAGTGGGTTCTGGTGTATGTTCTACCTAATCGGGTATCGAAGGTTTGATTAAGTCTTGAACGAAAACACCAGGGGGTAACTTGGCATGGGATGAGCCCAGCTTGGACAGCTCATCGGCTCCTACGTTCTTTTCACGGTGAACGTGGATGAATTCCACACCGTAAAACTTGTTCTCAAGTTTACGAATTTCGGCGACGTAGGCGTCCATCTTTTCGTGGACTGTATCCCAATCTTTGTTGACCTGCTTGATGACTAAAGCAGAGTCCCCATAGACCATGAGTTGCTTGATGCTAAGTTCAACGGCGATACGAAGGCCGTGTAAGGCTGCTTCGTACTCGGCTACGTTGTTGGATGCTTTAAAGTGGATACGCAAGATGTACTTTATCGTGTCCTTGGAAGGAGAGATAAAGTAGACACCAGCCCCAGCACCATCGATGTTCGAGGAGCCATCAAAGTACATTGTCCAAGACTCGGCGTTTGAATCGGCGAGGGTAGGCTGATGTCCGTCCACTCCACGATGAAGTCGAGGCAAGGCCTCGCGACTTCACCGTCCGTCGGCGCGAACCGTGGAGTGTGTACTCGGACAGTTCTAGCGCGTATTTCACGATCCGACCACTGGCGTCTCGGTTGCGAAGGATATCATCGAGTGGTACGTCAGTAACGACCGTGATTTTGAAGGCTTGAAAGTAATGGAGCAGCTTGCGTTTGGTGATCAGGAGTGCGTATAAGAGCTTTTGTACTTGATTGCGCTGAGCACTTCGCTTATGTAATATATGGGGCGCTGGACTCCATAGACATGTCCTTCCTCCTCACGCTCGACTACTAACACAGTGCTGACCACGTTGGTCATTGCGGCTATGTATAGGAGCAACTCCTCGTCCTGCTTGGGGACTGTCAGGAGTGAAGGAGAGGTGAGGTAGGCTTTGAGCTGTTTAAAAGCCTGGTCGGCCTCCTCGGTCCATTCAAACTTTTCTTTGGCTTTGAGCAGTTTGAAAAAGGGGAGTCCTTTTTCACCCATGTGGGAGATATATCGCTCGGGGCGGCTAAACAGCCCGGTGAGTTTTTGGATGTCCTTGACGCACCGGGGTGGTCGTAATTTTAGGACGTCGGCTACTTTCTCGATTTGGCTTGATGCCTTCCGGGCCGACCGTGTGGCCGAGAAGGATACCGACGGTACTCCAAAAACGCATTTGTTTGGGTTGAGTTTCCATTGAAACTCATTGAGTTTCTTGAAGGTGCGTTCGAGGTTTGTGATCAGGGCATCCGCCGTTCTTGATTTTATCACCACGTCATCTACGTAGGCCTCTACAAGATCGTCGGTGATCTCTTTTTCGAGGCAGGACTGGATAGCCCGTTGGTACGTAGCTCCAGCATTTTTGAGACCGAAAGCCATGGTCGTGTAACAAAAAGCACCGAAGGGGGTGATGAAAGCGGTTTTTTCTTGGTCCTCCTTTTTGAGGGCTATCTGGTGATACCCGGAGTAACAGTCAAGAAACGAGAGCAACTCGCAGCCGGCGGTAGAGTCTACGACCTCGTCGATTCGAGGGAGATTAAATGCCTGCTTGGGGCGGTGTTTGTTGAGATCTCGTATAATCAACGCACATCCTCCACTCTTTATTCTTCTTTTGAACAAGCACCGGATTGGCTAACCAATCCGGGTGGTACACTTCTTTGATAAAGCCACTTGCTAAAAGCTTGGCAACTTCTATCCTAATAAGCTCCTTGCGGTCGCGGCGAACCGGCGCATCTTCTCGTCCGACCGGCTTGGCGCGTTTTGACGTCGAGGTAGTGCTCGGCCTTTTCCCCGGGAACACCGGGCATATCGGAGGCTTTCCATGCGAATATGCCGATGTTGTCCCGAAGGAATTGGACGAGCGCGTCTTCCTATTTGGGGTCAAGCTCAGCTCCGACCTTGGTGACCTTGGAAGGGTCGTCGTCGGAGAGGCGGACCGTCTTCGCGCTCTTCACCTTGTTGGATGGGCGCCGACCAGATCCAACAGGTTGCTTGTTGACACTTCTAACACCACTCATGCTAAGTTGTCATCCCTAGCATGGCGCCAGAAGTGTTGGTATAGAAACTGCTCCTCTAATCAAGAAAAAATATGGGATCCGCAAGCGAAAAATGATAATACACCATCGTAGCATTTTACCAGAAGTATTCCAGTATCGTTATTTATATTTAGCTCAAAGGAAAGAACTACGGACTTAAACAATGAGATGAACTTGCTAAACACGACTACTTATGAGTGATTGATTACACAAATCACATACTTTGGCGAGAGGGGTAAACCATGATAAATAAGGGAATATAAAGTAATAAGCTCGGGGTATAAATCACACGTAGATTAGATATAGACTACTCACAAAGGTAGGTTGACATCTCGATTAGCACAAGAAATAGGAATCCTATGTAGGTTCTAATCTACTAAGTCATTCATCTACTCCAACTCTACACTATCATATACAAAAGCACAAAAGACTTTTCATCTATGTATAAGGATCATTGCTATAACAAGCCAAGACATAGCGGGACTTACTACGCAACTTTGGTTCCGCTAGACCTACCAACGGGGATGGAATACAGAGGACTCAATGGAACTGTCACTTCCGCGATCTACCACACGACCCGGCCAATAGGGTGCATTTGCAGGTAAACGGCATCTAAGCACCATGCTTACATGAAATCTACCACCTAACCCCCCGGAAGAGAGCTAAGCGCTTTGCAAACATATACATAAACTTATTACCAATCATAACCATATCAAATGTAGAACTAGAATAAACTAGGAACATAATAAATAGAAACATAATGATATTTAGAATAAAGTCACAAGAATAGATACAAGATAATACCAATTCGATGATGAAGATCCGGAATTCCGAGCACACGAGCGCCCGATTCTTCCTCTATCTAGTCTAAACCTATGTAGAACTTGAAGATCTAGAGTATCTATTCTAATTCTCTCGGTGGAGATCTCTCTCTAAACCCTAGCTTTGCTGATGGCTACCTCTCGAATAATGAAATCTTGAATGAATTCCCCCTCGGCCCGGGGGCCGGGGCTCAATATATAGCCCCCTAGGATGCACCACACCATCGGATCAAACCGACCTAAACGGACGATAATTATTCATCCTCAAAGGCGGTGGAGGCGGGATCCGCGAGCCTCCACCCGATTGGTGGAGGTGGCCGGTCGGCCGACCCAAAAAGGAGTCGGCCGACCCACCACCCCGCCCGTGTGGGTCCCCGCTTCCGGGGTTTGCCTTCTCGGAGTCTTCTAGAATATACAATTTTACCCGTTCGGTCTTTCTCTCTATGTAATCATGACATGTGGGCCTCCTTGGATGTTTTCCGATAATCCCCGTGAAAACACATATTCACCAAAACTTGTGGAATCTGTCGGTTTAAACCCTAAGTTTATGATGGTGAACAGATTATACCCCTCTTTCTCTCTCGATTGACATATAAAATTGATCATTAACAACCGCCAACAAACTCCCCCAAGCTTACCCTTTGCTCGTCCCCGAGCAAATAGCTACGAAGATGGATCGGGAGTTGCCGCAATGCTTTCATGCTTAACAAACACACATGCTCTAAACAAGAATTCATCCCACTAGAGTGAACTATCATAACTCCCAAACTTACTCATGTTTCTTTCAACCATGGGGCTTTTACCGCATTTGGGTCTTGAGTAGTTGAAAGACGAACAATTAAGTCAAGCACTATTGTCTCATGCTCGTTGTTCCACCTCGTGCTCGAGTTTTTACAAGATTTTCAATAAAAACTCGAGTTCCTTAATATAACCCTTTCAAGTCTCTCAATATGTGGTATTTTTGGATCCTCTCTAAGGCATTGAAAGGAGATATGCCTTCTCTCTTACTCTCAGAATATGTAGTATTTGTGGTTCAAGGCATTTATAGATGAGCCTTCACTCTCCCTACTCTAATAAAGGCTTATATGGAGCTCATAGGTGTGGAGAACTGATGCATTGGCATGATCGAACCATGGATCCGAAGGAACTCAACATACAACCAATCGGTGTGTGCATGTGTGGTTTTATATGTGGATGATATATATAAAATAGAGAGAAATATTTGTGGGAGGAGAAGGGGTGCACAAAGGAATTATCAATGCTCCTTTATTTGGATGAAACTTGGAAACACTTCAACACTTGAATCTTCTTGGAACTTTGAACTTGGAAACTTGACAAAGACTGGGCTCATAAATTTTTCTTTCTTTTCTCTTCTTTTTTTTTTTTTTTACAATTCTTGCAGCCCAAAAAGGAATGAAATACTTCTTGAATGGAACACTTCTCAATCTTGACAACTTCACATTGGGAACAAATGGAACACTTGGAGCATTGATTTGGATAAGTAGCTAGCAGAAATGAACAGGGGAATATTTTTGGGTGTTCACTCTCAGTGTAAGAGTAGAACAATTTCAATGGATAATAATAGGCTTTTTGTGGTGCGTACTTCCAGGGTAGAAGTAGCAGGGGTGCATGTGAGTGTGTGAAACCAAGATTTAGCTGTATGATGAGTTCATAAGGATACAACACAAAGACAAAGACGAGCCCTAACAAATGAGGAGGCTTCCTATTATAATGATCAAGTTTGGTGTGGTAGGAATTTTAACTCTCTCATCATATAAGGAACTCATCATGAATCATTTATAATTTTCACAATCAAATCTCCGAATTTAGTGGCACTTTGGAACACAATGAACAAGCTCGACTATCATCATATCATGCCCGTCAACTACCTAGACTTAGTTTAAGCATATGCTCCCACGTGGTTTCGGTGTAGAGTAAATCCAGGTTGTCAAACAAGTGTATCCAAATCTTGGGAGAACTCAAATTTAAAGCTAGGTACTTGCAAAGAATTTTGAGCAGAGCAACTATTCATCATTTCCATCACACAATCCTCAAGTCTACACATTTTTATTTATAGCAAACTGAATTGAAAACAAACTTGCACACTCTTTTTATTTGGTTTTCATCTTAAGGCAAACTTGAAATGTAAACACACTTAAAGAAAGCAAAACTTCTTAAAACAGTAAGCAAATTTTTATTGGGTTTTTCTGGTTTTTCTGATTTTGATTTTTTTTCCAATGCATAAAACAAACCAAAGAAAAACAAACAAACTGAAAACAAACAAACTGAAACAAAAGGAAAGAAATACTTATCTTGATAATGGGGGTCCTCCCCAAGCTAGCCTTGCGGCGGTGGTGGTGGATAGTGGATGTGCAACAGTCCACCAAGCCATGCAACATGGAGGTAGCTTCCTCCCGGCTCTCTTGAATGGTGCCCAAGTGTCGGGTGGTGTTCTCGTTCCACCGGAATGGTCATTCCACCTCGATCATGGCGATTCGTAGTGGCAAAGTGGTGTTGTGCTGGAAGGCTACTTGTTCATCATAGTGCTGCTGGGTGAAAATGAAACTGGTGGCATCGGAGTGGCGACGTGGCTCAAAGTCATGGTGGGGTTCTTCTTCTTCTTCATCGGTGGTACCAAAGGGGTCATAAGAGTATCTTGGTGGCTGTGAGGGTCCTGGCTCGGATGGTCCTGGCTCTGACGTTCCTGGGGTGTTGTATGATGGGTAGTAACCATAGAATGGTTGATGTGGTTGGCTTTGTGGTGGGTACACCCATGAGTTTAGTGAGTGGTGCTGAGGTACATTTCACTCATTGAAACCGGCATGTGCTTGGTTCTTCTCGGGCGGTTTTGGCACCACGCCAAACCGGTTCACGATTTCTGTCACCCTCTCCGAGCGAACTCTTCGAGGTGCTCTCTCATTCATTGGTTCTCGCCCGCAACTCAATATGATAGTTTTGCACGTGATACAAAGCCGGTTCCGGGTTAGGTAACCGGATCGCAAAGATCACCATATTTTGCATAATAAACATCATTCACTTTTTTCGGTAAGTGGCCTTGGCCAAAAGTATAGAGGTCATAAAATTCTCTATGATGTTCAATGTACTCAAAAGTAGCTCCCTCTAATAACTTCAAGCTTGTGGCAATGCGAGTGATAAGCGAGCAAATGGCCACACTTCCTACTTTATAACCAGGGACACTAATCCAATGATTCACTAGGAGATGGACAGGAGACACTTTCTTTCTTGACAAACCGCGTATAGCAACCGCAAGTCGGCTACTCGATCTTGCTTTCATCAAATCATGGGAAAAAGGTGGCTCCTATCCAACGGTGCAAAAATCTAAGCGTAGGATGCTCTATGGCTGCGGTGCGGTGCGCTAAGTGGTATGGTGCTCTAGAAATGCTTTGCTCCAAAACCTATGTGCATCAAAATCACCTAGTGCTGCATTTAAATCCATGAGGGCATCTTGAGGGAAACCTAGGAGGTCACTAAGGGTTCTCCAAGAGACAATATTCCGTGAGCAAACATTCTAAAATAAACTCCATTGTCCGTGTATCGAAGGGTGCTAAGGAATTCTATGGTCAAAAGCCTAATCCCCTTCTCGGTGAGGTTTGCAAAGGAAGTCCAACCAACTAGTGGAAAAATTGTGTCGAATTCTTGAGCCATACCCGTCGCTAGCGAAGTGTCGGATCGATGACCGGCATGTGGATGAAACGCTTGTTCTTGAGCTTCTTGTATACATCCTTCTCCTGGGCGGTTCTCAGGGCGAGGTCAGATGTTCTCATGAGAACTCTCTGAGATGCTGGTGGTGGTGCAGGTGCTGCTACAGGTGCTTCTGGTGCATCTGGTGGTGGGTCGACACTCATGTCGGAACCAGCCACCGAGCTTTGGCGAGATGCACTTCTTGTCCTGATGTTCCGGATGGTTCCCGAGATCCCCTTGAAGACGCTCTTCATCCTGCAAGTTGCTCAAGAGAAACAAAAACAAACACTAGTGGAGAGAAGGATTAGCACAAGGTTAGTGGTTAGCCGTCCAGAGTCAGCAGTCCAGAGGTTAGTCGTTCTTCATGACAAAAAGCTCTAAACTTCAGGTCTTGATTTTGACAGAACCTCCCCTAGATTTTAGATTTTCTTTATCCTATTTGGACAGCATCTCCACTAATTTTGTGATCATCTACTCAGCACTATCCCTTCCCTTCACTTGCTACTAAATTCTTGCTCACTCTCTCACTTCTTCTCTCTTCCTATTCTTCTCCTCTTCTCTCTAACTCTCTCCAGGAAACTCGAAGTCGAGAGCAGGTGGTTTGGCTAAAATTCTGGAGTGTGGGTGGTGTAAGGAAACCATGGGAGGAGGCCTATTTATAGAGGAGGAAGGGGAGAGTCGGCCGACTCAATGGTGGGGTCGGCCGACCCACCATATTGGCCAATGTGGCTACCACTTCACATGCTATTGCGTGATCTTTCCTCCATCCAGAAATTTTGGTCGATTGAGTGGTTTTGGCGGTGGAAAAGAGAGGATAGTGGAGGTGAGTGGATGTGGATGAAATTATGTGATTTGATGTATGTGAGGTGTAGTCTATGACATGTGGGGCCCATGGTGAGGGACCCACCAAGCACTAAATGCCATGATAAAAATTATAAACAATGCAGAAATTTAAATGAAGGTAAACTAATTTAAATGCATAAAATGATAGATTTTTTGTGCCACCACGATAAAATATTTTTGACGGGTTGTTACACACCGTAAAATTATTTATGTGGGGCTGAGAAATTTTTATAATGCAATGCTGGAAATAAATATTCCTAAGAAAATTATAAGAGATGCAATTTAAAATGCGGATAAATACCGAGTTACCTTCCGGCGAGGATTCAGATTTTTAAAGTCCTCCGAATTGGACCTTCCAAAATATTTATTCCGCTGATGATCCCAGAGATGCATCCTCTGTCTCTGGTGGTTGTACTGTCTGATCTTCTTCTACCATCTTCGCGGATTTGTTGAGCTCTTGTTTCGACTTGAATGCGAATTGCTCTTCTTGCCCATTTATAGTGAACTTGATTTCTCCCTTCCCGACATCAATGTGTGCATTGGCGGTGCTTAAGAAGGGTCTTCCAAGTATAAGTGACACCTTTGAGTCTGGATGCATATCCAAGGTACTACAAAGTCTACCGGCACGAAGAACTCTCTTATCTTGATCGGGATGTTTTCAGCAATGCCCAACGGATAACGGACCGATTGGTCGGCTAGTTGTAGACACATTGATGTTGGCTCAAGTGCGGTGTGGTTGAGCTTGTAGTAGACTCGCAAGGGCATCACACGACACTTGCTCCAAGATCACGAGTGCATTATTGAAATATTGATCTCCAATTGTGCAGTCGATAGTGGGACATCCTGGATCTTTCTTCTTTTCTGGTAGTTGGTTGAGGATGGCCGCACTACATTCTTCGGTTAGCTTGATCACTTCATTGGATGGCAGTGGTCTCTTCTTGTTAAGAATATCTCTTATGTACTTGGCATAAGTGGGGACCTGTATGGCATCCAGCAGAGGTATATTGACATATAACTTTTGAATTACCTCCACGAACTTACCAAACTGCTCATCTCGTGCATTTGTGGTCCTCTCTTCCTCCTAGGGAATGGTAGGTAGTTTGTATCTCGAAATTGTTGTCTTGCTTCCCGATCTTGTACTCGCTTCCCGTCTCGATTCTTGTGGTAATACTTCTAGCTCGGGTTGGAAGTCTTCTTCTTCTCGCCACCGGTGGTAGCATGGTTGGCCTTTTTGCTCCTTTTGGATAGGGAGGATCTCTCGGTGGAACTCCCTCTTCTTGTAGTAATAGATCTCACCTTTCGGGGTTAGTGGCAACAGCAAAGCAATGGCCAGTTTTGCTAACCTTTCTTCTATCTTTTTATTGAACTCTAGTTGATCATTAATGGCGTAGGAGAAACTATCCATTTTAATGCTTAAATTTTCCAAGATTTTATTATTAGCAAACCTATCCTCCATAGATGAGTTGATCTTGGACTGTTGTAGAACCAACTCTCTTAAAGTAGGTTGCTTTGCATAATTACCTGACTGAGTACCTTGATTAATGGATGGTTGCACCCAATGTGGAACCTTTCTCACGATGGGACTTGAATTCTGCTTATATGTTGCTTCAATTGCTCTTTGATCTTCCTTGTACTTGGCCCTCTGGTCAAGCCAATGGAGTAAGGTATCCATCTTGGTTGATAATGCATTCACTTCTTCTATTGCTTCTTCACTCGGTGACAATCTTGAATGTTGTCTTGGGACCAACTTTGATTATCTCGCTATCTTCTCCATGAGTCTTTTAGCTCTCCCAAGAGTGAGTGATAAGAATGATCCTTCAGCGGTTGCATCTAGGTGCTCACGCGTCTTTGGAGTTAATCCGTGATAGAAACCTTGCATGAGTAACCATTCTTCCATTCCATGATGGGGACAATCTTGAATGTATCCTTGCAAACGCTCCCATGCTTCGACATGGTCTCCGTCTTCTCCGTTTGGAAATTGGTAATCTTTCCTCTTAAGGCATTGGTTTTGCCTATTGGGAAGAATTTTGCTAGAAAGGCCTTGGAACACTTTGCCCATGTATTTATATCTTCTTTATTTGCATAGAACCACTGCTTCGCTCTTCCCACTAGTGAGAATGGAAAGAGGCGAAGAAGTATGAGGTCTTCTTTAACTCCATCTATGGCGATGGTGTTTCCAATCTCCATGAAGTCCTGTAGATGTGTACTTGCATCTTCATGTACCTTTCCACTGAATTGGATAGCTTGCACCATGTTGATGAGACTTGGCTTGATCTCAAACTCCATATTATTGTGTATTATTGGACCAGTGCGGATGTTCTCTATTGTTGGAGCAGAGAACTCCAGTAAGGTCTTCTCGGCCATCTCGATTGGTGACGAGCTTCCTTCTTGATTGAACCGACTCGATGATCGAGAGTTTGAATGAATCGATTCAATCCTGCTAATACCCTATATAAAATATAGACAAAGAAAAACAACAGGGGTGAACCTGCCAAAGTAGAGGTGACTAGTGACAATCACTCATTTTCTAAGTATCTGCTTAAGCAATTTTTCTCTAAAAGTTTATTCCAGTCCCCGGCAACGGCGCCAAAAATGCTTGTTGACACTTCTAACACCACTCATGCTAAGTTGTCATCCCTAGCATGGCGCCAGAAGTGTTGGTATAGAAACTGCTCCTCTAATCAAGAAAAAATATGGGATCCGCAAGCGAACAGATAATACACCATCGTAGCATTTTACCGGAAGTATTCCGGTATCGTTATTTATATTTAGCTCAAAGGAAAGAACTACGGACTTAAACAATGAGATGAACTTGCTAAACACGACTACTTATGAGTGATTGATTACACAAATCACATACTTTGGCGTAGGGGTAAACCATGATAAATAAGGGAATATAAAGTAATAAGCTCGGGGTATAAATCACACGAGAGATTAGATATAGACTTCTCACAAAGGTAGGTTGACATCGATTAGCACAAGAAATAGGAATCCTATGTAGGTTCTAATCTACTAAGTCATTCATCTACTCCAACTCTACACTATCATATACGGCACAAAAGACTTTTCATCTATGTATAAGGATCATTGCTATAACAAGCCAAGACATAGCGGGACTTACTACGCAACTTTGGTTCTAGACCTACCAACGGGGATGGAATACGAGAGGACTCAACGGAACTTGTCACTTCCGCGATCTACCACACGACCCGGCCAATAGGGTGCATTTGCGGTAAACGGCATCTAAGCACCATGCTTACATGAAATCTACCACCTAACCCCCGGGAAGAGAGCTAAGCGCTTTGCAAACATATACATAAACTTATTACCAATCATAACCATATCAAATGTAGAACTAGAATAAACTAGGAACATAATAAATAGAAACATAATGATATTTAGAATAAAGTCACAAGAATAGATACAAGATAATACCAATTCGATGATGAAGATCCGGAATTCCGAGCACAGCGCCCGATTCTTCCTCTATCTAGTCTAAACCTATGTAGAACTTGAAGATCTAGAGTATCTATTCTAATTCTCTCGTGGCGATCTCTCTCTAAACCCTAGCTTTGCTGATGGCTACCTCGAATAATGAAATCTTGAATGAATTCCCCCTCGGCCCGGGGGCCGGGGCTCAATAATATAGCCCCCTAGGATGCACCACGGCCATCGGATCAAACCGACCTAAACGGACGATAATTATTCATCCTCAAAGGCGGTGGAGGCAGGATCCGCGAGCCTCCACCTGATTGGTGGAGGTGGCCAGTCGGCCGACCCAAAAAGGGAGTCGGCCGACCCACCACCCTGCCAGGTGGGTCCCCGCTTCCGGGTTTGCCTTCGGAGTCTTCTAGAATATACAATTTTACCCGTTCGGTCTTTCTCTCTATGTAATCATGACATGTGGGCCTCCTTGGATGTTTTCCTGATAATCCCCTGCGAAAACACATATTCACCAAAACTTGTGGAATCTGTCAGTTTAAACCCTAAGTTTATGATGGTGAACAGATTATACCCCTCTTTCTCTCTCTGATTGACATATAAAATTGATCATTAACAACCGTCAACATTGCTCGAGCTCTGCGGGCGGAACGTCGTCGACGCCCAAGCTGGTGTGCTGCAAAGCATGTTGCAGGTCTTGGAATTCTGCCGCGGTGTAGGCGGCGGTCTCGCACTCTCGAGCCATGAAGATGTTGCCACGTAGGGAGAGCGTTCCCTGCTCGGTGGGCATCTTCAACACCAAGTAGCCATAGGGGGGGACAGCCATGAACTTGGTGATACCAGGGCGGCCCAAGATGGCGTGGTAGGTCCCTTCGAAGTCGGCCACGATGAAGGTGATATGCTCGGTACGGAAGTGCTGCTTGGTCCCAAACTGCACGTCGAGGGTGATCTGCCCGAGTGGGTAAGAAGGCTTTCCGGGCATGATGCCCCAGAACGGTGTGTCGTACGGCTGTAGTTGCTCCTGCGGTATGCCGAGTGCCTTGAAGGCTGGGTAGAATATGATGTTCGAGCACCGCCACCATCGACCAAAGACTTTCTCGAAGCGGATGTTGGCTATCACTGGGTCGAGGACCAGTGGAAATCGTCTGGCGTCTGGGATGCGTGCCCACATATCTTTGCGGCTGAAAGATATGGGCTGCTCGGACCACGCCGGTAGCTTGACATCGGCGACAAGGCCATCGGGCTCTTGCATTGCGATGATGGCGCGAGTCAACAACTTTCTGTCGTGACTTGTTTCGAGCCCGACTTTTCCGCCAAAGATTACGGCAGTGAAGTTCCGCTCGGGTTCCTTGAACGCGTGGCGAGGGTTGACATCTCGTGTCTCGTCCTCTTCTTCTTCTTCTGGCTTGTCGGCGGGCTTGCTTTTGGCCTTGGGGTTGGGTCGAGGCCTCTTGGAAGCGGACTTGATGAGAGCGTCCGTCAAAACTCGGCACTCGCCCATGGTGTGACCTTTGCCAGGATGTCGAGGACACTCCTGGGCAAAGATTTTGTCGAGCACCTCATCCCCGACTGGCTTCTGCCCCTTAACCGCATTGACAGCGTTGTCGTTGCGGTTTCGGTTGCGTTTGCCGCCACCGTAGTTGTCCTGGCCACGTTGTCTGAAGTTAGGTTCGCTGTCGCGGGGACCAGGTCCACGGATGAAGCGCTGGTTGTTGCGGTGCTCCTCTTGTCGGCGCGGTGGTCGGTCAGCGTCACTTTCGTCGTCGGAATTGTTCCGACGGTAATTGCGGTCCGACGGGCCATCATTGCCCCGGTTTAGGCCGTCGTCCAGGAGCGTGTAATCGTGCACGATGGCGAGTAGCTCCTCCATGGTTTTCGGCTGTCTGAGGAGGAGAGCCTTTTGGAGGTCTCGGCCACGTGGTTGGACCAGGCCGTCGATGAAAGCTTCGACAGCCGTCTCCTGAGAGATCTCTGGTACGCGATTCCACTGGTCCGAAAAGCGCCGAATGAACTGCCGTAAGGACTCCTTTGGGCGAAGGCGGACCTGCTTTAAGGCGTACTTGGTCCCTGGTTGGACACAAGTAGACTTGAAGTGGTCGACGAAGACTTGGCGGAGCTGCGCCCAGCTGTGGATGGACCCGGGTTGTAGCCGGAGCAGCCAGGTGGTGACTGTATTGTTGAGCACAACGGGGAGGTAGTTTGCCTCGACGTATTCATCGCCCCCTGCTGCTCGGACGGCCACCTCGTAGAGCATGATCCAGTGGGCTGGATCTGCTTTGCCATCGTACGCTCGGATCTCCGAGGTACAGAAATTTTTAGGCCATATGACTGCCTTGAGCTCCTCAGAGAAGGGTGGGATGCTGCCAATGTTTCTGCGTGCTCAGAGGCGCTCATCTATCCGTTCTCGGAGGTCCCGACGCTCGGGTTGGATTACTTCATCGTCTTGTCGGCCCTGGTTGCCTTGCTGGCGATTAGGGCGTCGACGACTGTTCTGAGGGCGTGCACGTCGTGGAGCCCTGCCTGGTTGCTCGACACAGTCGTCGTGGTCCCCTCTGTCTTCATAGGCATATCTGCCATTGTAGGATGAATTGTCCCCTCCACTCTCGACTCGCTGCTCACGTCGATTCCGGTTCTGCCGAGAACGGCGGGATCGGAAAGAGCTGGCCATGGAGCCCATGGAACGAAGGTCGTTCACTTGGTCCTCGGCCGCCGCGAGGAATTCCTGAATCTCGTTGAGTCCAGGGGTCTCAGGGGGCAGCTGCTTCAATTTCTCCATGGCCACGGCAATGTTTGCCGTGGGGGTCTCGTGGACCACTCGGGTCGCCAACACCGTCAAACTCGGGGTTGAGGTTGCGACGCCGGGGTCGGTGCCGTGGTCCGGCGCCTACGTTGGGACGGCCCCCGCTCGGCAATACGTCGTTGGGCGCGATCGTTGTTACGATCTTCCCTCGCCCGGCCGGGGCGTCCGTCTCGTTTGGAGCCGGGGGTTCATCATTGCTGACCATCAAAATTATCGGTCCGAAACCGGGCGGGTACTTAGGAAAATCTAGCGCGCTGCTGGGTGTCTCCGTCCGGTGGTCGGGAGTGATCGGCGTGTCTTCGGTGGTCGGATTGAGTTCCGTGTCCATGAGGTAATCTTCATTCGAGGAGAGGTAATCGGCGTAGTCGGAGGAGTACCCTGCGAGTAGCTCGGAGATGGTTGGTGAGTCCGGGTTGGCGTCCTGAGACGTGTCTAGCTCTCGGATTTCCACCATCCCGATCACGTGCACGGGACTCCTCGGGATAACATCCTGGATCAAGAGCGCATCGAACTGCTGTTGGATGTCCCTTGTGTATGTCGACGCCGCGTTGTTCAATCCAAAGGACAGAATGGTCGGATCATGCGGCGGAGCAGGTGGATCTGCTGCAGGTAACTTGTTTGGCAGAGCACGGCCTTCTTGGTACTGTCGGGCAGGTGCTCGGCGGTTTTGTCGTGCTTCGATAAACTCGTTCAACCTGGGGAGAGGAGGAACGTTCGCTCTGCGCTGGGTCTGCTCAGTCAGAATCAGGCGGCTGTCCTGGTTGGGATCTAACCAACGGGAACTTCTAGCTGATCTGATGGGAGCTGGTCGAGCGACGGGCTGATTGTCGCCGACGAGTTCCGTATTGCTGTGACGGGCAGAACTTCGCCGACGTGGTCGGACGGGTGTGAAATCAGAAAAGTCTGGCCCCTTGCGGATCAACTCCTGCGTGGCCTCAACTAGCTTTGTGATCTTGGCCAACCCGCGACCCTGTTGGTCAATGAGCTCGATTAGATCTAAGTTGTCGATCGGCTTTCTTTTGTAGCAAGATAGCCGATCTACGAGTGCTCAGAGATCTGTTGTATCCGCCATTGCCGAGGGCAAGGGGGAATCCTGCGCGGCGGGTGCTGCGACCGGCGGCGAGGCGATTGGCGCTGTGGCCGGGTGAGCGGATGGTGCTGGGACCATCTGCATGGTGGGCGGTGCTGGGACCGTCTGCCCAGCGGGCGGTGCTGAGACCGGCCCGGATGCTTCCACGGGGGCGAGGGGTGCCGCCATCTTGGTGGTCCAGGTGACCGATCCGAAGGTGAAGGCACTGCTGGCCTCGAGATTCATGGAAGCGGGGAAGGAAACCATCTGGATCGCCTTGAGATCGAAAACTCCACCCCCTACCTGGCGTGCCACTGTCGATTACGGATAACCGGCAGTCCACCACGGGGTATCCCACGGTGGTGAGTTTCGGCAAGGGCACGTTACGATCTACGATCTGGACGTTGAGAAACAAGACAAACCAAGGACAACCAGGTTTACCCAGGTTCAGGCCGCTCGGAAGCGTAATACCCTACGTCCTGCTTCTCGTGTTATGCTGTATGATCAGGTGTCGGATTACAATGAAGCGCTAAGCTCTCTAGGTTAGGATGCCAGAGAATAGCCTACGTTCTAGGGGGTCCTTGGCCGCTTTATATAGAGCAGCCAAGGGTACACGTGAGGTGGTCGGTTACATCAAGTCGTGCCCTAGGAGGACTCTATCTGACCTAACCGACTAAGTCTACTTGCGGGACAAGCATCCTTGTGCGTGATCCACCTCCTGGTCGGTTGCGAACCGCGCCATCGTCTTGTAGTCCAGCCCACCAGCCTGGTCGGTAATGGGCCGGGTCTTGTCTGGTCTGGGCCATCTTGCCGAGCAACCCTGGAACTGTCCATGGTGGTATACCGGTTTTATACCCCCCACAAAGACCACCCCCTATATATATATGAGAGTAAGGATGAAAACGATCGAAAACGGTCGAAAAACTCCTCTATTGTTTTCTACATTTATATTTAATTACGAACACAAAAACAAAAACGATATAGTCGGAAACGAAAACGAAAACGAACTTACGGTATTTCGAAAACGAACCAATTCGAGCGGAATTATGTCGGAAACGGTCGACGTACGAAATACCAACCCACTTTAAAGATGTGCATGACCAGACTAACAAGTGTATGATTTAGTTCAAGTGCACATAAAAGAATAAGGGGTGCATGACGTAGTCACCGACACACAAATACAAGTCTAGAACAAGGAATTAAGAGGACATGAACATCTACAGTTCATCGGCATCATCCATGATGTCAGGATCACTTTCCATGTCTAGGGTTGTTGTTAACGCTCCTTATTGCGTATAATTTGACCGCCAAAGTAATCCAAAACGACCAAATCTATGGTGCATCATAGCAAATATATTATTTATCTAACAAGTTCCACGAGTTTTGGTTTTCAAACTTGTTTTGTAGGAAACATAATATTTCATAAAATAAAAGTATCTCAAACAATGAAATAGAATGCACCATTGCGAAGCTCTCGTCGCGCTGATCAAAATGCATATATTATTTGCTATATTTGGAGCTATAAACAAAAAGATATGGGAATAGAAAATATATTTTTGTGTCTCTACCGAATTTCTACCGAATTTCGAATACGGTTACATACCGAATATAATGTAGAAAAGTAGAAATCGGTCGAAATAAGCCCATTTTGAATTCCGCTCTATTTTCGAATTGTCTCATCCGAATTTCGTACCGTTTTCGCATTTTTTCCGAAAAAAGTGAAAATGATCGGATCAAATGTAGAAAACGATATGATTCGGTCGGGAATTTTCATTTCTATTTTCAACCTTATATGAGAGGATCATGACTGATTGATCCCATCCAATCAATCGAACAAAAAACGCAACCGATCAACATCGATCAATCTATCTTCTTCTACTTCTAGCCCTAATTTCTGCCCTTAACCCGTCTACTTGCTATCCGACGCTTCTCTCCGCGAGTTCTCCGGCGATCCTAGGCGCCATCCACTGGTTCCTTGGAGATCCCCTACGTGCATCCCCCCGACGGGTCTTCTCGGACGTTGTTCTAGGGTTTTTCACGGCCGTCAACGAGCTTTACATCGGCTTATCGATCTCTAGATAGGTTTGCCGGTCACGCTATGTTGCTGCTGTGTTGTAGGTCACTTCAAGCTACCTCTAGGGCGTCCAAAGCCCACGTATCCGGTGTGTTGGCCTAATTCTAGCGTCAACACTCATCAAAGCTTTTCAAGTACTCTATGAACTCCTCATCAAGGCATCCAAATAGGTTTGCAACTGGGCAAAGAAACTGAAAAGCACTGATATTTTTCCTACCCTCTCAAATCAATGCTTCTACCGTGGACGAATGCATGCAACGAGTGGAGAAACAGGCCAAAAAAGCACATTTATTAAATCAAGTAGCTAAAATATACATCTGATCAGTTCTTTTTAACAAGCTTGTTAATAGATGCGACATTTTACATGACAAGTGAAATATGATTCAGTTACAACTGTAATCATGAAACCTACAGATACCATATTTTATCAGTCAGGTGGTACATGATAAACTTTTTTTTTTTGCATGTAAGCTGTTGTAAAAGGCACATGATCCTTTTACAACATGTAGGTAACTATAATCTTTTGACTATACCTTGAGGCACACTGGGCATTATTAAATAATGATACTAAGGTACAAGTATTTTTGTGAGCTTTTAGCCAGCACATAATTTTCATCCATGGCCCTCTCCAACGCTGGCGCGGCTTTGCCGCGCCTGTGTTTCTAGTTAGTATATTAGCCGCGCCTGTGTTTCTAGTTAGTATATTGGTTCGTGCACAAAGCACACTACACGAGAAACAATGAAAACAGCTTTAAGCTACACCGCACCGTCCAATTCTATGGACACTTGTTACTTGTTAGTATATACTGTAGTTGTTCTCGCCGCCACCTTTTTCTTTCTTTTCACCTCAAATCGGCCCCATAATAATAAAGAAGTAACAGAAACAGTGACACGCAGGCCGATTAACTTGCCACTTCGCGCTGTGTCACGCACTTAATTTGTTAAGGAATGAAAGCGAATCATTCACAAATTAAAAGATGACAACAGATGAGTGATGGAACAAATAAAAAAAAAACACTAGAACAAACTGAACAACTTTCTCCTGTCCTAGATTGATTCTCTACACCCGCTGCTCGGTGAGACCTCACGCCGTGCCTCGACGTTGAGGATGAAGAACGCCCCCGTCTCCTTGTCATCGCCACCTATGTCGGTCAGTTTGGCGTCGCCGGCGCTGACAGTGGAGAGCTTGGCTGCGTCGCCCTCGGCCGAGGACCGTTTGAGGAATTCGATGCAGTCCTCTACAGCTTGGTTCCGGATGGAGTCGTCCCGACGGCACGCCGCTGCCACTGCCATGCACGTCTCAGATTCACGGTGCTGGCTGGCATCGACTGGCGTCGAGGCTTTGGACGACTTGCCGCTGCCCCTGCTGCTGGTGCGCTGGGTGGAGGCCCTGGATACGGCGGAGAGCATGATGAGCCGGAGCACGACATCACGAATGCGCTCGAGCAGGGAGACCGACGCTGCCGGACGCGCCGTGGACGCGCGGCAACCGCCTCCGCGTACCAGTCGCGGCATACACGTCGCCATTGCAGCCTTCATGGCCTTGGCTCTCATGCTCGGGCACTCAGCGAATTAGACGGCACTCGGTGAAACAGTGAGTGTTAAGTGATGTCTGTATGTGTGTGTGTTTGTGTTGGGTTTGGTACAGGAGCTTTTAGGGTTTTATATAGGGTAGCTTCGGAGTAATGCCAGCCATAGTGTACACGGGTTCAGTGAACATATAATATTTAACAAGTTCACAGCCAATTTTTCAGCACTAACTGGGAAAAAACCAACCCGTCGCCAATTTTTCAGCACTAACTGGGAAAAAACCAACCCGTCCCCTCCCCCGCGTCGTCTCCTCCGTGGGGCGACTCGGGGGGCCCCCGCAGCACCGCCGCCACCACCCCTCCCTGGCTGCCGCCCGGGCTGCTGCCGCCGCCGGCCCTCGCGCGCCACCGGCGGCGGCCCGAGGGGAGGTGGGCGCTCAACAAGGCCCCCCCCGATCCCGCGCCTTCCTCTCCCCCCCCTCCTCTCTCCCCCCACCCTCCCCGCGTCGGTGACCGGACGCCGCGGCGCGGCCGGGCTTCCGCCCGGCCGGATCCGGCCGGGAACAGCGGGATTTGCCCCCCCCCCCCAGCCGTTCTCCCCCGGGGCGGCGGCGCCATGGCGCAGGCCGGGTGCGGGGCACCTCGGCCGGGGCGTGGCGGCCGGATCTGGCCCCTGCCGGCGTGATCCATCCTCCCCCTCCCCAACTCCTCCCGGCGCGCGCCCGGCCGGGCCAGGCGCTGGGGCACCACGGCTAGGGTTCTGGCGGCGGCCGGCACCCCAGCGACGCCGGTGCGGCTCCCACGACCACCTCTGCATCTCCTGGCCGAGAGGTTAGCCAGGGTTGACGCGGTGCAAGCTTCAGCGACATCCATGGTGGAGCCGGTGGCGGTGGGCCCCACATCACCGCGCCTACCCTGGCTGCTGGGTTGGGCGACCCACGCCAGGGCCCTGGGTGCTGCCGGCCGCTCGGCGGCCGGGCCGCTGCATCGCCGCCGCCTGCTCGTCATGGCATGTGGCTGTTCGGCCACCCCCTCTCCTGCGGTGGCCGGGGGGCACGCGCTGCGTGCTCGCGCGGCGTTCTGGCTTCCGGGGCAACAACGGGCCTGCGACGGTGCTGCTCGGGGACTATGGCAACGACCTGGCTTGCCCATGGGGCGGGCTGCGGGACGACCCGCCTTGACTCGCCTCTAGTAGGGCTTGGAGCGCGTGCGGCGAGGGACCTGTCCGCAGCTACTTCTGGTGCACCCCGCTCTCGCGGTACCCCTCGCCTTGAGGCGCCGCACTTCGGCCAGGGTCGTTGCGGCGGGGAGACCCCCGCCCACAACTCTGGTGCATCAGCAGATTGCGGCGGCGACCTCGCAAGTGCTTGCTCCTCCCGTGTCGTGGCTCATAGCCGGGGGGACGTCGGCTACTGGCTACAGTTCTGGCCTACCCCTTCTGGGATGGGCTGCAGGATGGCTGGTTGGCCCCTCTCGACCATCGCGCGCCCTTGACCGGGGCCTATGCTCCCGCAGGCCTGCCTTGGGCCTTTGGGCCTTTGCTGCTTTGGCGGCGCCCCTCCGCCGGCGCTCAGGGTGAGCGCCGCGGCGGTGACCAGCTGCGGTAGGAGGGACCTCGAGCAGTCTGACGGTACCCACGCGACAACGATCGCTCCCCACACCACGACGACATCCAGCGGCGTCCACGGTGGTAGCAGCGGTTCAGGGCAGCTTGGGTTTAATCCCGTCCTTTGGCCGAGGGCCTAGGACCGACGATGGTGGTGAGGCTCGTCATCACCTTCGTGAAGGTGTCGTCTCTTCTGCTCCTGGATCGATGCTGCCGGAGCAATCCTGGGAACGAAAGTTCCCTTGGATGCATGCCCCAACGGAGTTGGCGCCCGCGGGCGTCATCTTCCTTCCTGAAGGCTCCGTTGTTGCGCCCGCTAAGCTCCTCCGACTCCGAGTTTTGCCCCTGCCGACCCTCTTGGGCCGTTGTTGTTGGAGTGCTGGGGGGTTTTCTTTTCTTGTGTTGGTGTGAGTTTTCCGGTGTTCCAACCGTGGGTGGCGGCACGTGTTTAAAACCTTGTATCCGCCCCGATATCGTTGTAAAGCTTCTCTTCTACTTAATTACAAAGATGCGCAAGTCTTTTGTGTATTCGAGAAAAAAACATATAATATTTATTATCTAATACCGTACCCTTCTTGTCCAAATAAATCAACTTTGAGTCCCTGTTTGATACACATGTATTCACATCAATTCACGTGCTCTGGAGTAGATTAAAGTAGAAATTAGTTTAAATTTTTCACACCACTCCAATCCATTTTAGCACGTGTGGATTGAGGTGGATACATGTGCATCCAAATAACGTTTTAGAAAAAATTAAATCAATGTTGTGTAAATTTGATAACTTTTGACAAAAAAATATCAACATCTATGACAACAAATTAACAGACTATAAAAACATGTTGTATTGTCTACCTAGTTATTTATTTTGTACATACTATGTCATATGATGAATCAATTTTGATTCTGAAGATGCCTTTTTAGGCCAACTTTACTAATATACTAAAAAAAATAGGTGGACATATGTTCACAACCAAATTGTCCAAAGAAAGGTGATGCCCTAGAGACTTGTCAGCTGGTCTAAGGCAACCTACTTACATCTACACATGACAGGATCCTAGTTTGTTGGAAAACTAGACATATGCTGTCACATAAATGTGCTAGTTGTCCTTTGCCAGTTTGTTTGCAAATTTCGTCGTTCTGTCGTCACATAAGCTTGGTAGTTACCTTTTTCTAGGCAAATACAAGGAAAATTGTATAGGCTAGTTTCTCTAGGATCAGACTATCTCGATGTGTCTCCATTCGGTGCACGCTAACATGCACTTTGGATGTGGAATGACCATACTTGTTGTCTTATAAGAATTATTTTTATTATCACTTTATTAATGGCAATGTTCCGTGGCTAACGGTTTAGGGGTGAGGGACAGCAATTTCTGGCCGGGTTGAAGGGAAGGTTCTCCACTAGAGCCACCGACCAAATCGTAAGAGATATACAGCCTAGACACTAGAGCTAAAGGCCAATGCAAGGCGCAAGCAGAACGTGCAGGTCAATTAGCTAGAGTGTCCATAATATATTAATTAATTAATTGATTAATACTCTCTTGTACCCCAAACCCATCTGCATCCAAGCAAAGCCCGCAAAGCCCTGTTGCTTAATCAAACCGTCGTCCGAAATCATTTGTCGGAGCCCAAATGGTTCAACGGAACCAGCCAGGATGTTTGGTACCTGTGAAACGTTAGAGAAGCCCCGGCCGGCACGGCTCGGCATTTGTTTACGGCTCCAAGTCCCTAGGTTTAACCCATCTGGACAGCACATGCATGCACGGATATATAGGACAAAGTTAACCATGCGGATTAACTAGCATTTTCATCTTTACACGTATCGCGGTGCGTAAATCTCAGACCAATTTTATAGTAGTAGTAGTAGTATTTCCTAGTGTTGGGGGCAGCTTAAGTACGTGCATTCAGTGGCGGAGCTTAGTGGAGGCGAAGCTGGGCTTCAGCCCCCCTTGCTCGGTACTACAACACCTGCTACTCCTGTCTGCAACCTTTGTCCATGCGTCAAATGAGCAGTGAATACGTAGGGTAAGTCAGAAGCTACATGAACTAGCCCCTGCTTTGTTTGATGCCAAGCTCCGCCAGTGCGTGCATTGGATTGATTCTTTGAGCAGCTTTCTGCCGGGCCACGACCAATCAGACCGACAAGGACGCACCTAGGGCAGCGTCCTGCCTTTACGACACGACAACCAAGTTCAACTTGCTACTACCATCTAAAGTAGGCCTTATTTAGATTGCTAAAGTTGAAAATTTTAATATGGTAGAATTTCATTTGTATTTAGTAATTAGTGTCTAACTATAGACTAATTAGACTTAAAAAATTTATCTAGCAAATTATAGATAAATTATATAATAAACTATTTTTTATTTACATTTAATACTCCATATGTGAGTCCAAAGTTAATGTGATGGATAGAGAATATAAAATTTTAGAATTTAGAGAGGAACTAAACAAGCCTAAATAAACTACAGAAAGGGGCACTGCCATGTTTGCGCACGCGTGGTGGACGAGCTAGATCATGAAGAAGTCTATCACCGACCTTGTATACTTCAAAACCTAGTTGGACAAAATTACAGGGAAAAAATATATGCGTTAGAAATCAATACACATACATTTCGGCAATTTAAAAATTTTGAAACACTTACGCCTATAGACACACACTATGGATCTGCCTTGTTTGAAATTTTCTCAAGTGGCGCAAATATGTCTTCAGTTTTGGGTTATATTATCGCACATATTAAAATGTTATTAAATTGTAGTATCATTCTTACTTTACTATATGGCCATGCTTGGCACAACTTTACTACTAGCTCCGTGAGTTGTTATGAGCTTTTTTTTGCGCCAAATGGGTCTTTCCAAAACAGTTTCACCCTGCTTTCACATGGAAATGGGGTTCGGGGCAGGGCCACCAGTGCAGACCTATTTGTACCGACTTTTCCCTTGTTCATGAACTGAATATATATCCATTTATTACCTTTCTTCGATTGGTTTTGCCTCCATCAGTGTGATATAGGATCGAGATGGCGAACTAGAGGGGGTTGAATAGTCCTTTATAAAATTAAATACAATGGTTAACCAAAATAAATGTAGAATTAAAACTATCGACCTAGCTAAAACTTCACCCCTCTAACTATAGCTCTATAAGCACCTTATAAAAGAACATAAACAAGAATTAAAATGCCAAGCTAGCTAGTGCTCTCCTAAATAATTCTAGCTTGCAAGGTCACAAAAACCTAAACAAACTAGTATATTAAGCAAGCAAAGGTGCACCTATACAATTTTAGTGAGCAAAAACACAAAGCCAACCTAAGCTCACTAAAATGCTTGAGGACAAGGCTACACAAGCCTAACATAAAAATTCAATTCACTTAGATACACAAATTAGCGAAGTAACTAATTAGACTACACAAGCTAATTAGTCACACAGGAGCTAACTTCTATGCTACACAAGTTAAAAGGCAACTAGATAGCTACACAAGCCAACTAATTGCAAGAGCTACAACATAAGAACAATATACATGAATATAATGAATGTAATTACAAGTTTGTGTACCAAAATGCAAACCACGAGAAGAGATGAACATAATATTGACACGGTGATTTTTTTACTAAGGTTCATTTGGTTGTCACCAAGCTAAGTCGTCGTTGAGACAAGCTCAAAGGTTGCCGTCTTTTCTCTTGCTAGTGGTGACTCTCAAGTCACACTCTCCACAGTGGAGTTCTTACCACAAGCTCTAGCATTTGACCCGCTCGGACCACTTGTTACTCTTCGCGTCTCACTCTACAAGTGTTGCTCTTCGCAATCCCCGTGGGGTGATCACGTTGTTGGCGGTCCTTAACGATAATTTGACACCACCAACTTAAGATTAAAAAGGTAGAATTTATATATTTTTATACACATATACCTTCGCTACTAACCAAATTCCTCTTGTACTAGAAATATTAGCGCTACGCAGGAAAATATATAAAGTACGGGAATTTTATAATAAAAAGGCATTTTTCGGAAGGTGTAAAGCCAAGGAAAGAGGAGAAGGGCCACTTCGGGACCAAACTGGACCAAAACCACATCGCCATAGTGGACTAGGCCCACTCCACGACCGACCATGCGAAGCGGGCCGGGGCGGGCGGCACCCGGGCGCGAGCGCGCTAGGCGTGCCCACCCTCTCGCCACATGGGCTCGGGCCAGCGTGGCGGTACATTCAATGCCCGGGAGGACGGTGCGGATCCGCGAAAACCCCCTCCCCCCCGAACCGACCTCCATAGGCTATAAAAGAGAGGAGGAGGCACCCCCCACACCATTTGGAGTCTCTCTATACCTCTCTCACTTGTTCTTTAGCCTAGATAGTTTATTTTGGAGCAAGGAGAGCTACCAAGGATTCTCCAAGAAAGAAGTGCTACATCTTTGGTAATATACTATGAAGTATTCTTCCTTATTCAAGTTCTCAATTCTTATATATAGTTTTGCATACAAACTAGAGTATAGTTTTGATCATGTTACATTCGATATGTATGAACTAGAGAAAACTTCATATGATCAATTCATAACATGTTCATCCCTATTCTTCATTGTTCATATGTTCTATAAGATTAGAGGCCACAATGAGAATGGAGTAACAGTTTGATGTTCTTTTTTGATTTGCCTAGGGTGGGAGTCCTGGGGGAAATGGGTAGTTACTTAGTATGCGAACGTGGTGTCTCGGATACGAGGGGCCTTCGGATATGATGGCACACCACGGTTGAGGGGTACGCGGCGTGGTGATAGTCCCGTCCGTCCCGTCATCCACCTTGTCCGCATGTCGTGTAGGAGTTCGTAAATGCCTCTATTGACCGCGAGTAGCCGCGGGGGTCTCCCGTTGCTTTAGGCTCGACACGTCCCTAACCTTGTATAACATGTGGAATTAGCTGTTCGATATATAGCCGTATATGACCTACCTGCTCCACATAGCTTTATTCTTTATTCTTTTTGTTTCTTTTATTCCTTATTTATCTTTTATCCTTGAGATTGGCCCAAGTGTGTGTCCACTATCTAGAAAACTGATTATCTTTACCCCTGCATAGTACTAAGGTCATATTTCAACGATATGAAGTTGCATATCCATGCTAGAAGTATTTTACACCATGCCTTTCTATAGGAAGATATAAATAATGATATCCTGATAATATTTCTAGGTGAAATGCTACAACAATAGATCCGTGCACTTGCGGATATTATCTCTAAAAAGTTATGATCTATCAGCTAGTATTTCTAGTGTTGCTACTAGAGATAGATGACTTGTCTTTCTCTAGCGGTTGAGCTAAGGAATACCAACCCCGTATTTTTGGTGCCGTTACTAGGGACAAGCTTTTCATCTATATTTAGTAATTGCGCTAAGAAATGCCAACAAGCATTTCGGCGTTGTTGCCGGGATGAACTTAAAACCTCCATAATTGCTAATTGCGCTAAGAAATGCCAAAATGCGCTTAAAGCGTTGTAGGGGAAGGCATTGGTTAAAAGAATCCAGCATCACATGGATATCTAACTACATTAGAAATGACCCTTGTCCATGCAGGCTAACTTTGATGTTTTCTCCTGTTTTGAACGAAAACAGGATACACTTGACTAGTTTATCCTTGCTGGAAAACTTCATTTCTAATCCAGAAGCACTCCTAAGGAAGAACAGGTCTCGTACCTCTTCTTCTTCTGCAACTCCAACGACAACCAAACCAGTCGCCGTCGCACCAACCGAGATCAATCAAAATGACCTAGAAGACACTCTGTGAATTCTCTGTCCACGCTGTTGCCAACGTACCCACTGGGCTCGTTGTTAATGTGGAGGATAAGAACTTTGAGCTAAGGACGGGTTTCATCACAATGGCGCAGGTGATTCCATTTTGCGGACTCCCCAATGAGGACACCTATGCTCACTTACAATGCTTCCAAGAGCTATGCGACACCATCGTCATCAAGGACATCACAAACATGTCATCTCACTATGTATGTTTCCTTTCTCCCTTGTGGGGAAAGTGAAACAATGGCCACAAAGACTTCATATGGTGACTGATTTTGATGTTCAAATACACGGTGGAAAGCTTATGAAGTCTATTTTTGTATAGATCCAGTCCCATGTCCATATCTATAATGAGGCGGCGCAATCGTCGACTTACTCCGAGACCTTTCTGTGGAGAACTTCATTCAATAAGGAGCTCCATGCATGCATGCAGTGGATATTATTGTTTTTCTGTTTTAGTGACTCGAGGGATTAGCACCGCACACTCGGTTGCTCTCTTTGTACATAAAGGATTCTACTGACCATAGACACAAATTAGCCATTGCTACTTCCTTGTAGACGCATGTGTCGGATAGACCATCCGTTCTACTTGATTCGAAACCCCACATTTTTATCTTGATTCAATTTTGAAACTTCATATATTATTTGTCAATTGAGTGCTTGTTCTACCTCGCTCTTGCATGTTCTTCGATTGCCCGAAATTACCCTAGTGGTTTGGTTGGCCGTGATCAACAAGATCGTGATCAACCGAAATTGGTGTATCGATCGCTAAGGTGCAGCGTCTTTGGATGGTTGTAGTCTGGTCGTGAACGTCTCTCCGAGTAGAAATCGAAGTTATCCCTCTCCACCGAAGATTTGGACACCCATACCCTTATTAAGTGGTATCGGCTCAAGGTTTCATCGTGAGAGAATTCAGTTTTCAATTTTTTCCTATAGTTCGGAAAAAAAGCCTAGAAAAATAGTTGTATCATTTCAATAATCCTATAGACCCTTTGTGCCTTTTACTAGTACTGCTTTAGTTCGGGCTTGTTGTGTTTGGTTTACATCGGTTGAGTCGAGTTGTTGGTCTTAGGTTTAGATTTTTAGAGTTTCATGTTCTTGTCACATTTTAGTCATTGCCCATCGTATTATCTCCACTGCAATCACTATTACCATACACATTCTATAATATATATTTGAACTCGTGATCACCACACTACTTGCGCACCGTGTAAACTCCATCCACAACTCCCTATTTTCATTCATGCGCACCCTATATTTTTAGGCCATTGCATGCACCCTTTTACTTCCACCCGTGAGCATGCTATTGTTATGCTCCCTCCCCGCATGCTCCTTTCTTCCACTCACGCGTCCAATTGTAATTGCTCAAGCACATCCTATTTTTAGCGCCTCCATCATATCCATTTCTTTTTCTTATCAACATCAAATTCTGATTTAGGAACTCAAAGAAAAACTGAGTTGCTAGTTGTATTCTCGTTACCCTTGAAAAAAAAACATTGTAAGTTTTTCTAAAATGTGATCCATCAAGATTTTAGTTGTGCAAAGTAAAAGAAAACAATCGAAGGAAAATAAAAGAAAGAGAAAAAAGAAAAGAAAAAAAAGAGGAAAAGAAAAGTAGTTATTTCTTGCTGTCCTTACTTTTTCATCCTATATTGTGACTTTGTTTATGTCGAGGTTCGCGTCTCTAGCACGGTCTAGGCTAGGACCAAAGACAAGCACCACCTTTGAACGATTTCTCAACATGTTTTGTGACTAATGTGGTACTAGTATATATAGCCATCCTATAGCTCCACATATCAGACTACAACTGGACAAGTTTTGTTGCTGCAGCATCGATACATTTTCTAGGTTTTCCGACTTGTTGGTTGCTGCCACCTCCCTGTTTCACTTGGTAAGAACTTGTCCGAATAGGGTGACAGTGAAAGAATCACAACAGCCACATCCTTTTAGTTACTAGGAGCATAAAGATTATTGCGTTTGTCTCTTGTTTTGTTCTAATCATGGCAGGAATCCACATAGAAACAAGAGATAATCGGTTGCATATTCACATCACTTTTCTAAAGGTGTGGCAAGTGATAAGTATAGCACTCATGAGGTATGTAATGTTTTGCTAGATGAAATAAAATATGCATTACCTTATTTGAAGGAAATTGTGATCCACATAAATCGGAGCTAAATGTAGACAATGAATTTTAAAAGCATAATCTATCGAAAGCCAAAAGGTTAGAGTTGCTTCTAGTGTTCTTACGAGTATGCTTTAAGTTCATGGAAATACCTTTGTAGATTTCATAAAGCTCCTCAAACATGGAAAGATGTGAAAAGACATTTAGAGATGTTTTTGTCCCCGAGTACTATTCTAAAATTTTGTTTAGAAAATTGCAATCTATAAAACAAGAACACAAAACTGTAGCAAAATACTTAAATAAACTAAAATTATATTTGCTGCGATGTGGATTTGAAGAAACCGATGAGCTTTTGGAACATAGATTTCTACAAGGACTTAATGTAGAAATTCAGAATATTCTTGTTGATAAACACTATAACTCCTTTGATGAATTGTTTGATCTTGCTTGCGATTCTAAAATAAAACTGACAAGGGATCTAACAAATACTACAGAAGCATGTGTCTCTCCTATTAATAACAACTTGTAGCAACTAGATGACAACATACAAACGGAGAGCGTTTAGCTTGAGATACGAGGTGAAACATTTAAGGAGGAAGTGAATCTAGCTTCATGCTCACCATTTCCCAAGAGCATCAAAGGTAAATCAAATGGTTGTAACATAAATCTTGGTGAGCTTGCACTAGTTGAGTTGCATTTGTCCACTAATCTAGCTATCATGGAGCAAACAATTGTGGAACCAATTACTAATTTTCCTTTGTCACACGTTGATATACTTGATGTTTCTACTAATGAAGAAGAGTTGTGTGATAGTGCATCAATTATGCATACCACAACTAGTAAACAAAGAAAGGAATTCTGAATCAATGAGTGTTAAATTCAAGCATGTTGTTAATATTGTAAATGAAAATGAAGAAGCTCAATTGTTGTCATCTTTACATATAATGGGGTACATTAAATTCGATGATCTTTGTGAGCTTAGCTATGTAGAGAACAATCAGTTTTCTAGATTTGAATTGCCATGCTCTTCCAATGTTAGTTTTCATGCAATTGGCAAATATAATTATGCAAAGGAGTATATGGTACACCGAGTTTACATTTATTCAGACATAAAATATCCTTTTATTGTGAAACGATATGATCAACTATAAGTGTGCAATAACCATAACCATGTCATGTCGGGGTTGCCTAGTTTTATTGTGATGAAACAAAGTATCAAGCGGAGAGCAAGGTTCATCAATTCCGACAACATATGCTCCACCAAAGGTCAAACCGAGGACAGTTTGTTGTCAAGAAGGGGAGAATGATGAGGACATCACCGCTCCGTAATACTTACATGGATCAAGAGAATGATTGATTGCATATTGAAAGTATGGATGGTGAATGAAGTTGATTGGGGACCATTACGCCATACTTTGGAGAAGAGGCGAGTTTGAGTCGAGGACGACTCAAATGCAAGAATGGGAGGATGATGAGGACAACGACACCATATATAAATCCATACCTCGGGATTCGTGGTCCTATTACTCATGAGAGCTAATGAAGTTTAAGTTCGAAAGGATGCAACCACACATGCATACCATGTCTGCAATAGTCGATTTCCTTCATACTCGTTTTTATGCAACACCTAATTTTAGCCCAACTTGTGAGTCGAGGACGACTCAAATGCAAGAAGGGGAGGATGATGAAGACATCAACACCATCAATACATCCATGCCTCAGATTCATATGGATAACTCAATTATCTAGTGAGTTCATTCTTGAGTTCTTTGTTTAATATTATTTAGACCGTGGAAACCCGTGCACTCTTGTTTTGCTCGGGAATAATGAAGAGGAACCACAAAGAAGCATATCCGCGAGAGCTAAATTTAGGCTATGGGAGAATTGTCCCAACTTGTGATGGCCACCAAGACTTCATACGGTGACTGATTTTGATGTTCAAATACACGGTGGAAAGCTTATGAAGTCTATTTTGTATAGATCCAATCCCATGTCCATATCTATAATGGCGGCCGCAATCATCGACTTACTCTAGAGACCTTTACGTGGATAACTTCATTCAATAAGGAGCTCCATGCATGCATGCGGTGGATGTTATTGTTTTTTTCTATTTTTAGCGACTCGAGGGATTAGCACGCACACTTTGGTTGCTCTCTCTTGTACATAAAGGCTTATACAACCATAGACACAAATCGGGTTTTGTTTAGATGAAAGTTTAGCCGTTGCTACTTCCTTTTAGACGCATGTGTCGGATAGACCATCCGTTCTACTTGATTCGAAACCCCACATTATTATCTTGATTCAATTCTGAAACTTCATATATTATTTGGCAATTGAGTGCTTATTCTACCTGCTCTTGCAAGTTCTTCGATTGCTTGCAGGAATTAACCTAGTGGTTTGGTTGGCCGTGATCAACAAGATCGTGATCAACCGCTGGAATTGGTGTATCGACGCTAAGGCGCAAGCGCAGCGTACTTGGATGGTTATAGTCTGGTCTTGAACGTCGCTCCAGAAATCGAATGTATCCCTTTTTAGATAATGGATATTGTATACCCGGCTTCTTCTATCATAAAATAGAATCACGCCAATTATTACAATGTTTGCCAACCGGGGCACAAACACCGGTCGCACAACAATTATGCAAACCACCGGGAAACCAAAGCGAAATACGCTTTAGAACTAAACATGACCAATATGTCTTGAGGATAACCACCCATTGGAACTAAAAAATTGCAACACCCATATTTCTAGGAATTGTCCAACTTGAATAAGTTGTTCCCGCCGTCATCATGCCGCTTTTCTGTGCTTGCCCATTGTCGCAACCAATGCGTTCCCCGAAGAGTACCCGCAAGAGAGTTTTTGGTCTACATTTATCAAAAACCACTTCATTCCTGGTTAACCAAATTGCCTATAAAAGTGCAAAATTTATTGAGTTAATAACAATGAATTATACTTTTTTTGTCCAATTTTTGACCATCTTAAGAAGAGATCAGCCATATGTATTGGAGAGGTAAACCAAAAAGTATATGTATAGCACGCCATAAGAATTTGGCATAAGCACAGTCAAAAAAGAGATGGTCTATTGTTTCGGGATGATGGCAAAAGCTGCAGTATTTGTCACCTATCCAATGACATCTAAGTAAATTGTTCTTAGTTAGAACCACTCCTTTTTTTAAGTACCATAGAAATATTTTAATTTTCATTGGTATTTTAATCTGCCAAATATCTTGTGACACTCTAACTCCATTGTTAATCAATGCAAAAGATACATGGATTTGACCGTATAGGAACCCGATGCATTTAAGCCCCACACAAAGACATCCCTTTCCTCCGACAAGTTAATATCCCGTACGTATGCAACAATTCTATGCCAGCACTAAGGTTTGCCCCTACTAAATTCCTTCAAAAGAAATATTGAAGGGGGCACTCCTAAGTACTTGCGCAACTGAAACCTGTTTTCCTCCTCGACTATATTAAACAATGAAGGAAATTTATCTTTAAGAGGTTTATTTCCCAACCAAGTATCAAACCCGAACCTGGCATGGACACATCATTTATCCTAAAGAGCCAAGTTCCATAAAAAGACTCTCTAATGTTCAAATAAGCTTTTCCAAAAGTGTGAATGTTGGTGGTTTCTTAACACAACTCCCTAAAGTCTTATTTTTTATATACTTGTTTCTTATCAATTCTTGCCACATTCCATCCTCATTTAGCAATTTAAACAACCATTTGCTTAACAAACATTTATTCTGAATATCCAAGTTTTGTATTCCTAAACCTCCCTGATCTTTTGGTTGACACAACACTTCCCATCTTGCTAACCTGTATTTTTTCTTATGTTGATCGTTTTGCCAATAGAAACGTGATCTAAACATATCAATTTTCTCTAAGACCCCTCTAAGTATTTCAAAGAATGACATCATAAACATCGGTAAGCTAGACCGAAGCGAGTTTATTAACACCAATCGTCCCCCTCTACAGAGCATCTTTCCTTCCCAACCACTCAACCTTTTTTCTATCCTTTCCTCAATCATTTTCCAATCTTTGTTGTTTAACTTCCTAGTATTCATGGAGAGGCCTAAATAGAGAAAGGGGTACTTTCCTATGACACAACCAAACAATTGCGAATAGAAATCTTCATGATCTTTTGCCCCTTGCTTAGAAACAAAAAATTTCACTTTTGTGAAAATTTATTTTTAGGCCGACACTTGTTCAAAGGTGCTTAGTAAAAACTTCATATTTACCGCCTTTAGAACATCATAACTCATGAAAATAACTCGTATCATCCGCATATTGTAAGATAGACAAACCGTCGTCTAATAAATTAGGAATAACCCCTTCAACTTGGCCCTCTCGCTTTGGCCCTAGCAATAAGGATGGCCAACATGTCGACTACTATGTTAAATAGTATAGGCGACATGGGTCACCTTGTCTTAGCCCTTTTATCCTCTCCACCGAAAGATAAGGACACCCATACCCTTATTATGTTCTACTCCAATTTATCATACTTCTCAATCCAGGGGTAGTAACCACCTATACTGAGATGATGGTCATTCATCCGACTTCTACAGATTTAGTAATCGGGCCTAAGCATGTATTTGATCTTGTACCTAGCCAGGGTAAGGTATTTCTGGTGGAACAGTAGTCGTAATGTATCAACGATTCCAAACAACGCCTATCACTTAATGCATCATAAAGAATAAAATGACGTAAAGTAAAACATTTGCAAACCGTAGGAGAAATGCTCCGAGGCTTGTCTTTGATGAACGAGCTGGGTACATGGTTAGGACACTCGAGGAAAGTCAGCTTCTAGATCCTCTTCCTCTGCTACCTCCTGCAGCACTGCTTCCTGTTGTCTCTCCGCGTCCGGCTCCTCATGAATTACTGGCGGAACGTTGATTGACGAACCTGTATGATGCACGGTGTATATAAGCATCATGTGTGCACTATAGGTTATAGTGCGGATGATGACATGATGATTAGCTCATGTTTAAAGAAGGCAAACAACAACATGTTTATCATATAATTATCTCGATTAACCCATTTCAACATCACGAAAGCCCTAGCATGCTAGACATTGCGACAAAACGACGCAATTATAAACTAGTGCATATCTGCAAGCTGAAGATATACTGACCAAAAAATCTAAAAAATTACAGCATGATATACAGGCCAAAAAAGTAGTCTACCATACAAATTTCACCCCAAAACAGTGGATACTTTAGCCTACATAAAATTCACAAGGAAGCACTAAAAATAGGGCCTAAAATACATTGTACTACAAAAGGTGTCAAACACCAGATTCTACAACATGTAGACCTTAACCATAGCATATTAACAGTACCCAAAAATTATCAAGAGCTAAACCTTTATCAATAATTAACTATGAATTTTCTAAGCATCAAGCTAAACTAGCATCAAAGCTACATAGGGAAATTTTTATACAGAACATGGCAAGATAACATTTTTCTAGATCAAACATTTCCTAAGTAGAGCAACAAAACAAGAATCACATTTTTCCATTATAAAATTAGTTATGCATTTCTTAATATTAAAGCATTTTCTAACATTAAATAATTCTACACAAAAAAGTATCCCAAAATCACATTTCATATTTTTCCCGCATAGGTCTAGTCTTAAGAAAATAACCAGCTTGGAATCACTCCATTTGGACTAAAAATGAGCAAGATATGATTTTTGAAAGATTGAAACCAAATTCGAAAAACCTTTTTAAAATCGAAAACCTAAACCGCTATGCGGCATCTAGACCGTACACAAGTCGAATTTAAAAATTGCTAGGTGCACCTCGGTAGCGCACCCGCACCCGTACGGGCCAAAGGTCCCGTTAGCTGGGGCCGGTCCACCCGGGCCGGTCCGACCGAGCAGGGAACAGCGGCGACCATGATGACCCGCTACAAAAGTGTCCCCCGAAGGAACCAGCCATCGGGCTCGCCACGGCACCGTGCATCCACAATGCGCCAAGAAACGCAGGCCCTAGCGGCCAAGAACAACGACGATGGCGGACGCCACGAGCGGCGGCGCGGTCGACGCAGCGGGCCACCGAGGCCACGGCTGAGCGCATTAGTGAGCACACGAGCTCCACTTCGACCTAACGAGCAAGAAGCGGCCAAGAAACAAAGAAAATGGTGGCTGTTTTCGGCAAGGCCACGCCGAGCCGCGGCGAGCTCTCTCTAGCGATCCAAAAATTCGACGCTACATGGCTCGAAACTTCGATTCTTCCTAGCCATCGACTCTACGCGACCTCGCGAATCCATTCCGTGCAAGAACCCGGGACAAAGACGAAAGACTAAGGTGGCAATGGCGTGCGGTCGGCGGTCATGGCGGCCATGCCCGAGCGGAGGAAGGGGACGAAACGCGGGCACTACCTCGGTGAATCGGGCGTGAGATGGGTCGGAGAAGATGAAGACGAGGACGACGAGCATGATGCTTCCTCGGCTTTGAAAAAGGCTGGTTGGTTCGAGTGCTAGGCGGCGGGGAGCTTGGCCGTGGCCATGGCCAAGGGGAGGAAACAAAGAGAGAGGAAGGGGAGGAGCGGGTGCGCGAATGATTGAGGGTGAGGGAGACACGGCTGTCCCTTTCGCCTCGAGCAGCGCTTGCCGTGCGGGAGGACAACCGGGCGGCGAGGGCGCCGCTGCGCGCGCTCGGCCTACGAGCGGGCACGACCAATGGCGCGGGGCAGCCGCTGGGTAGACGGGCGCGGTTGTGCACTGTGCGGGGACGCCACCGTCTGGCGGCCGCGCGCAGCAACGGCAAGGGGGACACCGGCCCAGACACCGTCGTCCCGAGGTTGAAGACGAGGGGAGGAAGACGCACGACGTGTGGGTCCCAACCCCAATTCAAACGAAGTGCAAATTTTGAAATGTTGTAACTTCTAAATCATTTCAAATTTGAAGAAAAGTTGTATACCGAAGTTGCTCCAAATCGAAAGATGAACATTTCATCTAAAAGGAGTTTTCGCTAATTTAGCCTAGTTTAAAAGATTCAAAAATCAGTTTAAAAACGAATTATAAACTATTAATTTTAAACCTCCTATACACTTGCTTTTGCCCTTTTTGAAGACCAAACATTCATTTTCATAATTTGGTCAAAATAGAAATTTTTCTTCAAATATTTTCTCTACAAACTCTCCCAAAGGCCCAAAACCAAATAAACGATGTTTCAAGCACTTTGGAATAGGATTGCAAGCACACTAGTTAAGCCAATTATAAATTAATGGTAAACCAACCTCATTAGCTAAAAGCTAATCACAAGGAATCACTGTAATCATGTTTGGACCACTATTAACAACTAACAAGCATCATTTGCAGGTAATCACTTATCAAAAGTTACTATCCCAAGCAAAAGTCCAGAATCAAAGCAATCATCTAGCAATTATAGGTAAATATATGAGTGCTATGCAAATGATGTACTTATGCTCATGACTAGAGATGCAAAGTTAAGCTTAACACTAGTGGTGTTACAAATAATATAGCTCCCTCACAAAAGAAAGAGAAAAAGAAAGAAAAAGCTCTTGCAGAAAAGATAGAATAAAAAGATGTTCATGTGCAATAGAAAGAGAAGAAGAACAAAACTCCGACCCAAAACAAGGTGGAAGAAAAAATAAACCAGCCCCACATCAACCCCAAAGGAGCCAAAGATCAAGGTAGCTCCTAAGGAAGAGGTGAAAAAGGAAGAAGTCTCCACACCACCAAAGGAGGCGGAGCAAACACCTCCTACACCACACGCCACCACACCTCCGAAAACCAAGAAGATGGTGTCGAGGCCCAAACAAGTATAGTTGTCTATTTCTCCTAAGACAGATGAACCAACATCAAGCAAAACCTGAACAGGAGGAAGCCCCGCTCTATGGACTATAACGGTGAGCCACGACCGAAATAGGCAAACCGATAAGTTTTGTTTTACATTTCTTACGCTTTAATTTACAAATAAAATACCTAGTCTATCAAATAAAATTCTATCAAAGTTACCTTTGTTTTGCTCAAACATGCTCTTTGGAATATGTTTAAGCTTAGCATGTTCCATAGATCATAACATAAGCATGGTGCTTGGGTTACTAGTTTACCTTGGTCAACCTCATTGGCCATTGAAACAAAATGCTAGCATAGCTTGCATCTTGCTATCCCTACAGACGCTCCTCAATCATATGTCCTCGACAGATGATGATGGCATAAGGTAAATAAAATAAAATTTTACTTCAAAATAAAATCAGGCCCCCACTTCAAACATGCAGCTTGGGAGGACCCCCAATAAGAGGTAAAGTATTATCTAGCATTTATTTTCCAGCACTTATGCATTAAAAATCCTCTATATATAAGTTATAAAAATATTTAGTTCTACCTTGTTGATATGATGAATAAGTGCTCAGTGTCATGTTTCATTTGTACCCAATTTATAATAAAGTTTTATCTAAATTTGGGTTTATCGGTTTAAAATGTCTTATCCTAAAACTTGAGCTTGATGGGTTGCATACGCTTGCTCTTGTCTAAGTTATTGCACGATAAGACATAGTACCATAGACCCGAGCTATGATTTTGTTCTAAGTGAAAACCTCATTTCTTGAGTTTTTATTTTCAAAAAAGATGAAAACAAAAGTTTCTTAATGATTATGAAATACCTACTAAGGCCATATGATGTGTTGCAATTATGCAAAACCCTACATCATATCGCTTTCGTTGATCATTGAGTTGAATCAAATTGTTTGCACCTATGTGAGATTATGGTCATGCACCCATTATTGAGATTCAATTGTACTTACCAAATAAAATGTCAACTCTTACATTAAGAGTCACACACATGCAGCCATTTGTCCACCAAAATGCCAACTCTACCTCGAGAGTGCACCCTTCCACCAAATAAACATACTCAACTCTTACCCGAGAGTCGCTACATTCATCATTCACGAAATACTACTCCTTGCATTCCATCATGACAACTTTCCACTCAAAGTTTTCATTCGGGCCAAAAAAGATGAGATATGGGCTATGCTAAAAAACCATGCCAAGGGGCATGAGAAAAAAAAGGGACAAGGACAAAGTGTACAATAAATTAATGGGAAATACAAACTCCCCATTCAAAAAAGAGAGAAAGATAAGAACAGAAAAAAAGAATTCTTTATAGCCCATACTCTCCACAAAAATATCCATCCACCAATAAAGAGAGTCATGATGTATGGAGTACCAAAAACACATAGAATTAGGAACCATCCATTATTTCACACACTTGCACATCTCAATCAAAGTGTATGACTTATATCTCCGTGTGGTTCGGTTTTTGACTTGACATTACATGTGATACAAGTATTCCCCACTTTTCATACTTACCTAGAGCTCCACTTCAGCCTTAGTAGTATGTCATGAAAGAAAGGTAAAACCACAATGCCTTGGGTCGTGATCATACACATTGAGCGATTGAGAGAATCATTTGAGAAACTTTTTTTACAAAAACTTTCGAAAATCTCTGGAAAGTTGGTTGATCTTGGGGATGACTAAAAGCAATGTCTCTGTGAATCTATTCTATCTTGCAATCACCCGATTTGAAAAGGCTAAAAGCCCCATTTGTTTCAAGGCAATAACAAGGTGGATAGTCTTGCCGATTTATTCAAAGTGCAATGAAAGCTTGCTTATAACTTTGGTACATTTGAAATATGATCGGCATAGTAGTAACTTCTGATCAACAACCTAGTCTAGGTTTGCTCGGCGAGCAAAGGGTAAGCTAGGGTCTTATTGGCCCCAACGATGATTTTACACCACTAACTTAAGATTAAAAAAGAGAATTATATATTTTTATATACATATACCTTTGTTACTAACCAAATTCCATCAAATAGAAACATAGCGCCCGTAGGAAAATATATAAAGTATAGGGAATTTTATAATAAAAAGGCGCTTTTCTAAGGCGTAGTTAAGGAAAGAGGAGAAAGTGGGCCACTCTCAGACCAAACCCGGGCCAAAACCACATCGCCATAGTGGCCCAGGCCCACTCCACAACCGACCATGCGAGGGGCGAGAGGCGGCGCACGGGCGCGCGTGCGCGGCGCCCTCTCGCGCATGGCCCGGCCTTCGCGTGGCGGTACATTCAATGCCTAGGAGGGCGCGGTGCTGGGGATCAATAAATATTCCTCGTGAAACCGACCTCCATAGGCTATAAAAGAGAGGAGGAGGCACCCCCACACCATTTGGAGTGTATCTCTCTACCTCTCTCACATGTTCTTTAGCCTAGATACTTAGTTTAGTTTGGAGCAATGAGAGCTATCAAGGAGAGCTTGTCTCCTAAGAAGAAGGCTACATCTTTGGTAATATACTATGGAGTATTCTTCCTTATTCAAGTTCTCAATTCTTATATATAGTTCTGCATACGAACTAGAGTATAGTTTTGGTCATGTTATATTCGATATGTATGAACTAGAGCAAAATTCATATGATCAATTCATAACATGTCCATCCTGTTCTTCATTGTC